>CM072816.1:31924265-32293366 GCA_036937905.1 Salvia rosmarinus | reverse complement strand
ATCTAACTTATATATGAGATAAGGGGACACGAATATATGCAATCAAGTATTGATTCGAGATAGGAGATTGTAATAGTGGTAACGAAAGCATTGTATACAAGCTCAACAAGCTACTTTTCGATATCAAATCAACAATCTCCTTAACATACTAAAGCAAACTTTTAGTATACAATGTGTCTCTCTACTAGCTATTACAAAAAAACCATCACTTTACTTCTCACTTATCTGAAAGTTTCCTTTCTAAGTGGGTGCCGTCAAGCATAATCGAGTCCTCTAGCGTGTCCGGTTGTAGACTTTTGCGGCGAGCTCTTCGTGAATGGATCCGCTGGGTTATCAAGTCGTATCAATCTTCTCAATCAACCCGTCACCTCGTCCTAACGATTTCTCGTATGACATGGTACTTTCTCTCTATGTGTTTGGTCGCGCCTTGTGGGTCCGTGGTTCGTTGAGTTTTGCTTGCACAGGTTATCACGATAAACTATGATACTCTTGGGCGAGCCGGTGCCACGTCTAGATCCGTGGTAGTTCTTGAACCATCTGACCTCTTTAGAAGCCTCACGAAGCGGCTACATTTTAAACTTCATGGTAGAGTCCGCAATGCATCGTTGCTTTGCTTTCACTTGGGGATCTGACTCCAGCTCCCAAGGTAAACACATAGCCGAGGGTTGACTTTTTTCTCGTCACGGTCGACTTGGAAATCCAGTGCAGTATAACCCAAGGCATTAGACTATCGCATGGTAAACTAGCTGTAATCTCGAGTCCTTTTCGGTGCCCGGTATATGCTTTCTTGCGGTCAATGAGCTGTCGAGGTTAGGCGATATCTAGCTACTATCTACCGCGCATGAGATATCGGGCCTCGTGCATAGCATTGCGTATGAGACTTCCTACGGTGAGCGTAAGGAACTTGTCTCATTTCCTCTATCTCCTTCTGCGGTCATGGGTAGTGCGTTTTGAATAAAGGCGCCATGTCTAAAGGTAGCAATCCTTTCTTGGCGGTTTGCATACTAAAAGCAGTAATCACAGTGTCGATGTAAGGCGCGAGATAAGCTCAACATTTTCTTCTTGCGATCTCGGTAAACCTTGATCCCAGAATGTCTGCTGCATCTCCTAAGTCTTTCATTTGAAGCGATCGGATAACCAACTCTTTCGTCGATAGCGACTTCACGTTGTTGCCGACTAGAAGAATGTCATCTACATAAAGTGCAAGAAATACCACATCATAGTTAACGTCTAACCGATACACACTGACTCTCGCTAGGCAGCTGGGTAAATCCATGGGACTTTACCACCTCGTCAGCATAAGTTCCATGATGGGAGGCACCTTAAGTCCGTAAATGGACTTAGCTTCCATACTAGATGCTCTTGGCTTTACCACATAACCTTGAGTTCTGCATATAGATGTCTGCAAACCTCAAGGTAGCCGTTTAAAAAGAGTGAGTTTTGCTATGGTTGAGTGAATTTTGATGGACTTGAGCATTGCTTCTGAGCGAAAGGTCTCGTCGAAATCGATGCCCTCAATCTAAGTGTGCCCTTTACTTACCTGACACGGCAAAAGCGAAACCTCTCCATCGATCTCTCTTCTTTTGTATATCCACTTACTACCTCTGGCTTCCTTGCCATCTGGTAGAGGTGTCTTTCATATACATCCATAGTGGTTATGGACTCATTTCTAAGTCCGTGGCGGTGTGCCATGATCTTGCATCAATGTCTTATATCGCCTCCTTATATGTCCATGGGTCGATTATTGCACATTCGTTTCACAGGACTATATCAGAAGATTGTCCACGAACATAAATCGCTCGGGTTGAACGAACCCTCTCCCACTACGACGAGGTTCTCTGAGGGCACTATGGCGGCGGTGGGTGCGAAGCTTGTGGTTCTCTATCTTGCACAACTTCTTTGGGTAGGAACCACTTATGCGGTCGATATCTCGGTGGAACTCGACCCGCCAATTTCTTGATGTATCGGTGTCGATCCTCACTAGACTCGACATCTCATTGCCTTTGGCCTAATCGGTGGTGGAATACGATCGTCTTCTAATTCTTGAAGAATGATTTCAACTTTGGTTATGATTTTCATGTAGTCCTCTCTCTAAGAATCGAGCATTAGTCTAATAATGACCTACGATCCTTGGGACTATAGAATAAACCACCTTCGTTCCTCTAGGATAGCCCGATAAGCGTCTTCGTCGGATCTAGCCTCCACATCCCTTCTGACCGTTCGGCCGTGTCTTGGTACCCATATCATATGTGGCTTAAAGCGGGCTAAGCGCCCAAACCACAACTCGAAAGGGTCTTTTCGGTGACTTGGATGGTACTAGATTTATAGGTATGCCCATTGTTTCTAAGGCATACCCCGAGAACGAAATAAGCGATGTTGCATAACTTTCGTCATTGATCTAACCATTTCCAAAAGAGTCCTATTTCTTAGCTCGACACACCATTTTCTTTGTGGTGTGCCGGTGAAATCTTGTTGGGATGTAATCCCACATTCCTAGATAGTCCATAAACTCGTTCTTGGTATTAGCCACAGCGATCGAGCGCGATGACTTGATACTTTACCTAGCTTAGTCTCACTTCCGCCTTAAACTCTTTGAATTTCTCAAAGCATTCGGACTTGCGGTGAAGCGGTGCTCGTATCCCTACCTTAGTGTCGTCGATGAAAGTGACAAAATACTCGTACCCTCCACGAGCTTGTGTGGACATCGGTCCACAGTCGCGAATGGACTAACTCAACATTTCTTTGGCTCTATAACCCCCGCTTTGAAGGGTGCAGTGAACATCTTACCTTACATACAAGATTAGCGGTGGGAGCGGAGAAATCGTGAGATTACCCAACGCTCCATTCTTAGCCGGTCTTTTGATCCTATTTAGATTGATGTGACTAATCTAAGATACCGAGAGAAAATAGTGTCATCTTGAAGAAAACTTTCTCTTTTAGGGTTTGATGAAGATGACATAGTTATAGGTATTATGTTTTTGAGAAAAAGTATAAAGCGAATTATATAACGTGCTGACACGAGATAACTTTGTCATTTCTTATGATAGAAACACCTTATCAAAAATAACGAGAATATCCATGAGTAAATAATTTGAAAGCGAAACAAGGTTCATAGAAAATCCGGCACATATAAAACGTCTTTATAAACTAAGCTGTTTTCTCAAAACATAAAGTAACATCTCAGCTGCAGCGGCCTCGACTTTCGCGCGTTGCCATGGAGATCGTTATCTTTCCATCAACGACTCCCTTGTCCATGATAACCCCGCAAGGTGTAATAAACATGATCGAGCTTTGCGTATCTACTACCCAGAATGGGTAGAACAAGTCGCTAAACATGTTTCCGTTACTAAAAGCAAGCGGCGTACCTTGAGCATGAGCATAGGGCACTTGGCCTTCGATGCCCGGTCTTACCGCTTGAAGCACTTGCCTTCTCCTTTGGCTTCTTCAAGCCTCGGTGGCAACCACGTTCTTGTTCCCATTACTCCCACTGTTTGCCTTGCCTCTTCACCTTTGGTACCCGCTTTTCTTTTCCATTTGCCTTGAAAATTTTGGGCCCTTAGATGTGCTAGCAAGTGCATGTGCTCCTTTTCCATAACTCCTTCCGGCCATGACGAGATCATTAAACAGCGACTAAGTGTAAACTCGGGTCTTGCTCATGATCGCATTCGTGAAATTTCTCAAAAGACTTGGGCGGTGTATTGAGGATGATATCGACCTTGGCGTAAGTCGTCGATACCTCCTCCCAGCGATCAAGACTATCCATGAGATGAGTCGTGTGGGAGACATGTTCATGGACGAACTTCCTTCTTCCATCTTACATGAATTTCTCTCATTGTGTGGGCGGATGTCGATCAGGCCCAAACTTACTCTCGAGACTTGACCAAATATCGATCGCGTCTACCATGACCGATCTTTGTGACTGAAACCTTTGGACATAGTAGTCATCATATAGCATTTAGCCGTATTGTTTGACTTATTCAAAGTGCTTAACTCATTGCTCATTAGTCGATCGTCGATAAGGGCATCGGGTTTAGGAGTAGTGAGAACAAACATGTGTTCTTGATAAGAACATATTCCATGTTTCGTTTCCACTCGATAAAATTTGGACGGATAGCAGTTTTGTGCGAGCATATTGATAATCGGTGTAAGAGACATATCAAAGCGATAAAAAAACACATAAACATCGATCGCATATAATTCGTAACAATAATATTGTAACCTTTTGAAAAACAATATTAATTGAAACCTCCGATCGCCCGAGGAATCCACATACAATCCGCAGCGTGTGGATGTTTACCATGAACCCCTCGACCCGGACTAAAATATACCTTTTAGTGGTTTAATTTCAATCCATGTCGACTTATCCTTATGACAAATGAAATTAACGATTGGACCTTACTAGACCCATCACTATCGAGAAGGGACTTGGCGGAAGTTGTACTCGAGGTGATGTCTAGCGATGACCACATTTTTAACGTGTAAAATGAATTCTTAGAATTGGCATACTCACTAGGACCATACCAACTTCCAATTCGAATTCTTTTGTTATCTTATTTTATATCTATCTCTAGAGAACTTATGAAAATCGTACATACGAAGCCATGGCGTGTGGGCGTTTACATGAAACTCCAACTACCGATAGATTTAAAATATTTTATTTACAAATCTCGTCTAACAAACTTATGATAAGCAGTGCAAGCAAGCCACGCGGGTGGGCGTTTACTCACGGTCGTCTCACTTTGTTTAGAGATCAAAAGGTGGAGGTCTTGACATTTAATTTGAAAAATTAATTTGTTGGGTTGCTTGCTTAGTCTTTTATTCAAAGGTTTGTCCATGCGAGATCACGTAATCTAGCATGCTTGTCTATAGAACTCGACATGTAAAACATCTTCGCGAGAATTCTAAAAATGCTTGAAAACATGATAAACCTAGCATGCTTACTATGCTCGCCATCGTAAAACACTAAAGGTTTGTCGGCGTAATTTAAACATACATAGCATCTTCTTGCATTATTTAAACATCCACGACATACTGATGAGCGATAAAAATAAAATAAAACGTTCGTCGTGGCCGCTCGTGGAACCTACACTTTCTTGCCTAATCTATTACATAGAATTGCAAAGTGCGAATTAAACTTGACGGGCCTCGGCGTGCGAGCGCGGACGGATTCATCAGCGGATTTGGGCGGATCGATGGAGCGGCCGGATCGAACCTAAAATCGGAATCGGGTGGAAAAATGGGTGCAGGGCGGGTTTGGGCGGGTTGGGCCCAAAACTAAATGGGCTGGGCAGCGTGCTGAGGCACACGACCCATCGCAGCCCCAGCCCTGCCGCCCTGCCAGCTTGGCGCGCTGGCGTGCTCGTCTCGTGGGCTGCCTCATGATTCTTGAGGACCATGTGACCCTTGACTTCACCAGCGTCTCTCTGCAGTATTGTCCGGGCAGCGTCGCCGTATTCTTTGGGCGTCTGTCTTGAAAGTGCGTGCCCAGGTTGCCAGTGCCCGCCGAGACCTCGTGAGGTTCCTTGTAGGGAAAACTAGGTTTAGCCTCTCGAGGATCTATCTTGGATGTTTAATTCACCATACATTGATTATATACCTAGCATGCACCTATATAATTAATTGCAACACGTTGGGGTTTTCTCGTATTTACCTTTGAATCATCGTCGGTGGAATGGATCGAGACTCGTGCTTTGACTTTACGGACTTTGTATCCGGTTGCCCAATCTCCAGCGTCGGTGAGGGCGATCTATGGAGAATGCTTGGAAAATCACCCTCAAGCTCTCAAGAATTTTGAAAATCTATCAAAGGATGAACCCTCAAATTCTAGAAAATAATGGTGATGATTATTAATCATTCACCTAGATTTAATCTCTTACCTCATATTTATAATGCCTTACCTTAATCCATAAGGAAATTACCATAATCCCGTATGGAGTACCATAATCCCGTATAAATTACCATAATCACATATAGAAGGATTATTACCACAATCTATATGGAAAGGATCTATGCATATCCGTAAATATAATTATATCCTTGTAGGATAAAGAGAATCAAATCCTTGCCATGTAGAAAGTAGGCGCCTATTTTCCTTCCAAGCTACGAACTGGATGGGCCGACCCGAGGATCAAATCTGAGGAATAAAGATGGGCCTCAAATAAATTAATTATCTTATGTTCGACCCGAACATAAATTGGTTTATAAACATTTATTCATGTCACTAGAGAATAAATCTTGACTTACCCTTTATTACGAAGTTGAGTCGGGCTTGCACTTAAACATTCTGAATCCCGTATTTAAGATATCGAGCGTCCATTAATTATTTAGAGCATTACATTGCTTAAAATAATTAATATCTTTAATTCATAAGTAGTACCACTCGACCTTATTATTGTACTTGAGCTAACTCGACTGCGGGGTTTAGTACAATAAACCTTTTGAGCTCCTTAAGGGGCGTCATCATCCTAAGCGGATCACGGTGACTCGTCTGGATAACTAGCATGACATACAAACGCCACGCTGAATCACGAGAGAATATTGGGTTAGAACATATAACCTCGCCCATAACAAGTCAAAGTGATGGTCGACAACTCATACTCACCTAATACCTTATCGAGGTTTAGATCATCGTAAGTCACCGAGATCTTGGTTCTTCACACGGTCGAGATAGAAGAACACATCTCGCTGTGATCCTTCAATACGTGCAGGGCGTGCCGGCATAGACAAGCAACCAAGTCGAGTCACTTCTTATCTATACCATGACTATACCGACAACTCGTCCTCAAGTTGTCTCGGTTGTGAAACTTTTATATCTCATTAAGCTTGACCAATCATACGGACTTACGTGATCTTCTACACCTTTGTATGATCTAACTTATATATGAGATAAGGGGACACGATATATGCGATCAAGTATTGATTCGGATAGGAGATTGTAATAGTGGTAACGAGGAAGCATTGTATACAAGCTCAACAAGCGCTTTCGTTATACAAATCGACAATCTCCCACTTATACTAAAGCAAACTTTTGGTATACTGATGTGTCTCTCTACTAGCTATTACAAACAAAACCATCACTTTGCTTCTCCCTTATACAAAGTTTCCTTTCTAAGTGGGTGCCATCTAAGCGCAATTCAATTCCTCTAACGTCCCCGGCGTAGACTTATGCTGGCGGGGCTTTAGCGGGTGCCATCTAGCGCAATTCGAGTCTCTAGCGTGCTGGCGTAGACTTATTGCGGCGAGACTTTAGCGGGTGCCATCTAGCGCAATTCAGTCCTCTAGCGTGCCAGCGTAGACTTATTGCGGCAAGCATTAGCGGGTGCCATCTAGAGCAATTCAAGTCCTCTAGCGTGCGTAGACTTATTGCGGCGGGCGTTAGCGGGTGCCGTCTAAGCGCAATTCAAGTCCTCTAGCGTGCCCGATGTAGACTTATTGCGGCGAGGCTTTAGCGGGTGCCATCTAGCGCAATTCAAGTCCTCTAGCGTGCCCAGCGTAGACTTATTGCGGCGAACTTTCGTGAATGGATTCCGCTAGGTTATCCGTTGTATCAATCTTTGCAATCATACGTCCCTCGTCTAACGTTTTCTCGTATGACATGGTCTTCTCTCTATGTGTTTGGTCTCGCTTGTGGGTCGTGGTTCCTTGAGTGTGCCGCTGCTGAGTTATCACGATAAACTATGATACTCATAGGCAAACCCGGTACCACGTCTAGATCCGTGAGGTAGTTCTTGAACCATCTGACCTCCTTGCTTGACCTCGAGGCGGCTACATTTCGGCTTCCATGGTAGAGTCCATAAAGCATTGCTTTGCACTCCACGAGGATCGACTCTACCTCCCAAGGTAAACACATGGCAGGCGAGACTTTTTCTCATCACGGTCGACTTGGAAATCCAGTCAGAAGAACCCCGAAGGTATTAGACTATACGCATAGTAAACTAGCTATAATCTCGAGTCCATTTGGTGCTTGAGTATATGCTTTCTGCGATCAATGAGCTTGTCGAGGTTAGGCGATATCTAGCCACTATGCCCACCGCATAGCGGATATCGGACCTCGTGCATAACATTGCATGCATGAGACTTCTCTGGTGGAAAAGTAGGAAACTTGTCTCATTCCTCTATCTTCTGCGATCATGGGTGGCGCCCTTTGAATAAAGGAGCAGCCGTGTCGGAAAGGTAGCAATCCTTTCTTGGCGATGCTGCATACTAAAAAGAGTAATCACGGTGTCGATGTAAGGCGCGAGATAAGCTCGACATTTTCCTCTTGCGATCTCGGTAAACGCTTGATCCCGAGAATATGTGCTGCATCTCCTAAGTCTTTCATTTGAGGCGATCGGATAACCAACTCTTTCGTCGATAACAACTTCACATTGTTGCCAAATAGAAGAATGTCATCTCGTAAAGTCGAAAATACCACATTACCGTTGACATCTAAGCGATACACACAACTCTCGCTAGGCATTTGGGTAAATCCATGGGACTTTACCACCTCGTCAACGTAAGTTCCATGATCTTGCATCATTGTCTTGTATCGCCTCTCTCGTCCATGGGTCGATTATTGCATATTCGTTTTACGGGACTAAATCGAAGATTCACCCACGAACATAAATCGCTCGGGTTGACGAACAACCCTCCCCTCTGACGAGGCACTACTGAGCCTGATAAGCGGCGGTGGGTGCGATAACTTGTGGTTCTCTATCTTGCACAACTTCTTTGGGTAGGTACCACATGCGGTCGGTATCTCGGTGGAACTCGACCGCTTCAATTTCTTGAAGTATACGGTGTCGATCCTCCACTAGACTCGACATCTCGTACCTTTGGTCTAATCGGTGGTGGAATCGATCATCTTCTAATTCTTGAAGAATGATTTCAACTTTGGATTTATGATTTTTCATGTAGTCCTCTTCTAAGAATCGGGCATTAGTCTAATAATGACCTTGATCCTTAGGACTATAGAATAAACCACCTTCGTTCCTCTAGGATAGCGATAAACGACCTTGCATCGGATCTAGCCTCCAACTGTCGGCCTTCTTGTTCGGCACATGTCTTTGGGCGCCCATATCCTTATGTGGCTTAAGCTCAAACTGCGCCCAAACCACAACTCGAAAGGGTCTCTTGGTGACTTGGATGGTACTAGATTTGTAAGTATGCTGCCGTTTCTAAGGCATACCCCGAGCGAAATAAGCAAAGTTGCATAACTCATCATTGATCTAACCATTTCAAAAAGTCGTATTTCTTAGCTCGACACACCATTTTCTTGTGGTGTGCCCGGTGAAGTGCGTTTGGAGGTAATCCCACACTTCCTAGATAGTCCATGAACTCGTTGTTGAGGTATTCTCCACAGCGATCGAGAGCGATGACTTGATACTCTTACCTAGCTTAAGTCCACTTGGCCTAAAATTCTTTGAATTTCTCAAAGCATTCGGACTTGCGGTGAAAGCGGTATACGTATCCGTACCTTGAGTGTCGTCGATAAAGTGACAAAATACCGTACCTCCACGAGCTTGTGTTGACATCGGTCCACACGGTCGAATGGACTAGCTCTAACATTTCTTTGGCTCTATGACCGCTTGCTTTGAAGGGTGCGGTCAACATCTTACCTTATCTGAGGATTCGCGATTTGGGAGCAGATGCTGTGAGATTACCCAGCGCCATTCTTAGCGGTCTTTGGATCCTATTTAGATTGATGTGACCTAATCTAAGATGCCGAGAGAAAAGAGGTGTCATCTTCTGAAGAAAACTTTCTCTTTTATGGTTTGATGTAGATGCGACATAGTTATAGGTATTATGTATTGCGAAATAGTATAAAGCGAATTATATAATGTGCTACGAGATAACCGTCATTTCTTATGATAGAAACACCACTATCAAAAATAACGAGAATATCCATGAGTAACCAATTTGAAAGCGAGAAACAAGGTTCATGAAAATCCGACACATATAAAGCGTCTTTTAAAACTAAAGCTGTTTTCTCAAAACATAAAGTAACATCTCCATTGCAAAGGCCTCGACTTTCGCCGCGTTGCCCATGGAGATCGTTATCTCGCCATCATCATCGACTCCCTTGTCCGCGGAACCCTGCAGGTGTAACAAACATGATCGATCGCACCGTGTCTACTACCCGAGAATGGGTAGAACAAGTCGCTAAACATGTTTCCGTTACTAAAGCAAATGGCGTACCTAGAGCCTTGAGCTTGGGGCACTTAGCCTTCAATGCCAGTCTCGCACTTGAAGCATTGCCCTTCTCGGCTGGCTTTTCAAACCATTGGTAGAGCCCTTTGTATTCTCCCACTCTTTTCTTTAGCCTTAGCATCTCTTGAATTCACTTTTCCTTTTAAATCTTTCGATAAGCGGTGGTTTTCTTTGAGGTGCGTACTAAACTGTGCACCTTTGCCCATTTGCCTTCTTGGTTACTAGATCCTCTTGCAATGAATCTAGTATAACTCTTATCATAAGGGCGCTTTATAGCGGAGTCATCAAAGACTTGGGCAAAGTGTTGAGATCATATCGATTCGACTCGTCGTCAATATATCCTCCAACCAATTGAGCTCTCAGAAGAGATTAATCATTTGCTCTACATGGTTATGCAGATCGCTTTCCTTCGTTGAACTTGACATTATTGATTTTGTCAAATTATGACAACGATTACTGTCGACTCCTCATACAATTTCATAAGACTTAGCCATATCGTGGTGAATCTTCCATCTCTTGATCTTTGGAGTTGCGGGGACTGCACATGGTGACGAAAAGAAGGCACTTTGCCATTCTATTTGATTTGTTCCATTTCTCGTGCTCCTTGCGCTCCTCATCGATAGATGGTGTCTAGAGGCTTGGGGCGGGTGTAGTGAGTACAAATAGATTTTCTTCCACGATGAGAACATTCTCAATGTTTTGTTTCCACTCGATAAAATTTGGACGGATAAGGGTTTTGTGCGAGCATATTGATAATCGGTGTAAGAGACATATACGAAATCGATAAAGTAAACACATAAGCATACGATCGCACATAATTCGTAACAATAATATTGTAACCTTTTGATAAAACAATATTAATTGAAACCTCAATCGCCGAGGAATCCACATACGAGCCGCGCGTGTGGGCGTTTACATGAACCCCTCGACGGACTAAAATATACCTTTTAGTCGTTTAATTTCAATCATGTCAACTTATCCTTATGACAAATGAAATTAACGATTGGACCTTTCTGAACCACATCACTATCTCGAGAAGGGACTTGGCGGGAAGTTGTACTTGAGGTGATGTCTAGCAATGACCACAATTTTAACGTGAAAATGAATTCTTATAATTGGCATACTCACTCGGACCATACAGCTTCCAATTCAAATTCTTTTGTTATCTCATTTTATATCTATCTCTAGAGAACTTATGAAAATCGCACATGCAAACCCGCAGCGTGTGGGCGTTTACATGAAACTCCACTTCTCGATAGATTTAAAATGTTTTATTTAGAAATCTCATCTAACAAACTTATGATAAGCAGTGCAAGCAAGCCGCGCGTGTGGGCGTTTACTCACGGTCGTCTCACTTTGTTTAGAGATCAAAAGTGGAAGTCTTGACATTTTAATTTTAAAAATTAATTTGTCGGGTTGCTTGCTTAGTCTTTTTGTTCAAAGGTTTGTCCATGCGAGATCACGTAATCTAGCATGCTTTTCTATAGAACTCAACATGTAAAACATGCTATGAAATTCTAAAATATGCTTGAAAGCGATAAACCTAGCATGCTTACTATGCGCCCAATTCGAAAACACTTAAGGTTTGTCGGCGTAATTTAAACATACATAGCATACTCTTGCTTAATTTAAACATCCACGACATGCGATGAGCGATAAAAATAAACTAAAAGCGTTCATCGTGGCCCACTCGTGGAATCTGCACTTTCTGCTAATCTATTACATAGAATTGCAAAGTACAGATCTTTATAATCTTCAAAAGCAGGCCTCGCGTGCAGGCGCGGACGGATTGAAAATGGGCCTCGCATGCATGGGCGCGGACGGACTCGTCAGCGAGTTCGGGTTGGAAAAAGCGGATGCGGGCTCGGCCCGTCGTCAGCGGCGGCGTCGCGGCGCCGTGCTGCGCCTTGCGTGCCGTCGCCCGCCGCCATGCGACCCGTTTTCCGTCGTCTCGATCTTCTTTGCTTTCGTCTTCGTTTTACTTTTACGGAAAAATAAATCTAATCTAACCACAGATTTTCACGTGGTGAAAACAAAATCGATAAAATAAAAAGCGAGCCACGATGAGCAGCGGATCGACAAATAATATATAGCGCGCGTAATAATCAGCGTGAATTAATCCAGCGAGCGAATTCGATCGGGATCGATACCAGTGTAAGGAAAACTGGGTTTAGCCTACTCAGGATCTATCTTGGATGTTTAATTCATCATACATTGATTATATACCTAGCATGCACCTATATAATTAATTGCAACACGTTGGGGTTTTCGTATTTACCTTTGAATCAGTCGGCGGAATGGATCGAGACTCGTGCTGACCTTCTAGACTTTGAATGCATCGGCGGAATGGATCGAGACTCGTGCTGACCTTACGTTGTATCCGGTTGCCCAATCTCCAGCGTCGGTGAGGGCGATCTATGGAGAATGCTTGGAAAATCACCCTCAAGCTCTCAATAATTTTGAAAATCTCTCAAGGATGAACCCTCAAATTCTCGAAAATAATGGTGATGATTATTAATCATTCACTAGATTTAATCTCTTACCTCGTATTTATAATGCACTACCTTAATCCCATAAGGAAATTACCATAATCCCATATGGAAATTACCATAATCCCGTATAAATTACCATAATCTATATGGAAAGGATTATTACCACAATCTATATGGAAAGGATCTATGCATATCCATAAATATAATTATATCCTTGTAGGATAAAGAATCAAATCCTTGCCATGTAGAGAAAGTAGGCGCCTATTTTCCTTCAAGCTACGAACTGGATGGGCCGACCGAGGATCAAATCTGAGGAATAAAGATGGGCCTCAAATAAATTAATTATCTTATGTTCGGCCGAACATAAATTAATTTATAAACATTTATTCATGTCACTAGAGAATAAATCTTGACTTACCCTTTATTACAGAAGTTGGTCGGGCTTGCACTTAGACATTCTGAATCCCGTATTTAAGATATCGAGCGTCCATTAATTATTTAGAGCATTACATTGCTTAAAATAATTAATATCTTTAATTCTTAAGTAGTACCACTGACCTTATTATTGTACTTGAGCTAACTCGACTGCGGGGTTTAGTACAATAAACCTTTGAGCTCCTTAAGGGGCGTCATCATCCTAGCGGATCGGTGACTCGTCTGAGATAACTAGCATGACATCTGAAACTTTGCCACCACCCGAGATCGAGAGAATATTGGGTTAGAACATATAACCCTACCCGTAACAAGTCGAAGTGATGGTCGACAACTCATACTCACTAATACCTTATCGAGGTTTAGATCGTCGTAAGTCACCGAGATCTTGGTTCTTCACGACGGTCGACTAGAAGAACACATCTCGCTGTGATCCTTCAATAAATGCAGGGCGTGCCGGCATAGACAAACAACCAAGTCAAGTCACTTCTTATCTATACGCGGCTATATGACAACTCGTCCTCAAGTTGTCTCGGTGTGAAACTTTTATATCTCATTAAGCTTGACCAATCATACGGACTTACGTGATCTTCTACACCTTTGTGATCTAACTTATATATGAGATAAGGGGACACGAGATATATGCAATCAAGTATTTGATTCGGATAGGAGATTGTAATAGTGGTAACGAAACATTGTATACAAGCTTAACAGCGCTTTCGGTATACAAATCCAGCAATCTCTGGCGCTGCGCGCGTGGTCGAGCTGCCGAGAAAATCGTGCGCTCACGAGGTTTCAGCGTGCGATTAGCGTCGAGCCCGCGGCGCGGACAAAGCATGTTGAGGTTTCCAGCGCGATAAGCGCGTGCCTGCGTCGCCTTGCCATTGCCCGCGCTACATGCGCGATGCGTGCTGGCGCTGCCGAAGGCTTTCTTTGCCGCGTCCGGCGAACTGCCCCCGCGCCGCCCTGTCGCCCGCGCCCTCGCGATCGCCCTCGCGACCGCGATGCTCGCTCGCGAGAAACCGTCGAGGGACACCGCGAGACCTATTTTTCCCGTCGTCTGCGTCTTTCGTGCTTTCGTCTTCGTTCTTCTTTACGAGATAAGATTCTGAAAATAAATCTAATCTAACCACGGATTTTCGTGGTGAAAACAAAACCAACAAAAACAAAAGCGAGCCACGATGAGCAGCGGATCAACAATTAATTTAGCGCGCGTAATAATCAGCGTGAATTAATCCAGCGAGCGAATTCGATCGGGCTCGATACCAGTGTAAGGAAAACTAGGTTTAGCCCTTGCAGAGGATCTATCTTGGATATTTAATTCACCATACATTGATTATATACCTAACATGCGTCTATATAATTAATTGCAACACGTGGGGTTTTCTCGTGTTTACCTTTGAATCTGTCGGGGAAGAGCGGATCGATCGGATCGGCGGGTCGAGACTCGTGCTTTGACATACGGGTGTATCCGGTTGCCCAATCTCGGCGTCGGTGAGGGCGATCTATGGAGAATGCTTGGAAAAATCACCCTTGCTCTCTACACAATTTTCGAGAACTACACTCTTGAGAATGAGATGGGCGAAAATTTGCTTGTGTAATAATGAGGATTAACCTAGACTTTATCTCTTACCTTATATTTATAATGCATTACCATAATCCCACGAGGAAAGGATTTATGCATATCCATAAATATAATAATATCTTTATAGGATAAAGAGAATAAAATCTTGCCATAGAGAGCACATAGGGGCGCGATTTCTTGACTTAAGGGCACTGGATGGGCCGGCCAGGATCAAATCTGAGGAATAAAGATGGGCCTCAAATAAATTAATTATCTTATGTTCGGCCAGAACATAAATTAATTTATAAACATTTATTCATGCCACTAGAGAATAAATCTTGACTTACCCTTTATTGCGAAGTTGAGTCGGGCTTGCACTTAGACATTCTGAATCCCGTATTTAAGATATCGAGCGTCCATTAATTATTTATAGCAATCATTGCTTAAAATAATTAATATCTTTAATTTCCTTAAGTAGTACCACTCGACCTTATTATTGTACTTGAGCTAACTCGACTGCGGGGTTTAGTACAATAAACCTTTGAGCTCCTTAAGGGGCGTCATCATCCTAGCGGATACGGTGACTCGTCTGAGATAACTAGCGTGACATACAAACACGCCACCACCGAATCACGGAGAATCTTGGGTTAGAACTATAATCCTCACCATAACAAGTGAAGTGATGGTCGACAACTCATACTCACCTAATACCTTATCGAGGTTTAGATCATCGTAAGTCACGAGATCTTGGTTCTTCACGGCGGTCGAGATAGAAGAACACATCTCACTGTGATCCTTGATACGTCGAGGCGTGCCGGCATAGACAAGTAACTAAGTCAGTCACTTCTTATCTATACATGACTATCTGACAACTCATCCTCAAGTTGTCTCGGTTTGTGAAACTTTTAATATCTCATTAAGTTTGACCAATCATATGAGACTTACGTGATCTTCTACACCTTGTATGATCTAACATATATGAGATAAGGGGACCTGAATATATGCAATCAAGTATTGATTCGGATAGGAGATTGTAATAGTGGTAACGAGAAACATTGTATACAAGCTCAACAAGCGCTTTCGATATACAAATCGACACAGGGCCGTGTACGGTGAAAATCGGCGCCCCTGTCCTCTAATGGTAGGATTTGATCCTCTTTATCCATAAGGATATTATTATATTTATAGGATATGCATGGATCCTTTCTAATGGGATTATGGTAATGCATTATAAATATAAGGTAAGAGATAAGATCAAAGTTAATCCTTAATTATCCATCTACCATATTTTCGAAATTCGAGAAGCTTGGGAGATATTTTCGTAAATTCCTAGAGGATTAGGGTGATTTTACGTAGCATTCTCCATAGATCGTTCTCGCTCGGCGTTGGAGATTGGGCGGCGGGATCTGATCCGGAAGATCAAAGCACGAGTCTCGATCCGTTCATCCGTTTATCCCAGACAAATTGAAGGTAAACACGTGAAAATCCTCGTGTTGCAATTAATTATATAGGCGCGTCTAGGAATATAATCAATGTATGGTGAATTAAACATCGAGATAGATCCTCGGGAGAGGTGAAATCAAATTTCCTACATCAATCTAATCACGGACAAGCACATTAGACTACGGTAAAGCATATACTCAAGTACGAAAAGGACTAGAGATTATAGGCTGGTTACCAGCGAATAGTCGATGCCTTTGGGTTATTGATTTCGGTTTCCAAGGTGACCGTGATGAGAAAAGTCACCTCGGTATGTGTTTACCTTGGGAGGAAGAGCCGTATCTTGGAGGAGTGCAAGCGGCGATGCATTGCGGACTCTACCATAGAAGCGAATATGTGGCGGCTTGAATGTAAACACGTGAAAACCCCTCGTGTTGCAATTAATTATATAGCGCATGCTAGGAATATAATCAATGCATGGTGAATTAAACATCGAAGATAGATCCTCGGGAGATGGTCAAAATCAGATTTCCCTACAATTGGTATCAGAGAACCTGGGATCAGTATCTTGGCTCTGTTGGATTAATTCACGTTTGATTATTCGTCGCAATTAATTAATTGTTGGATCATCGTTCATCGTGGCTCGTTTTATTTTTCGTGGATTTTGTTTTTTCACCACGAGAAAATCCGTGGTTAGATTAAATTTGTTTTTACGTAAATCTTATACGTAAAGAAGAAGCGACGAAAGCACGAAGAATGAGACAGCGAAGATGCGTCGGAAAAACTAGGTGCGGTCGGACTTCGTGCGGGCGGCAACGCGGCGGCGCGGCGCTTCGCGATCACGCCGCCCGGCGTGTGCGTGTTTTCTCGGCGGCTCGGCGGATAAGGCGTGCGGGCGGGCTGGGTCATGCGTGGTGCGCGGCGTGCGCGGGCGGCAGGCGGGTTTTCGCGGGCGCCCGGCGCTTCGGCCACGCAGCGCGCGTGTGGCTTGAGGCGTGCCGGCAGCGCGCGCGAAAGCGCTCGGGTGTTCTCGGTGGGTCGCGCGGTCTTCCTCGGCGGCCTCGGCGGCAGCGGCGGCGGCTCGACACGCCTCGGTGAGTCGAGCTCGGCGGCCTTCGGCGACCTCGGCGGGCAGCGCGCGGCGACCTCCGTGGGTCGTCTCGGTAACCTCGGCGCGGCGGCGGCGGCTCGACATGCCTCGGCGGTCGAGCTCGGCAGCTCGGCGACCTCGGCGAGCCGCGGCGCGCGGCGACCACGGTAGGCAGCGCGCGTGGCGACCTCGGCGGTCGTCTCGGCGGCCTCGATAGCAGCGGCGGCGGATCGACACGCCTCGGTTGGTCGAGCTCGGCGGCTTCGGTGACCTCGGCGAGCGGCGGCGACCTCCGCGGTCGTCCTCGGCGGCCTCGGCGACAGCGGGCGGCGGCGGCTCGACATGCCTCGGCGGTCGAGCTCGGCAATGCTCGGCGACCTCGGCGAGCGTGGCGCGCGGCGACCCGGTAGGCGGCGCGCGGCGACCTCGGCGTCGTCGACAACCTCGGCGACAGCAGGCGGCGGCTGGCGACCGCCTCGGCGAGTCGAGCTCGGCAACCTCGGCGACCTCGGCGAGCCGTGCGCGGCGACCACGACAGCGGCGGCGCCTCGGCGGTCGTCCTCGACCTCGGCGGCGGCGGCTCGACCTCGGTGGTCGAGCTCGGCGGCGCTTCGGCGACCTCGGCGAGCCGCGGGCGACCGGCGGTCGGTGGTGGCGGCGGCGTCGTCGTGGCGGGCGTGTGGCGCTCGGTGGGCGGGCGTGCGTGCGCGCGCCTGGCGGTGTGCGAGGAGGCGGCGGCAATGTCTTTGGGCGCGCATGGGGTGTGCCCTAGCGGCCCGATCCATCTTGGGCGACCGGCCCAAACCCGGCCAGACCCGTTTTCGGCCCGAACCCGATTTTCGGCCCAAATCAATTTGTGAATCCGGTCCATGCCCGTGTCGTGAGGCCCGTTTTCAAAGTTTATGAAGATTTGTGCTTTGCAATTCTATGTAATAGATTAGGCAAGAAAGTGCAGGTTCCACGAGTGGGCCACGATGAATGTTTTATTTTATTTTTATCGTTCATTGCATGTCGTGGATGTTTAAATTTTTCAGAACCATGCTATGTATGTTTAAATTACGTAGAAAAACATATTATACGTTTTCGTGATTGGATGCGCATAGTAAGCATGCTAGGTTTATCGCGTTTTCAAGCATATTTTATAATTCTGCGAGCATGTTTTACATGTTGAGTTCTATAGAAAAGCATGCTAGGATTACGTGATCTGCATGGACAAACCTTTTGAAAAAAAGACTAAGCAAGTAAACCCGACATATTAATTTTCAAATTAAAATGTCAAGACCTCACTTCGATCTCTAAACAAAGTGAGGCCTTTGTGATGGCGTCCACAGCGTGGCTTGCTTACCTTTGTTTATCATAAGTTTGTTAGATGAGATTTCTAAATAAAACCTTTTAAATCTATTGAAAGTGGGAGTTTCATGTGTGGCGATCCACAGCGTAGCTTGCATGTGCGATTTTCATAAGTTCTCTAGAGATAGTTTTAAAGGAGATAACAAAGATTTTGAATTGGGCGGTATGGTCAGAGTGGTATGCGATTCTAAGAATTCATTTTATTTGTTAAAATTTTGGTCATTGCTTAGACATCACCTCAAGTACAACTTCCCACGAAGTCCCTTCTTGCGATAGTGATGTGGTCTAGTAAGGTCAATCATTAATTTCATTTGTCGTAAGGATAAGTTGACATGGTTGAAATTAAGCGACTAAAGGTATATTTTAGTGCAGTGGGGGTTCATGTATGGCGTCCACAGCGTGGCTTGCATGTGGGATTCCTTGGGCGATTGGAGGTTTCAATCAATATTGTTTTATCAAAGGTTACAATATTGTTGTTACGAATTATGTGCGATCGTATGCTTATGTGTTTACATTATCTTTTCGGATATGTCTCTTACCGATTATCAATATGCTCGCAAAATCCCTTATCGATCCGAATTTTATCGAGTGGAAATGAAACATGGAATATGTTCTTATCATTTGAAGAACACATGTTTGTTCTCCTCTCTCTAAACCGATGCCCTTCGGCGCGTCGACTAATGGCGGCGAGTCGGCGGACTTTGGCATAATTGAACAATATGGCCAAGTGCTATATGATGACTACTATGTCCAAGGCTTGCGGTGCGGCATCGATCGATGGTGAGCCGGCGAAATTTGGTCGAGTCTCGAGGTAAGTTTGGGCGATCGGATCGGACGATCGACTTCACACAATGAGAGAAATCTTGGCATGTAAGATGGAAGAAGGAAGTTCGGTCCATGAACATGTCTCCCATGACTCATCTCATGGATAGTCTTGATCGGTTGGGAGGAGGTATTGTGGTGAGCGAGGTCGATATCATCCTCAATACCTTTGCCTAAGTCTTTTGAGAATTTTCGTGTGAGCGATCATGAGCAAGACCAGGTATACACTTAGTCGGTTGCTTAATGATCTCGTGGGAAGAGTCATGGGTAAAGGGCACATGCTCTTGCTAGCACATCTAGGGGCCCAAATTTTCCGTTGAAAAATGGAAAAAGAAAAGGGCACCAAAGGTGGTAGAAAGCGAGGAAATAGTGGGAGTAATGGGAATAAGAACATATGCGCCAGGAGGCAAAAGCGAAGGAGAGGGCAAGTGCTTGAAGTCTGCAGGCGGGCATTGGAGGCTAAATGCCCTATGCTCAAGGCTCAGTGCGCCATTTGCTTTAATGTGAAACATGTTTAGTGACTTGTTCTATCCATTCTTGGGTAGTAGACACAGGTGCGACTAATCATGTTTGTTACACCTTGCGAGGGGTTCTGCGGACAAGGAGGCTGCATGATGGCGAGATAACAATCTCCATGAGCAGCAGCGAAAGTCGAGGCCGTTGCGATCGAGATGTTTCTTTATGTTTTGATAAACAGTTTTAGTTTTAAGGGCGTTTATATGTGCGGAGTTTCGGTGAAACCTTGTTCGGTTTGAAACTATTTATTCATGGATATTACATTATTTTTATAGTGGTGTTCTTATCATAAGAAATGATGAAGTTATACGTGTTGGCACATTATATAATTAAGCTTTATACTATTTACGCTAAACATAATACCTATAACTATGTTGCATCGTCTACAAACCTTAAAAGAAAGTTTTCTTAGCAAGGCGACACCACATTTCTCTAGCATCTTAGATTAGGTCACATCAATCTAAATAGGATCAAGGCGGCTAAGAATGGGCGTTGGGTAATCTCACGGTTATTAGTTCGATCTGCGAATCTATATAGAATGTAAGATGTCGACTAAACCCTTCAGCGAAGGTTATAGAGCGAAAAGTGTTGGAGCTAGTCCGTTCGACTGTGTGGACCGATGTCCACACAAGCTCGTGAGAATGCAGTATTTTGTCACTTTCATTGGCGATTACTCGAGTGCGGATACATATACCTTCGCGCAAGTCAGAATGCTTTGAGAAATTGAAGAGTTTAAAGGCGGAAGTGGAGCGAAGCTTGGTAAAAGTATCAAGTCTTTGCGATCGATCGCGGTGGTGAATACCTCGAAATGAGTTTATGGACTATCTTGTGAAGTGTGGGATTACCTCGGCGCACTACAAGGCACACCACGGCAAAATGGTGTGTCGGGCGAAAAATAGGACTCTTTTGGAAATGGTTATATCAATGATGAGTTATGCGGCATTGCTATTTAGATTACGGGGTATGCCTTGAAAGCGGCGACATACTTGCTAAATCTAGTACCATCAAGTCGATCGAAAAGACCCTTTCGAGTTGTGATTTGGTATGACTGGTTTAAACCACATAAGGATATGGGGCGATCCGGACGTGTCTTTGAACAAGAAAGGCGACAAGTTGGAGGCTAGATCAGGCTCAAATTTGTTTATTGGCTATCCTAGAGGGCGAAGGTGGTTTATTCTATAGTCTAAGGATCGGAAGGTCATTATTAGCACTAATGCCCGATTCTTAGAAGAGGATTATATGACAAACCATAAATCCAAAGTTGAAATCATTCTTGAGAATTAGAAGATGATCGTATTCCACCACCGATTAGGCGAAAGGTGCGAGATGTCGAGTCTAGTGGGAGGATCGACACGGATACTTCAAGAAATTGAAGTGGGTGGAGTTCACTAGAGATACCGGCCGTACAAGTGGTACCTACCGACAAGTTGTGCGAGATAGAGAATCACAAGTTCTGCGCCTTGCGTTTCCATTGTGCGATGGCGCCTCGTCGTAGTGGGAGGTTGTTCGTCGACCCGAGCGATTTATGTTAGTGGGTGAATCGTCGGTTTGGTCGATAGCGAGCAGGCAATAATCGACCCATGGGCGTATGGTGGGCGATCTGAACATTGATGCAAGATCATGGCACCGCTATGGATTTAGAAATTGAGTCCATAATGACTATGGATATATCGAAAAGACACCTCTACCGGATGGCAAGGAAGCCATAGGTAGTAAGTGGGTATCTGAGAGGAAGGAGATTCGGATGGAGGTTTCGACTTTTAAAGCCGGGCTTGTGGCGAAAGGTACACCAGTTGAGGGCATCGATTTGATGAGACCTTTTCGCTGTAGCAATGCTCGAGTCCATCGAATTCTTACGGCCATAGTGACCCACTTGAACCACGAGGTTTGGCAAATGGATGTGAAAACCGCTTTTCTAAGCGGTTACCTTGAGGAAGGTAGAGACATCTATATATGCAACCCGAAGGTTATGTGGTGAAGAGTGAAGAGCATCTAGTATGGAGCTTAAGAAATCCATTTATGGGCTTAAGCAAGCCTCACGATCACGGAACTTACGCTTTAACGGTGGTGAAATCTTATGGATTTACCGGTTGCCTAGCGAGAGTTGTGTGTATCGTTTAGATGTCAGCAGTGATGTGGTATTTCTTGCACTTTATGTAGATGACATTCTTCTAGTTGGCAACAATGTGAAGTTGTTATCGGGCGTAAAGAGTTGGTTATCGACCGGTTTCAAATGAAAGACTTAGGAGATCGGCGTACATTCTTGGGATCAAGGTTTACCGATATCGCAAGAGGAAAATGTTGAGCTTATCTCGGGCGTCTTACATTGATCTGTGATTACTCGTTATAGTATGCGGACCGCCCGAGAAAGGATTGCTACCTTTCGGACATGGCGTTCCTTTATCTAAGGAAGCGATCACCTATGTTGCAAAGAAGATAGAGAAATGAGACAAGTTCCTTACGCTTCCGCCGTAGGAAGTCTCATATGCTGCATAATCTATGTCGAGCCGATATACGCTATGCGGTGGCATAGTAGCTAGATATCGATCTAACCTGGACAAGCTCATTGGACTGCGGTAAAGCATATACTCAAGTACACGAAAGGACTCGAGATTATAAATTTGGTTTACCATGCGAGAT
Source organism: Salvia rosmarinus (assembly GCA_036937905.1). Lineage (NCBI taxonomy): Eukaryota > Viridiplantae > Streptophyta > Magnoliopsida > Lamiales > Lamiaceae > Salvia > Salvia rosmarinus. The sequence goes on along the minus strand of CM072816.1, from coordinate 32,270,832 downwards.
AGTCTAATGCCTTTGGGTTATCTGGACTCGGATTTCAAGGCGACCGTGATGAGAAAAAGTCTACCTCGGCTATGTGTTTACCTTGGGAGGTGGGCCGTATCTGGCGGAGTGCAAAGTAGCGATGCATTGCGGACTCTACCATGGAAGCGAATATGTAGCGGCTTGGAGGCGCTAAGGAGGCTGTATGGTTGAGAACTACCTCATGGATCTGGGTGTGGTACTGGTTTGCCCAGAGTATCATAGTTTCTTGTGATAACTCGGTGCGATGTAAACTTCGAAGGAACCACGGACCCAAGGCGACCAAACACATAGAGAGAAAGTACCATGTCATACGAGAAATCGTGAGGCGAGGGGCGTCTTGATTGAAAAGATTGATATGACGGATAACCTAGCGGATCCATTCACAAAGAGCACTGCCGTAAAAAGTCTGAAGTGCGTTCGAGGACTTGGATTGCGCTTGATGGCACCCACTTAGAAAGGAAACTTTTGTATAAGTGGGAGAAGCAAAGTGATGGTTTTGTTTGTAATAGCTAGTAGAGACACATTGTATACTAAAAGTTTGCTTTAGTATAAGGGGAGATTGTTGGTTGTATCTTGGCGTTTTGGTTGAGCTTGTATCTGATGTTTCTATTACCACTATTACAATCTCTATCTCGAATTGATTACTTGATTGCATATATCGTGTCCCTTATCTCATATATAAGTTAGATCATATAGTGTGTAGAAGATCACGAAGTGCGTATGATTGGTGAGCTTTATGAGATATAAAAGAATCACGGTGAGACGACTTGAGGGCGAGTTGTCGGTATAAGTGCGGTATAGATAAGAAGTTACTTGACTTGGTTGCTTGTCTATCTTTGATGCGTCTACGGCGTATTGATGGATCACGGTGAGATGAGTTCTTCTATCGACCGTCGTGAAGAACACAGATCTCGGTGACTTACGATGATCTAAACCTCGATAAGTTATTAGGAGAGTATGAGTTCTTGACCATCACTTTGACTTGTTATGGGTGAGGTTATATGTTCTAACGATATTCTCCGCATCTTGGGTGGTGGCGGTGCTTGTATGTCATGCTAGTTATACGTATCGAATCGGCGTATCCGTTTAGGATGATGGCGTCCCTTAAGGAGCTCAAAGGTTTATTGTACTAAACCCTGCGGTTGAGTTAGCTCAAGTACAATAATAAGGTTGAGTGGTACTACTTAAGGAATTAAAGATATTAATTATTTTAGCGATCAGAATCTATAAATAATTAATGGACGTCGATATCTTAAATACGGGGATTCGTAATGTCTAAGTGCAAGCCAACTCACCTTCGGTAATAAAGGGTAAGTCGGCATTTATTCTCTTGTGGCATGAATGAATATTTATAAATTAATTTATGTTACGAAGGTGAACATAAGATAATTAATTTATTTGAGGTCCATCTTTATTCCTTGCATTTGATCCATGGGTGGCCCGTCAGGGCCCGTTACGGTGAAAATCGGGCGCCCCTATCCTACAATGGTAAGGTTTGATCCTCTTTATCCATAAGGATATTATTATATTTATGGGATATGCATGGATCCTTTCTAATGGGATTATGGTAATGCATTATAAATATAAGGTAGAGATAAGATCAAAGTTAATCCTTAATTATCCATCTACCATATTTTCGAGAATTCGAGAGAAGCTTGGGAGATATTTCGAAAATTCTAGAGGATTAGGGTGATTTTCTATAGCATTCTCCATAGATCGTCCTCGCTCGGCGTTGGAGATTGGGCAGCGGGATCTTGTCCGGAAGATCAAAGCACGAGTCTCGATCCGTTCATCCGTTTATCCCCGAAGCAGATTCAAAGGTAAACACGTGAAAACCCTACGTGTTGCGATTAATTATATAGGCGCGTGCTAGGAATATAATCAATGTATGGTGAATTAAACATCGAGTTAGATCCTCGGGAGGGTGAAATCGAATTTCCTACATCAATCTAATCACGGACAAGCACATTAGACTACGGTAAAGTATATACTCAAGTACGAAAAGGACTGAGATTATAGGCTGGTTTACCAGCGAGATAGTCGATGCCTTTGGGTTATTTGGACTCGGTTTCCAAGGCGGCCGTGATGAGAAAAAGTCTACCTCAGGCTATGTGTTTACCTTGGGAGGAGGAGCCATATCTTGGAGGAGTGCAAAGCAGCGATGCATTGCGGACTCTACCATAGAAACCAAATATGTAGCCGCTTCGAAGGCTGCTAAGAATGCGGTATGGTTCAAGAATTATCTCATGGATCTAGATGTGGTACCTCGTCTACCCAGAGTATCATAGTGTACTGTGATAACTCAAGTACAGTGGCAAACTCGAAGTAACCACGGACCTACAAGGCAACCAAACACATAGAGAGAAAGTACCATGTCACACTAGAAATCGTTAGATGAGGAGACGTGCTGATTGAGAATATTAGTACTGCGTACAACCTTGCTATCCATTCACGAAGAGCCTGCCACAAAAAGTTTACGACGAGCATGTTCGCGGACTTGGATTGTGCAATATGGCCCCCACTTAGAAAGAAAACTTTTGTTGAAGTGGGAGAAGTAAAGTGATGGTATTACTTGTAATAGCTAGTAGAGAGACACATTGTATACTAAAATTTTGCTTTAGTATAAGTGGGAGATTGTTAGATTCGTATACTGGAAGCAATTTTGGTTGAACTTCTATACAATGTTTCCTGTTACCACTATTACAATCTCCTATCTGAATTGTTTACTTGATTTCATATGTATGTCCCTTTATCTCATATATAAGTTAGATCATACAGTGTGTAGTAGATCAAAGAAGTCTGTATGATTGGTCAAACTTAATGAGATATAAAAAGGATCACAATTGAGATAACTTGAGGACGAGTTGTCGGTATAGGCTACGGTATAGATAAGAAGTGACTTGACTTGGTTGCTTGTCTATATTAGTACATCTCTGGTGCATTGATGGATCACATTGAGATGAGTTCTTCTATCTGACTATCGTGAAGAACCTAGATCTCGATGACTTTACATTGATCTAAACATCGATAAAGTTTTAGGTGAGTATGAGTTGCTGACCATCACTTTGACTTATTGTGGGTGAGGGTTACATGAGATAACCCAATATTCTCCATATCTTGGGTGATGACAGTGCTTATATGTCATGCTAGTTACCTATATCGAGTCACCGTATCCGTTAAGGATGATAACGTCTCCTTAAGGAGCTCAAAAAATTTTTTGCACTAAGCCCTGCAGGTTGAGTTATTTCAAGTACAATAATAAGGTTGAGTGGTACTACTTAAGGAATCAAAGAGATTAATTATTTTAAGCAGTCAGAACGTTAAAAATAATTAATGGACATGCAATATCTTAAATACGGGGATTCGTGAAGTCTAAGTGCAAGCCCGACTCAACTTCGGAAATAAAGGGGTAAGTCGACATTTACTCTCTAGTGGTATGAATAAATGTTTATGAATTAATTTATGTTCTGGGCTGAACATAAGATAATTAATTCATTTGAGACCCATCTTTATTCCTTGCATTTGATCCATAAATTTGGTCCGTCAAGGCTTGGGTGTGAAATTTAGTCCAACACATAGTGGAGTCTCTTTGGGACTACATTACGATTTCCATTATCTAAAAAGATATGATTGTATTTATTAGATATGCAGAGATCCTATCATAATAGGTTTCTATGGTTGCATTATAAATACAAGGTGAGAGAAAATCAGAGGAATCTTAACCTAAGAAATTTTCAAAAATTATATTGTGATCATTGTGATTTTCGAGATTTCCAAGTATGAGGAAGAAGACGAATTTTTGTAGTACTCTCCATAGATTGCTCTCACTCAGCATTGGAGTTTTGACAAATGGGATACAGTCCAGAAGATTAAAAGCAGTCTTGATCTTCATTTTTTTCGACAAATTCGCAGGTAAACACGAAAAAACACCAAAGTGTTGCAATTAATCATATATGTGCATAGTAGGTATATAATCAATGTATGGTGAATTAAACATCCAAGATAGATCTCGGGAGAGGGTTAAAATCAGATTTACCTATATGTTTGTACTTACTACTCCCAAACACGCTACCCTTACTGACACATCAACTGATGAACAACGATAGTCAAGCAGACTTTGGCATAAGACAGTATAATAAATGAGATAACTTATATATTTTTGTCCGCATAAGACATTGTAGAGTTAATAGATTATGCTGTTGTAAGTAGACAAACATGAGCGTGTATTACTTTGAATTTTCTATCTACAGAGCGGTTGGTATATTGTAATTATTATTATGATATTAAAGGTTCTACAACACATATTGAGTATTCTACTTACACATTCGTTACATTTATTAAATTAACTATGTAGTTAGAAGAATGGAGACATGCCTTAGTAATGAGGTGGGGGTTGTCAGAAGATTGATCTGTTTGTTTAATTCCTATGATAGCAAGGTTGGAACCGACAAGGTTTCAATTAAAAAGTTGTTTAGCATTGAAGGCTAAGGAAAGAGTATTGAACATGAAGGAAGTAAATCCTTGCACCTAGGAAGACTAACTCCTTTTTTTCCTCTTGAACGGCAGATCAGAAGTTAAATGAGGATGGGGTATATTTGAATTGGTTTTCTAGCCATCATAGTACAAAACTAGGTAAGAGTGTAAGGGAGGTAACTTTGATGACAACTTTGATTGTAAGAGTCTTAAAATTGGTTGGAAATAAGGAAAAGTTTGATGGGAATTTTGAAAAGTAAGATAATATATATATTGTGATATAATTCATCTGACTTGCTAAAATTTCAATAGTAATTCATGATTTCGATTCTCGATTATCAAAAACACGTGATAAATTAATTATTAAACAAACATGATACTATTAGCTTAATTAATTATGCGAAGCCGAATGCAATGTCCTTAATGGGTTTATTAATTGAGATAACATACTTTAGAGATGCAAGGTATTATATACATATATATATATATATAGGAGATGGATCAAGTAGAAAATGATAATTTGATTGGAAATAGGAATGAATCTTGACCTTTGATTCGCTGGATCAATGGTTGAGATTTAATTTCGGTTGTGCTACAGTTTTATGTTTTATGTGCTACAGCGGATTCTTGTGCGATACTAAAACCCTTCTTGTCTTCTGTTGCAATGAAAGATGTGCTAAACTAATAGCATATATGCTACTAAGAGATGAAATATGTGTTAAACTAACATGTGCAACATAGTAATTCTGATTGTGTACTACACAAATATGAAAGATATGCTAGACTTACATATCTATTCCTATTTCCTACACTTATTTTCATTCTCACATGAATCATCACATATATATATATATAGAGAGAGAGAGAGAGACTGAAATAAGGAGAAAGACATCTTATAGTTAGGGAGTTATAGTGAGAGAGCGAGGGCGGCAACGACGAGGCAGGATGGATGGCAGAGCGCTGGCTGGGCTGTGGCGCTATGTCGACAACAGTGGTGGATGGAGGGAAGGGTCCAGGCCGATTTTGAATGTTGGGGAAAAGATGGTTCAATTATATCGTAATTTACAGGACGGATTACAAATAATTTATTTAATTTAAAAAAAGAAAAAAAATATTTAACGATGGTAATTAAAATAATATACATATCGATATTTAACGACAGAATAACGATGTATAATTTAACCCAAAAATATGAAAAATATCCAAGAAATCTAATGATGACGTGATGACGGTCAATTTTACCTTCAATGGACCGTCATTAAAGGTGTAGATTTTACGACAACTTCTTTTCCATAGGTAAATCCGTCGTTTATGCCTTTTTTAGTATTATCCCTATCTCATTCACCAATATTTTAATATCGCTAAATTCTAAAATTTGACTATATCTTATTCTGTAATACCCCGAAAGTTTAAAGCTTAATTACGATAATAAAAATCGTAAATTAGAGTTTCGTCTCGATAATTGAAATAGTGATTTATCGAATATTGATTTTGACTATCCATCATACGAGCATTTCTATATCATATTCACTAATGATTAGTGAATTAAGGAATATAGTTTATATTATTCATTCGAAAGTATTATTCTAACGTCGATTAAATTTCGATAGTTAGTCTTACGTTATTTTCTAAGTGACGAAGCTTAGAATTAAATTTTCTTATTAACGAAAAGAATGAATAAAGTGATTACGACTTTATTATGAACATTTTGAGATAATACGATTATTAAAATTTTGAGACGATTCGAACGTCAACGTTTTGAGGCGATTCGAAAACTTAGTCTAATGATCAAGGAATTACATTATTTAAATTCCTATGATTATTTTATGTTATAAGAGCATTATTTTTATTAAAATAATGCTAGAGGAATTAAGGAATAAAAGATTGAATAATTTAAGCCTATTGTCGAAATAGTGTTGGAAGATTAGGGTTTGTGACATAGAATGGTTTTAATAATTTTTTCTATGATTTAATTTATCATCTAAGACTTATATAATGTCACATGGCTACTAATTGGAAGAAAATAAAATATGTAGCATGTTGTACTACATGTTGGACGAAAATTCACGATTGTTAGTGTGAAATGAATAATTTTCCATGCTCTTGATAATGGTGTGAAATGATTATGATAGTGATACATTGTTAATGCTTAAGATAAGATGTATTATCAAGTTGAACAAGTGGGGAGACTTTTGGTATGAGAGAGAGCCGAAATTGTTGAATAAAAGAAAGGAAAGAAGAAATTTTAAAACTCTATGATAGTGATGGCTTATGTGTAATTTAATGTGTATTATCATCAAAACAATTAAATATCATCAAAACAATTAAAAATCATCCTTTTGCAACTTGTAAAGTGCCGAGAGGTGTAGAGACAAAGAAAAGAGATATTTTCAATTAAAGTTTGATAGTGAAGGGTATGAAAAATATATATGTTGTCTTCTCTTGCATCAAATGACCGAAACTTGCTAAGATAAAGAGGAGAATTGTCTAAATATTTTGAAAGTGATAAGAAAACAATTTTGTCTCATATGATGCAAGTGACCGAAAATTATAGCAAGTGGGAAGGGAAATTCATTAGCTTGATAAGGATAGTTTTGAAAATGATAGGTTTGATAATGACATATAATTCTTGTATATTAATGTAAGACAAAATAAAATTCATCTCTTCCTTGTGTGAGATAGCCGATCATGCTAAGGATTAAATGGAAGAAGAATTTTCTTCATTCTTTGATAGTGATAGGAGTTGCAATTGTTGACTTGAATTAGATATTTTATTAAAGTGTTGAATAATTTAAAATCACATCCATATGAAATAAAGAGTCTTGACCATCTCTATAAGGAATGGGAGGATTTTCTTTAATTTTGAAAATGATGGGAATAAAAGGTTGTATATTAATTAGGTGATAAGATGAATTATTAAAGTGTAAAGTGATAAAACAAAATTTTTGTCTTTAGCTTAAAGTGACCGCACATATTAGGGTATTAGTGAAGTTGAAATTGTTGACTATTAAACTAGATATTTTTATCAAAGCATGATTAATGTAGTATGTCATCACATAAAACAAAAATCAACTCTTCTTCATTTATGAAATTTCCGTGAGCTTAGAAAAAAAGGGAGAGGGAGTTCTTCCAATTCCTTCCAAATTTTAGGTTAGAAAACGTTTTTCGTCGACAATCGACTCCGATTAAAAGGTTAGAAATGTTACAAGCTTTTTATACATCCATAAATATTTAAATTCTATCCATTAAATCTTATGATATATGCTTATGATATTTATGATGAAAATTTCAAAAATTATGTTATAATTTTAGGATGTTTATTAAATATGTTTATATGATGATTATGAGCTTGTATTATGAATTTAGTGTAAAGTTAAGCATGTATGAAAAATTGTTGAAATGACCGAATATATGTGATGTGCATATAATGTTGAGAATGATTTTTGATTGTTGATTTGAGCATGAAATAATGATCTATGATATTAAATAAGCTTATATGAATTTATGTAAAAAATTTGAAAAACATTAGTATATATATATGATTACCGAAAATTATGAAGGAATATTATGTGATGTATGTTTGATATTTGAATGATATCATAACATATATATGATGTAGATTCATAATAATGTGTTGTATGAATTTATTGAAATTTAGAAAAATTATTGTACCTAAGTCCAAAGTTTTCGAAACATATGTTCTAAGGTATATTGATGTATGAGTTGTAATTGATGAAAACTATGTTATAGTGATGATATATGATGTTAATTATGTGTTGTGTGATTTAATTAGAATTTTTGAAAAATGTTTAGTATGATTTTTAAAATGACCGAACACTATGTTGTACAATAATGTGATGTACAATTTTTCTATGATCAATGTTGTTACATATTATTGATACTATATTGATATAATATGTTATGTGAATTTATGTGATTTTTAAAGTAAGGTATACTAAGTATATGATAAAACGTTACGTTATGTGACGTAAGATGTGAAAAATGATATGTATTGTACAAGTTAAGTCATACTTAGGAATAAATTGGAGTATGATTGTTGATTAACGTACGTGAAAAATTGAGACGTATGATAATATGACTGAAAATCGATTGAAAATCGATTTATATGTATTGATGGACATATATGTGATAAATTTCGAATTAGGTGACTAATGAAAGTCAAAATCATTGACTAAAGTCTAAACGTATGAAATACGTTAGTACGTGAACACTGTTATGTTGTACGTCTACTAGAAATATGATATCGTTGAATAGATATACTAATACGTGTAAGACGTATTAGAATTATAAGAATATCTCTTTTTAAGAGATGATTTCATAATTGAAATCATTTTATCGAAAGACGTTAGTATAAGTTCGACGTTTGACTTAAATGATTAATATAAGGTCATAAATCATATTTCGTCTCTATCGAAATACGAAAAGTTATAAGTTAAGATGTTTGATGAAAAGACGTACTAAGTTAGTTAAAAAGATGCGAAGTATTATTATAGAAGATTATCAAAGTTTATTAGACTTTGACGTTCTTGAAAAACGTGACCGACGTACTAAATTAACTTCTTAAGTAAAGGTGGGACACGACGTGATCGTTGACATTAAGAAAAGTCTGTGTAGAAAGCTTACGTACCAGGTGGGCTTTACTATACTCAAAAATGATAAAATGCTTATGAAATATTTTATTTACGATGCTTTCTTACAAGAAATGTTGCTGAAATGTTTTATTTATTTACCTGCCTAAATGTTTATGTTTTTATGTATGTATCCTATCCATGAATGTTGATGAATGTTGTTGGTTCGCTATTAACTTATGAATGAAAATCGATATCGGATTCTATGCCGGAGAGTCAATTCATGGCTAGGGTTAATGTGTACACATAAGGGTGATTGTGTGCTGAAATGACAATTCTCGGTCGGTCACAGCGACGTAGAATGAGGCCTACTTCTACGGCGTTAATGATGATGTTATGAGGAATGTAACGGATATGGATCATACATACAAAGAAAATATGTCTGGCCAGACAAATGTTTATGAAATGATGAAATATTTTAGTAAGCATAAGGCCTTTCAAATAAAACCCTTGTGTCTTACCATGATGAGGCAGTGTAATTTAAGGATGATAAAATGTTTTGGCATGAGTCCATCGAGTGCATTCTTGTACTGACCGCATATTGTTTTAAATGTGCGAGTTGAGTTGGTGATGCGATGGGCGGTGTTGAGCAATAGGAATGTTTGTCATTTGAAAGTTTATACCTTGATTGTACATCGTCATAAAGTACATATCACATGTTTTCATTGCAAGAACTTAAGTTATGTATTAAAGTCCAAAAATATTCTTGATATATGTATTACAGTTCAATGTTCAATGGTCCTTTCCATTTATAAATTCATGATTAAAGTAATAGTCCCTGTTAATCCGTACTTAGGATTAAGGGGCTGTTACATATTCACATAGCACCTTATCACATCTCATTTCAAAATTCACCATTTCACCAACCTCACTTGAAGATTCCTCCTGAAAATTTAAAGAACGAAAAAAAATCACCCTATCACTTTCGAAGAATCACGCTGAAATTCAAATGAGAAAATTGGCCAAACATTATTTACAGGCGTATTTTCTGTTTATGATTGATAGAATACATGATTGAACATTTTTATCCTTATTACTAGGATTTCTCTAATCATACATTTTAGTTGGATATGAATCAAATTAAATTAGTTAAGTTTTTTTTCCTATCAACTACTCTCCTCTGATAGAGTTTTAGACTAACTGAGGTCTTTTGGAGTATTCTATTCTTGCAACTGTCCTTTAAGAGAGTTTTTATCTGCGAGAGGTCTGGTCTTTCCAGGCCTGCTTCGAGATGATGATGCTATGTCATTAAATGCGAGTTATTTTTTTGCAGTTTTTCTTATAAAGTGTCTGCCGTATTTGGGATGTGATAGGCATTTGACTTACCACCCTTCATCTAGGTCATGGATCTTGAATGCCTATTGAACTTTCTTATCTGAGCCCTACATGTGTCGTGCATGGATTAGTTTAATTCAAAAGGACGCTTATTTCCTTCCCTTATAAATAGGGATCATCTCAATGCAAAAAACATTCTGCATTTTTTCCTACGAACTTCATGTACAACTTCTCCCTATCTTTGGCGATTTTATTCCCCAACGTGTGCGAACTATTTCGACCACCTCCCTTCTACCAGTTTCAATATATTTTTGAGAACCCTGTTCAAGGTATTCTCTTTTCTTTGCACATTTTTTTATGAGAATTCCTCTACTTCGTCCTCTTTGTATAGCCCCTTTGAACCTACTCATTCTTCTTATCCTATTTCACTCACTGATTCCCTCGTGGCCTTGTCATTTTCCTCAACTTCTTTGTCTTCGTCTTCTTCTTCCTGTGATGAACTGTTTCAAGTCATTGATTTTACACTAAGAAGCCTTTACGCAAAACGTAAGCAAATAAATCTTAAAAGAAGATGGACAAATCAGATATTCTAGAATTTGATACCTCTCTTATGAAGGGAAGCAAATTAAAAAACTCGCTACATAGTTGCGGGGGCCTTCGAGCTTTTCCCTTGAAACTCCCGGGCCTATTCTTTGACCATATGCTATGCCTCCTACCATGGTCTTTTGGCTAAGGCAAATCGACCCTAGTAGTCGTTTTCGCATATGTCCTTAGACCATGTTTATCGGTGACCAAATTGACAAGGTGGTCGAACGCCACATAAGTAAATGCATTAAAAGAAAAAAACAATTGAAATGGTAGTCTAAAGGGGTGTTCGAACAAATGAAAAATCAGACCACACTTGGTCTCTCTCTCTTTCTTTTTCAACCAATGGGGTGGAGACAACATGTCTTCGTCCTATTTGTTATTTAAATTAGAATGATATATATGAATAAAATTTAAATAATTTTGTATAATATATATAAAAAATAAAAATATACCAAAATTTATATTTTTCATTCTCTATAAATAGAGACCAGTCTTGATATATTTTAACACACCTAAAATTTCTTTTTTCTTAACTTGTATCCTTATTATCTTTTCTATATTTTCTATGGATCAAGGTAATAACCCTCATTACAATTCTCAAGATTTTGATTTTTCGATGATTATAATCCCGACCTTGAAAATATTCCGAACTACGAAGAATTTTCAAAGTTGATTATGATGCAAACCCTTCATTCTCACAAAATCCTCCCATTCTTCCAAAAATCATCAAACCCTCAAAACATCTTAGATAACTCACATGAAAATGTTGAGAAAAAACACACAAATTCTTCCAACACCGCAAAAGTTTGACGGATCGAAGATATAGCAATAATACGCACGGTGTATGGTAAGTACAAATCAATTATTGGTGAAAATCAAAATAGTTCTTCATTTTGGAAAAGTATCTTGTATATATACGAGGAAGGTGAAAGGAAAACCCGGATCTTGGTGATGCGAGGTCCACGGAATCATTGAGGAAGCGTTTAGGCACGCCTCGATAAAAATGTAAGCAAGTGGGTTTCTTCTTACAAGAAAGCTATGATTGAAAAGCAGCGGTCGATCGATGCAAGACATTGAGGATCTTTGCCAGGGAGCTATACGGAAACGAAGTTTGCTCGTGTTGAGGTGTTTGAAAGAGTTATGAGTCGCCGTCCCAAATGGGAATTGAATTTGGATAGTCTTGGTTATACGTTCCCGAAGGCGATGGAGATAGTCTTGAAGAAAGTCGTGGCACTCAAAAGATCGAGGACCGATGAGGATGGAGACCCCAACCGACTCCATACTAGAATCTAATGCAGCGAGTCTTGAGACTTCGTCGTCTATTGGTAGAGACAAGCTAAAGCGAGGCTAAGCGAAAAGGAAAAAGCGACATCGGCATCACGGTCTTCTCTAATCCCGGATGAATGGGTGAAGAACTTCGTCGAATGAGGATCACGCAAAACCGGGCGATATGCGAGAGAGAACACAGCGTTTACGCTTAATCGTTGTTGGCTAAGACCAATTATCTCTGCGGAAGAAGCTTTAAAGCTTAAGCTAATGTGCAAGAATTATATGGGATGTGATCGTACTTTATTATTGTAATTTGAGTGTTTGCGTGTTTAAATTGTTGTGAGCCAATACCTTTCAATTTGTGTACTTTCAATTATTGTTGTTTGTGTAATTTCAAATTTGTGTGGTTTGTGTAATTTCAATATATTTTCAATAACAATTGTGTTGTCATTTCAAAATTTGATAACGTGCTCCTCGCAAAAAATTGATATGTTGTCATTTCAACAGCACTGTATAGCGTGCTCCTACCAAAGTAATTGAAGAGCCTATAGCTAGTGCTTGTGGCAAATAATAGACAAATTGTCGTGGGCCCTTTAACATATAACGTGCTCCTGCCAAAATAATTGAAGAGCACTGTATAACATATAATGGCCCTTTAACAGATGTGTTGTCAATTCAAGAGCACGTGTAACGTTCTTACGAAAAATAATTCAAGAGCTCGTGTAAAATATGTGGGCGATTGACTCTTTTGATTCACGAAGAGCAAGCTACTTGTGTATATATATATCAATACATGAATTATCAAACCTACTTTTAAATCTCGACTAAGGATTTTTCTTTCTATATTCATTCATAATTCCTTGCTCAAACTTTGTATCCACCACCATCCCTTAGAAAATGGCATCAAGTTCTAGTTTTGATGCTTCTAATCCATTCGATGATGATGAATGGGAAGAAAGCATTGCCGCACAAAATCGGCTTCTTGGCGATGTCGTCGAGAATGTTTTCATTGATGACAACTCTAACTTTATAACCTACCAACAATCTTGTTAGAGCTACGGAGGTATATTGATCGCAAACACGAGAAGGGTCATGAAAGTGTGTTCGAGTAGTACTTTTTTGAAGAGCGATCTATCCTCCAGAATATTTTCGAACAAGGTATCGCATGCGAAAACCTTTGTTGAGCGTATAATGAACAAGCTCGTTGCCATAGATAAATTTTTCGGCAACAACACGATCTTCGCTGGTCGTCTAGGTATGTCTGCGATTCAAAATGCCGCTGCGACCATGCGGGTGTTGGCATATGGAACTTCATGAGATATGCATGAAGAATACTACGAATGAGTGCACAACTCATTCGTAAATCGATCATCAAATTTGTTGAAGGTGTAATATCGATTTCGGTGCGGAGTACCTCGGAAGCCCAGAAGAAGATATGGCAACTCTACTTGGATCGGAGAACGATGCGCTTTCCGAGCATGTTGGGCGTATTGATTGCATGCATTGGGAATGGAAAAATTGTCCTACTTCATGGGCGGGACAATATGCGGGAAGAATCGGTACACCAACAATCATTACGGGCGGTTGCGTCATGAAGACCTCTGGATTTGGCATGCATTTTTGGAACACCAGGTTCGAAAAATGATATCAATGTTCTTGATCAATCTCCTATTTTTGATTATATTTTGAAAAGTCGAGCACCAAAGGTCAATTATGTCGTAAATGGCCATGAAAAAAATATGGGATACTATCTCACTGATGGCATATATCCTCAATGGGCAGCATTTGTCAAATCTATTCCTGCTCCACAACTTCGGAAGCACCAATTGTTTGCTCAACATCAAGAGGCTGCTCGAAAAGATGTTGAGCGAGCATTTGGCATTTTACAAGCTCGTTTTACCTTTATTGAGCGCCCATGTCTTATTTGGGATCGTGATATTATGGGAAAAATAATTATGGCTTCCATTATCATGCACAATATGATAGTGGAAGATGAAAGAAGCACTTATCTAAACTATCATGATCCGACATAATTTATAGAAGATCGACTTGGACAGAATAATAGCCGAAGTGAAGATGGAGAAGAAAATAATGATTTCATATACTCTACGAATAGGATTGCAAGCCTATCGTGCTATATGAAAACTAGGAATCAACTTCGCAATAGAGAAGCTCACATCGCTCTTCTTTACGACTTGATCGAGCATATATGGCAAAAATTCGGCGATCAGAATTGATTGCGTAATTTTCTTATATTTATTATGTAACGTTTATCAGTTTCGTATTTAGATTATTGTAACTTAGGGACTTACTTTGCTTATTTTGTATTTTGCCAAGTTTTTTATTTTATATCAATTTATCGTTTTGTGTTTTCAATATTTTCCAAAATAATAGTTTATGTAATTTATTTAAAGTACGATCAATTATATCATGTATAATTAAAAATAATAAAAATATAAATTTAAAATTAAGTGGTTGGATGGTGGGATGGTCATTGATAAACCATAAAAATGGATGTGGTGTGGTGAATGAAAATTAAAGTAACGATGGAGAGAGAAATTAATAAAATATTAAAGTGGTTGGATGGTTGGATTTTTAGGTGGTTGTTGATAAACATGGTCTTACTGATCAGATCTGACTTTGTTCTATAAGATACTTATAAATCAACTTTATTCTTCTGGTATCAGCAGAGCCCTCTTCTTCCATATCATATTGAGAGAATATAGATTTCTCCATATTTTTCAGATGTTCTTTTCTTGTCATGACCTAAAAGTCCTCGGAGGCTTTTATTATTTTTTCCTTAAATCAGAAAACATGTCAATCTTTTTGGGGAAAGCCCAACCTAGACAAAGATTGGCACAAGGAATAAATTTTTATCATCCCCTTCAAGGATCAAGGTTTTCCATTCCCTAAAGTTTTCTTCCATGCTATTATGCGAGACGTACATGTTGCGTAAAACACATACCATAATCACGACAGAAAATAAAGAACATAAGAATTACTTGTCCAGTTCGTCTTACGAGGGTGATGCTAAGCCAGAGATTTCACTATGATTTTTTGATACATATTACATGAGCCAGTGATTTCACTATGATTTTTGGATACATATTACAGGGAGAAACGATTATTAAATAGACAATAATCAAACCATAACCCTAATCCTATTAGGGTTTCGCTTGGGCCAAAAACATGAGCCCAAAAATTTGAATCACCGTGATTGGGCTTGTAACGATCCGGCTTTTGGATTGACAACTGACCCCACAGACCAACACGAGTCTTTTCGGTGTCTTTTCTCTCTCTCACACTCACGAGAAAACTTCCTGGGGTCACCCATCCATGATTGCTCAAGTCAAGCACGCTTAACTTTAGAGTTTTTATGAGATGGACTCCCAAAAAGAAATGCATCTTGTTGGTATGAGTAGCACATATCAAATCCTTTAAGCTCTCCTCGAATATGCAGTCTCATACCTGCATATTCTCGAAATCCCTCTCATTCCGATGTGTTTCGGTTAATTCATGTACCCTCCGCTTTGAAGCCTTAATCAGACATTTCGTTCTCCATGCCTCTGTCTCGCGATCCTCCGCATCTTACGTCCCGGGCGCCACATGCCCACCAACTTCCGCTTGGTTCATCCCAAACCACACGTCTTGGGAGAGGTTGGCTCGATACCATCTGTAACGACCCGGCTTCGGATTGTGGTGATCCCTTGTAATATCCCGGTTTTAAGCGCTTAATTACGATAATATAAATCGTAATTAGGGTGTTAGCCTCGATAATTAAAATCTTAATTAGTCAATGCTCAATTTTGACTAAGCATAATTTGATAATTTCTGTGTGATATTCACTGACGCTTAGTGAATTAAGGAATATAGTTTCTGATATTCCTTCGAACGTATTGTTCAACGTCGGTTAAATTCGACAGTTAAGCCTTACAATATTTTAAGCATGTAAGCTTAGAAATTCGAAAATTCTTATTATTATGGGAATAAATAAAGTTGTTACAACTTTATTTTGGACATTTTAGAGATGATATAATTATGAGAATTTAGAGACGTTTCAAACGTCTATGTTTTGAGATAATTCGATAACTTGGCCAAATGATCATGGAATTATAAAATTCAAATTCCTATAATTATTTTATGATATAAGAGCATTATTTATCATTAAAATAATGCTATAGAATTATGGAATTAAATGTATCAAATACTTAGGGTTTCGAAAACCCTAATTTTTAAAATTAGGGTTTTGAGTTCTAAAAAGTGTTTTAAATATCTTTATATGATTAAATTCATCATCTATGATTATAATACGTCACATAGCTATGTGTTAGCTATTTATTACAAGAAAATAAAATGTTTAGTATATATATCCCTAATTTTCGAAAATGGGCAATTATAGTATTAAATAATTTTAATTGTTATCCAATTGAGGTCATATGATAATTATTATATTAAAATGATATTATTAAGGATATTATGAGTTGTATTACAAGTTGCACAAGTTGGATGACACCAACATGAAAGGTGGCGAAAATTTGAGGGTTTAGGTGTGATTTTATGTGAAAATATCATCCTTTAATTAATAAATGATATGAGTTGTATCTTATCCTATAATTAGGTGTAAAGTAGTAGTATCTAGCAAGTGGAACAAGTAATCCAAGGCCCTTGGACTATAGTGGCCGAAAATGACATAAAATAAGGTTGGAAAAATTATCTTCTAACCTTGAAAAAGACACCTTATCTCTTAGTTGAAAATTTTGGCTATTCAAATGTGATCATATTATATAATAATAATATAGTATGTGATAAGAAAAAAATAAAAATTAATCCTAAAACTATAGATCATAGGCGACACACACACAACATAGCCTTCTGATGTGATAAACTTTATCTATGTGATAAGTGTGATCGATGCATTTATTAAGTGATAAGATGACCTAATAAAATGTTTATGATAAGGATAAAATTTTGTCTATTTGTGCAAGTGGGTGCCGATTTATTTGACCAAATTAAAGCATGAAATTAGTTGTCATTTTATAATAATTACCTACAACTTGATTAATTCTATAAATAGGGAAGGATCAAACATTTCTCCCGTTTGAGACCCCAGCTACCGAAAATTATAGAGAGAAATTGTGAGAGTGTTCATCCAAGTTTGATCCCAAACCTTAGACAAATAAACCTTCACCGATTAAATCGACTCCGATTACAAGGTGAGAAATCTTACGAGCTTCGTATACATGCTAGAATTTTTGATTTTCATCCGTTGGAATTCATATTATAAGCTTAGTTCATATGTGTAATTTTTGAAAATTATGTAACTTATACTAAGATGTTTAGATATTGTGTTTATATGATGTTATTGAGCATGTATTATAATTATATCACAAAATTAAGCATGTTATTAAATTTTGTATAAGGACCGAATACTTGAGGGTGTGATATGTTGATGATTATGATTTTTAATTGTTGATTTGAGCATGAAATAATGATCTAGGGTATTAAATATGCTTGTATGATTTTATGTAGAATTTTTGGAAAACTTTAGTACATAAGTTTATGATTTTCGAAAATATTAGAGCTGATATTATGTTGTGATATAATCCATGTTTAAGTGTTATCATAGCATATTGATAGTGTAGATTCATAATATAGCGTTGTATGAATTTATTGGAATTGTTAAAAATTATTTTGACCTAAGTCACTTTTTAGAAAATATGACTATAGTAAATTTATTTTAATGATTATGTGC
Organism: Salvia rosmarinus; assembly: GCA_036937905.1. NCBI lineage: Eukaryota > Viridiplantae > Streptophyta > Magnoliopsida > Lamiales > Lamiaceae > Salvia > Salvia rosmarinus. The sequence continues at coordinate 32,252,805 of CM072816.1, read as the reverse complement.
TATGTGAATTTATTGGAATTTTTGAAAAATGTTTACTTATTAAATAAGAGTGACCGAAAACTATAGTTTAAGGATATAGATGTTATAAATTTATTTTATCATGTATAATTGCATAATATGTTCTAAAATAATGTTTTAAGTATACTATGATTTTATGGGAATTTTTAGAACAATAATTATGCATAAATTCGAAATATATATATATAAGTGTAAAAAGTCAAAATGTTGACTTTGAAGTCAAAATTGTTGACCATAGTCAAAATGTTGACTAAAGTCAAAATTGTTGACCAAAACGTTGACCAAGGTCAAAAGCATGCGAAATTCGATAATCGTGATCTATGTGGCGTGGTGCGTTTAGTAACAATGTAACTTACGTTACGTAAGTACATTAAAACGTACATTATGTGCTAAAGAGATAGAATATCTCTTATATGATGGGTGATTACATAATGGACATCATTTTGATTAGGAAACGTCAAAATAAGTCCGATGTTAGACTTAATTGATGCATAGGACGTTATAGAAGATGTTCGTCTCTATCAAAACGTGACCAATGTACTAAAATAGTTCTTACGTTAAGGTGGGACGTGGACTTGAGCTTTCGACTTAGAAAAGGAACTTTATTGAGAAGCTACGTACCGGTGGGCTTTACTCGAAAACCCTTTTATTTATTTTGCCTTCTGCAAATGCAAAGTATTTATTTACAAAGCTTTCAGTTGAGAAATGATGATGAGATGATTACCTGCCCAAAGTGTTTATGTTTTTATGTATGATCCTATCATGTTGTTGGGCAAGCTGACTATGAAAGTAAATCGATTGTTGGGTCGCTTCCCGACTTAGAGAAATTAATGTTTGTTCCTATGCTGGGATGAGAATACAGCTAGGATTAAATTGATATGATCATGTTATGTGTGGAGATGGATGGTATAATGATATTGATATGTGTGGAGATGGCTGGTATGATGATATTGAAAGTTGTTGGTTCGCTACCAACGTATGACGATCATGTAATATGTGGAGATGGATGGTATGATGATAGTGAAAGTTGTTGGTTCGCTACCAACGTATGATGATGTTATAATGAGATTTATAGTTGTTGGATTATTACCAATACAGTTGATGTTATGATATTAATAGTTGTTGGTTCGCTACCAACATGTGATGATGTTATGATAATAATATATATGAGAACTGATATGGATCATACAGACAGAAAATATGTTTGGCCAGACGACTTTTGAAAATGAGAAAATGTTTTAGTAAGCGCAAGACCTTTTCAATAAAACCCTTACGTCTTACTCAGAAGGGGCAGTGTAATTTAAAGAAATGTTTTGGCAATGAGCCCACTGAGTGCATTATTTGTACTCAGCCCTGCATGTTTGTTTTTAAATGTGCAGGTTGAGCAGTTGATGTTGGATGTTGAAGTGTTGAGAAGTTGAAGTCTTTTGTCGCTGATTAGTATGTCACAGCCCCTAAATCCTAAGTACGATTTAGTAGGGATTGTAACTCTAAGCAGTATAAATTAATGAGGAGATTCTCATTAACAAAAGCCGTAATACATATGTCAAGCATGTTCTTGGACTCTAGTACATAAATTAGGTTCTTGCGGCGGAAGACATGTGATAAGTACATATGACGATGTACTATCAAGGTATAAACATATCGTGACAACATTCTTATTGCTCAACACCGCTCCATCCATCATCGCTCAACTGCGCATTTAAAACAAACATGCGGTGAGTACAAGAATGCACTCGGTGGACTCATGCCAAAACATTTTATCATTTTAGATTACTGCGCCACATCATGGTAAGACACGGGGTTTTAGTTGAAAATGCCTTGTGCTTACTAAAACATTTATCGATTCATAAAATCATCGCTGGCGGGCATTTTTCGGTGTGTATGATCCATATCCCTTATCATCATTTCATCATAGTAACATAGTCGAAAGTCGTGAGGAGGCCTCTCTACGACCCGTGACCGACCGTGAATTGTCCTTACAAAGACACGGTCACCATCGGTGTACACGTTAATCTAGCCGGTATAAGCCTTGGCATAGGATCCGATATCGATTTTTATTCATAAGTTGGGGCGACCCAACAACATTCATATCATTCATCATTCTCATGGATAGGATACAATACAAAACGTAAACATTTTGGCGGTAATCATTTAAGCATTTATCAGCGGTTGGAAGAAAAATCGTAAATAAAGGCAGTTAATATAAGTAGCATAGTTGTTTTGTTTTAGAATAAAGCCCACGGACTATTGTTCGTCTTAAACTTGAGTATTCGTCGGCGTCCGGCCATCGCGTCGCGTCCACGCGCTACGTAAAAGCGATGTTTTAGTACGTCGTTCACGTTTCGAGACTCTCAAAGTCTAGAATAAACTTGATATTCTATATCGATATAAACTGAATTCCTTAATGAATTCGATCGCTTTTCAATTCGTATTTCAATTGAATAGTTCTCGTTCTTGAGACACGTTCAACCGTATCGTTTAACCTTTTCGGTTTAAGCGTTCGGCGTGTTATCGTTTCTCGATATAAAGTTTCAATTATGAAATATTTTCTTATTAATGAGGTTTCTTACCTAATTAGTACGCCTTACAGCGTATTAGCGTATTTATCGAGCGTATTTAAATGCGTTGACTTTAAAAGTCGACAATTTTGACTTTCAATTGTAATTTCTTACTAATTTATGTTATGAATCGATTTCCAATCGATTTCTTTTGTAAAGTCTTAATTCTCGATTTGTCACGTAAATCGATGAACTTTATTGATATTTTTCTTAAATATTAGTCCATTTATCCATAAATCCTTATTATTCATTTATAACGTTATTAAATATAACGTTTAGTTATAAACATAGTGATCTCGTTTATAAAATTTTATAAATCCCAAATATGTCCAAAATAATATTTAGACATATAATATATTATTACTCTTAATTAGAAAGGATTTAAAATCCTTATAATTCCTTTAATGCTCTCGGAAATTCTTAAAATTACCAAATGATTTCCAAAATTCTTTCTAAATTCATATAGTGTATTATTATACACTTATGGTCATTAATATGTATTAATATCATCCATATAACAATCGATCATCACCCTATTCACATAAGGCATAATTCACCTAGGGAGTTCAACACTTAGTCAAATTTTCAAGTGTTTAATTTCAGCAAAACAGTTTGAAACAACCCAGTGACGTACTTTGACGATTCATAACTCTCGATTCAGAATCGTATGGTCGCACAAAGATACATTCTGAAACCTCTAAACATGTACTACAAGTTCTAAGAAGGAATTAAATCCAAAAGAGTCGTGGTTCTGGAGATATAGGGTCTCAAAGTGGGCAACTCAAACTGACTTCTATACTTAGAAAAGTTTTCAGAATTTCCAGTTTTAGCTTAACGACGAGGGGTTTTGCGAGGCCCGTAACTTTTGACTCACAATGCCAAAATGGCTGCAGGCTACCAATTTCGAAACCTTGTAACAAGAACTACATATTTCATGAAGACCATACTGGAAAATATCTGACGCATCGAGAAATACGTAAGCCCAAAGTTGACTAGTTGGAATGGACAACATTCAAGTAGGTGACTTTGGGCCAGTGAAAGGTATACCTATAAAACTTGGTTTGGGATCAAACTTTCCAAATCATAACTAGACATGGTGAGGAACATTTCTTGTGAAGAAACCCAAGTCCAAATCGGACTACAAACGGCTTGAACATCTCACGTAAAAGTCATACTCGAACAGCCTATTACATGAAAGAATTCACTAAGGCAGTTTGTCCAGAAACGCTTACTGTAATGTATCAACTTCAAAAATTCACCGTGAGTTCATTATAAGGAATCTGGGAATTCAACCAATCATATTGAAAAGCCACTTAAGTCTAGTTTAATCCAGAAAAAGCCTCACTCAAAGATTCACAATAGATTGGGAGATAAAAATATTTTACCACAAGCTATCGCTATAGTGACAGTTTTGTGCAGTTATCTTGTAAAATCTGGAATAAATAGTAAACATTTTTAGAAAATTCTGAAAATTTACATACATCTTCTAGACATGCTGAATTATTCTATGCCAAATTTTAGAGTTTTACCGTTAGCCAAACTCGGAACAAAGATTATGAACCGTGGGTGATGAACATGGCAAATTTCACAGTTTTGTGCAGTGGTTTTGAAAAATACAAATAAAATAGTAAAACACATCATATCGACTTGAAATTTTATATATATATACTATTCATGCTTAATATAAACATACTTAAATTTCACCTTCATCTGACCACTGCAACTTAGTCAAATAAATTCCACAATCTACTGTTCGTGCAGCAACTTCCAGTTTTCAGTTTAGCTATGGTGGAAAAAGGGTCTCCATTGTAGGAGATGGAGTGAGGAGAGGAGAGGAGGAAGGGGACGACTGAAATCTGAATTTGGGGGGGTTGTGTGGTGGTAGAGGGGTGGGTTGGTTGCTTAGGGGTGACAAGTGTTTGGGGGTGTCTTCATGTATTACAAATGTCACCATATGCCATGTACAATTGACACCACACACACTCTATTTACACACCTCACACACATGCATGAATTTTTACTCTTATATATGTATATATATCTGTATTTAATCATTTAATTAGACCATATAATTAATCACATTGCCATATAGTAGATATATGCAAAAGTGGGAAGATTAACATACATTTGTTACACACATATAACATTTTCGGCCCTTATGCCCAAACATAGACTAAATTTTATTTTTCATGTTAAACATAGATATATGCATCATATTATATGATTTAGATGATAATTAATAGCATAGGATAATTTAATGGCATCATTTTATGCGATAAAAATCGAGTTCGAAAATTAGGGTTTTTGAACGTTTGAAAAATTGGTCACTATCAATTCTTGTTGATCTAGCATTGATTTAATACTTAATAATACTGTAATTACATATCATAATCATAGGAAATTAATTTCTATAATTCCTTGATCATTAAACTCGCTTTTCATTTCGTCTCTAAACGTTAACGTTTGAAAACGTTGCAAAACGTTCATTATTGACTCATCTCGAAATGGTCGTAATAAAGTCGTAATCACTTTATTAAATTATTCCATTGATAATGGAATTATATTCTAAGCTTAAATGCTTAGAAAATTTCATGAAATTTTGACTATCGATACGCGATCGACGTTAAAATTATACTGCCGAAACACTTTATAACTTTCTATTTTTTTTTTTTTGATTCACAAATCTTGGTGAATATAACATAGGAATTCATTCCTTCGTAAACAATCGAAATCATTATTCGATATCTTACTGGTTGAATAACTCAGCGAAACTCTAATTTACGGGTTTTAAGTACCGTAATTAGGCATCTAATTCTGCGGGGTATTACATCCTACCCCCCTTAAAAGAAATTTCGTCCCGAAATTTTCATACCTCATAAAGTATGGTATCTTAACATCATAACATCATAACTTTCCATGTGCTTTTCTTTCGTCCATGGTTCTTCCATTGGACTTTCATTAAAAACCCAAACTTGCTTCTTTAATCGTTGCATCGTACGATCAAATTAGTCGTAGATTTTCATCATAACTCATCTGAGTCAAAGGTCACGTCATCATGTTGGTTTACGAGAATTGGGTCATTTTCGTATTTCCTTAACTGCGACACGTGGAAAAACATTTCGTACTTTCCCCCAAATGTGGTGGAAGTACCAAGCTATAGGCTACTAGGCTATCATTGCTAGGAGCTCGTAAGGTCTATAAAGCGTGATCTCAACATTCTTGTATCTAAACTTATAATTCCTCTAGATGGAGAAATCTTAAGAAACTTTAATTCGCATTTAAGAATGCGGTTCGGGTTCTGGCGTATCGGTAAGACTTTTATGCATCCCGAGCTTTTCTTATTCTTTGCCTCGTTAGCGAGATATCTTAATCGTTTCATTTACAACGTCGGGACTTTATACCTTTGCTCACCTACTTTGTTACAATAAAGTGGTGGTCGATACTTCTTTCATGTCGCCTCATAAGGCTACATTGATCGTTATTTGGTAGCTATGGTGGTATGTAAACTTACCAAGTGGTACAATCGTTCTCACTTGCATCTTGGTTTAACACTTATGTTCTATCGTATCCTTAAGCGTTCATCTTGTCGCTTTCGATTGTCTATCATGCGTGGTGGACATCTATGTTAAAGCTTAACCTCGTATCTAACTCCTTTTGTGAGTTAGTTCAAAATCTAGGGTACTCTTGAAGTCTCTATACGAGGCGATAGGTTTTGGTACTCCTTGTAAATATATGATTTCCTTTATGTATGCGGTGAGCTAACTTATCGGATCTATGAGTCATCGAATAGCGGAGACAAAACATAATTGGCGAGTCGATCCACTACTAGCCATATAGTAGTGCGACTTCTTTATGACTTTGGTAAAATCATCATAAGATCTATTTCTATATCATTCTATTTTCATTCGTGTAGTTCTAGAGATTATACTCTCTTATAAGGCCTTTGATACAATACCTTTACTTATTGGTAACAGAGACCTTTGCTCGACAATATGGTTATATCTCATTTCATTCCTTGCTATCTAACTTTTCTCGTAAATCATAATACATCTTAATAATGCCTGGTTGGCGGTATGTGAAGGATCATGAAATTCATTCTTGGTTTCATTTCTAAGCTTATTATTGCTTGGAAATATATGTATATATCTCTCTTTTAGACAATAACATTGTCCAACGCTCCTTAAAATCCTTCAGCTCTCCATTCCTTATCTTAATTCGTATTCTATTCCCATCTTCATTTTCTCTTTTTAGTCATATTTCACCTTGGTTGTGGGAATACTACTTACATTCGTCCTTGATTTCCGACTATTTACATTCTCGTTTTCTTAACCTTTCGATGAGTTTTCTTTTCTATAAGGACATACCATGATTTAGGTGAATTTTATATCTTAGGCATTAGATTCTACATTACCATTCCTTAGGTGATTATTTATCACAATTATAATCTTTTATTGATTCGTGCCATCTTTCCTATCATGTATCCAAGTTTCTTTGCTCGAAGAATAAGTTCAAACTTTTGTAAATTGTGAAGGGTTCTTAATTTATTGATATAGGGTGAAATTTCCAAGACTTGGTATTTATACCATTTATTACTATTCAAGTCATGAGTTGAGAAATTATATTCATGTGGCCTAAGTCATTGTGATGCATAAGTTATTATCTTTCTCATATTGATACATGGCCTTTCTTTCATTAATCCATGTAATTTTGATTCTATTTTGGGGTAACTATCTTATTGGTCTTGTTACCTTAGAGAGTTCTTAATGGATCTCTAATAGTAGTTAATCAATCTATAAAATTCGTGATCTTATTTTAGGTCATTGACCTCTTTCATCTTTAATTGTTTTATCCTTTGTCAGATTTACATTGTTTTCTTCTACAGACACTATGTGCCTGAGGAATATTTCTTTAAGCCAAAATTCACAATACTGTTCTTGGCAAAATTTACCCGGCTCTTAAAATTTGTAAGACAGCCCTTCGATTTTCTTTATGTTCTTTCTCGTCCTTTGAATAGATAAGAACATCATCCATGAGGATTGAGATAAAAATTATCTAGGTATGTGTGATACACTCGATTTTGAGGTTCATGAGCAGTGGTGCATTGGTTAGTCCGAATGGCGTAACTATTATCTCATAGTAACCATATCTTATTCGGAACAATTCATTTCCGTATTTCGGATACCATTCTTCAAGACCATATAATATTTCATCAACATACCTTAGTGTGGACTTTTCATACATTATTTACGAGGGTCGGTCTACCGAGCTGACTGATTACAAGGCGTCTAGCTCTTTTACACTCAAAACTTTGACACTTCTTCACCATATTCATAAACTCTTCCAAACTACGTTTATTTACATATTATAATCACACCATTATCATCATAACCCATTATCTACATATAAGTCTCATGTTATCATAGGATTCTATGTCTCTAAGTGACCTTCCTCGGAGTCGTACTCCTCCCTTGGAAACTTGCCTTTCTCCAAGTACGTTTTTGTTTCATACTTCTGATGATCATTCTCTTTCGAGAGAGCAGGGGTCAGTGCTCCCGTTTCTTTTCAATACCAGAAGTTGGTGTTATTTTTATCAGAAAGTATGGTTGGGTTGGTAGCGGTAATTCTCCCAATCTTCGAGGGCGATAAGATCCTGTCCTTTTTGCCATTCTCGTCTCTTTCTGGTATAATTGACGGCACAGGACCTGGGGCAGCGTTTGGAATATCAGGGTACAACCATTCCTTTATGCCGTGCGGTGTAACTTGTCGAGGTCCAGGACAAGTACTCGTAGGTGTCATTCCCTACGCATTATATGTATACTTGAGCCTGTTGACAAATCCTGGTAAGTCTGCCTAGGCTTTGGAATTTTTATCATGGAGAAAATATTCTCTTGATACTTCTTTTGCAAAATTCTCGCCGATCTGTTGGTAAATGACTAATAAGTCGTTGGATACCATCCTCACTTAACACTCTATAGTTGCAGTATCCATCGGAGGTGCAAAATTTTCTCAAAGCTGTTCTAAATTCATTCTAGTTCATATTAAAAGAGCCGATACGCTCGTGTGAGTTATAACCTTGTAGGGCTTAGGGTTAACTTTTTACTCGTCGGACTCCCTTTTTCTCGACATATGTAAACATATAGTTCTAGATGAGTCCGACTTAAATTAAGCAATGGAGGGAAATTTTTAATAAGAAGGATCTCTTAAAGAATTATACACTTTAAGACATATATAACCCGTAGACTACTTGTGACACGACTCATGACACTTATCTTAATACTCATTTCGTTTTACATCTTGATCGTATGTTGCCTTAAAGATATTCGCATAGGCGAGCGGTGGTCTTGATATTACGTCATGTAAAACCCCTAACGAAAAAACTAGGCCGGTCACTAATCACATGAATGATGACCATTTAAAACTTCTTGTCTCTAAACTTATATCTATGTTCCACATAGATATAATGATCCAAATCATTGGATAGCACTTTAGGCGATTCTAGGTTCAATTCTGAGCTTGAGCAACACTTGCGATGGTCAAAGTTCTCGTATAGGTAAGGAGATTTTCATTTCTTGATTCGCTTACCCTGAGTTGGGTTCTATCGCTTCTACGCATACCTGTGCGATGTTAAAAAGCGAAGCATTTACATTGAACAAAATCTTATAGGTATTCTGAGGAATTTTCCTCATACCTATCATGCCTTTTGGGTTTTGTTTGTTCTGTTTTCGGTGCGAAGTATAGGCTTTGGTCAACGGTCTTTCCGTTTATTCAAGTAAGTGTCTATTTCATATGTCATTGTCCTTTCCATTGGGACATTATGTTCCCTTGCTATGGTCTTCTGTTGCCTCATTCACCCTATACTTCTCGGTATTAGTATCGTTATGCTTTTACTAATAGCATTCGTGGTTAGGTTTACATCAACCTATCCTTTGATATTGATATATTTCAATAATGAAATCTTATCGTAGAGATCGTCATGTCTCTATCACTATCATTCATTCCTAATCCAGTATGAATGATTCAATTCCCTTTTTTTTTTCACTTTATCGATCTTAGGAGTATATTTCTCATATATTCTTACTTTAAACTCTTTTCGGAGAAATCCTTGTACTTGCATTTAGTGCCATCGTTTGTAATATCCTTTTTGGATATCGTCATTTCTTCTTAGTCTTTTATTGATTCATCATGCAATTTCGCATAAGATAAAATCCTTTGTCTACTGGGGATGTATTATACTTTTGCTTTGACGTCAAATATCTTTACCATTTTCTCGACATTCAATGATTTCTTCATTTCCATGTCAGAGATACTTAATATCCCATTTTATTGATCGTCACAAAAGTATGGGGGATAATCTTTCCAATTGGATTTATCTTAAAGTCCCTCAATGTGAATCTCTTCCTGTGTTCTCTTGGATGGATTTCCTTTGCAGGATCTATAGAAGCTATCTTGCTTGTTAACTATTGAGTTACACAAGACAAGCGTTTTGTGTCATTATAACTTAGGGTATTAAGATTCATTTCAAAATAATGGACCTGTTTCCTTACTTCAAAGGAATTACATTACTTATCGAAGTCATAACATCTCGAAGCTTATATCATATCATGAACTATCTAATTGTATAGCTCGTAATTTCTTCTGCTATTTTTTACTTTTGTCTGTTTTCATGAGCATGGTATTTGAAAGTAATCTTACTTTCGTTATACTTCGGTTTCCACTTTCAGGACTAGAATCGTTATCATTGTCGTATGGCTTGGTAGGGTAGTACATTCGTACACCATAACTTAATTCTAAGCATCTCATTACCATGTCTTGACTTCGGAGATATTTCCTCCATACTTGATTTACATCTAGGGATATCCTAGCTATTCACACATCTCAAAGATTATGATCTCTAAATCTTATTATCATTCGTCCAACTAAGTTTCAATTACTTGGAATCGATTATGCTCAAGCATAATCTCATTGATTAGGTATAAAGCGAAAGATTTATTTTACGAGATGCTATCACTTTTATATATATATATATATATTCTTTGAAAAGAATATCTTGTATGCATATTCATTCTTTTAAAATGTCCAACCTACTAACGAGGTTTCAAGGACATCAACTATCTTAAAGATAAGTTGTAATCGCTCTCGTCATGACATAATAAGGAAAATTCATATCCTACAGGTATCATATACTTTTCTTTAGTTTTATTCTTGCATTCAATGCTAAAGAGTATCTTATTCATAACTTTGTTATTATAACGATCGTATGATGGTATAACTTCTTTGTTATCATTCTTTGTTAACCCCATCAAGGTCATCACATCATGTGTGCCATAGGAAGAATATCTCGTCTCATGAGATTTTCTTTACATCATAATTTCTTGATGTCTATCACTTTCTTGATCCGAAACTTTTAGATGGTGAGATAAGTTAACCTATTTCATGCCGACATTTATCGCTTTACTAATTCGCTCTTGGGTGACAAGGTAAGTCAACTTTCATCTTACTTGATGGTTTGAGAGTCGAGAAGAAATTATCACGACTACTTACGAGAGTCTTGTCTCACCCATCAAGATAACATCTTTTCAATGTTTGAATCAATATGCTCTTTGAATTTGAAGAAATGGGGATCTAGGGTCCGAAGACCGAATGGCGACTCTTGAGATTTCTTTGTTCATATGGGCTGGCGGACCGTCACAATTATATTCTCAGTCACACAAGGCTTTGGGTTCAAAAGGACACTTTATGAATTTTTGGGTTTGAAAATTTTCTTCAGAAAAAGTGAGAAACTTGAATGAATTCTCAATTGGAACTAGGTCATAGAGTTAAACTCAATGACAGAAATTGGGTAATGGATATAATTTGAAAGCTTATATACCCGTAATAGGTCATCAACAAAGTTCTCATGTATGTCAAGGTTCTACTTGTATTACTGAAGATCTTACTTTCTTAGTAACATTCTAGGATTCGTATCATACTATAACATTCTTACTCTTTTCAAATCATAGAACTAACTTCAACTGATTCTCATGAATTCTGGAGTAGGAATCAGGGATTTGGTCCTTCATAAGAAATGAAGTACAGTGCATTAGGAGCACGTAGACGAAAACCGTACGTAAATCGGAGTTCACACGACCGAGAACGAGTCAAAACAGAATCACTGCGCAGTGCAGGGAAATTTACACGCGTTTGCGCCGAGGTCATAAGCGATGCCGACACCAAGGTCGTGCATGCCGTTACCGATGCCGAGGTAGTACAGAATATTGCCGACACCGAGGTCGGACAAACTACCAAAGTCGACATGTCAAAGTCGATATTACAAATTCCCGAAGTCAGAGTCGAATATCGTACATACTGAGGTCGAACAATTTTGTATGAATCCTTTGCTTTTCTTCACTCAAGATGGAATGAAGTTCTCAAATACATCATTACTCTTGTTCTTGTAATGGAAGGAAGTTCTTACTTCTATGTTCTTTCGTAAAAGGGATCATCGTCTATAAAGTCTATGTTACTGTTTGAACTAGCATGCTCATCATCATAATCAACTTTGTGGTTTGAAGTAAAACTTCAAATATTAAATCGTAGCTCGTTTATGCGCATGTATTTCGTTGAATTTAAAGAATTCAACATATCGTATTGACAAATAAATGTCAATCTCAATCATTTTAAAACATGAATAATCATAACTTTGTTCATAATAATGAACCCTTATTACATTCGAAATTAAACATTTCATTTTGGCATATCATGCAAAATTTTCTCATATCATTGTCATCATCTTTCTTATATCCTCCTTCTTTTCATAACTTTCTTGACAAATCATTTGTCACAACGTTCATTCTCAACCTTTCTCATAGCTTTCATTTCACTTGATAAAATTTTGTTTCACTTTCAAACTTTTGTTGTCAAAACCGAGAAAAATAATTTCATAAACATTCGTCTTGGGCGGCTAATTTTCAAAACTTTGGAAAAGAGTCATTTACCTCATTTCGGTTGAGCTTGATGTGATGGAGTGTTGAGCATTGTCGGTGATCTCTAGAAGTCTAATGACTCAATCTAGACTTAACCCTAAAGGAGATTTTAGGTTCAAGAGCGAACAGCTCGATACCACTCTGTCATGACCCCTAAATCTAAGTGCGATTTAGTAGGGATTGTAACTCTAAGCAGTATAAATTAACAGGAGATTCTCATTAACAAAAGCCGTAATACATATGTCGAGCATGTTCTTGGACTCTAGTACATAAATTAGGTTCTTGCGGCGGAAGACATGTGATAAGTACATATGACGATGTACTATCAAGGTATAAACATATCGGCGACAACATTCTATTGCTCAACTTTGCTCCATCCATCATCGCTCAACTGCACATTTAAAACAAACATGCGGTGAGTACAAGAATACACTCGGTGGACTCATGCGAAAACATTTTATCATTTTTAGATTACTTTGCCACATCATGGTAAGACACGGGGTTTTAGTTGAAAATGCCTTGTGCTTACTAAAACATTTATCGATTCATAAAAATCATCGCTGGCGGGCATTTTACGGTGTGTATGATCCATATCCCTTATCATCATTTCATCATAGTAACATAGTCGAAAGTCGTGAGGAGGCCTCCTCTACGACCCGTGACCGACCGTGAATTGTCCTTAAAAGACACGGTCACCATCGGTGTACACGTTAATCTGGCGGTATAAGTCCTTCCGGCATAGGATCCGATATCGATTTTTATTCATAAGTTGGGGCGACCCAACAACATTCATATCATTCATCATTCTCATGGATAGGATAGGATACACAAAACGTAAACATTTTGGCGGTAATCATTTAAACATTTTATCAGCGGTTGAAAGAAAATCGTAAATAAATATTTAATATAAGTAGCATAGTTGTTTTGTTTTAGAATAAAGCCCACGGACTATTGTTCGTCTTAAACTTGAGTATTCGTCGGCGTCCGGCCATCGGCGTCGCGTCACGCGCTACGTAAAAGCGATGTTTTAGTGCGTCGTTCACGTTTCTCGAGACTCTCAAAGTCTAGAATAAACTTGATATTCTATATCGATATAAACTGAATTCCTTAATGAATTCGATCGCTTTTCAATTCGTATTTCAATTGAATAGTTCTCGTTCTTGAGACACGTTCAACCGTGTCGTTTAACCTTTTCGGTTTAAGCGTTCGACGTATTTATCGTTTCTCGATATAAAGTTTCAATTATGAAATATTTTCTTACTAATGAGGTTTCTTACCTAATTAGTGCGCCTTACAGCGTATTAGCGTATTTATCGAGCGTATTTAAATGCGTTGACTTTAAAAGTCGACAATTTTGACTTTCAATTGTAATTTCTTACTAATTCATGTTATGAATCGATTTCAATCGATTTCTTTTGTAAAGTCTTAATTCTCGATTTGTCACGTAAATCGATGAACTTTATTGATATTTTCTTAAATATTAGTCCATTTATCCATAAATCCTTATTATTCATTTATAACGTTATTAAATATAACGTTTCGTTATAAACATAGTGATCTACGTTTATAAAATTTTATAAATCCCAAATATGTCCAAAATAATATTTAGACATATAATATATTATTACTCTTAATTAGAAAGGATTTAAAATCCTTATAATTCCTTTAATGCTCTCGGAAATTCTTAAAATTACCAAATGATTTCCAAAATTCTTTCTAAATTCATATAGTGTATTATTATACACTTATGGTCATTAATATGTATTAATATCATCCATATAACAATCGATCATCACCCTATTCACATAAGGCATAATTCACCTAGGGGTTCCAACACTTAGTCAAATTTTCAAGTGTTTAATTTCAACAAAACAGTTTGAAACAACCCAGTGGCGTGCTTTGACGATTCATAACTCTCGATTCAGAATACGTATGGTCGCACAAAGATACATTCTGAAACCTCTAAACATGTACTACAAGTTCTAAGAAGAATTAAATCCAAAGAGTCGTGGTTCTGGAGATATAGGGTCTCAAAGTGGGCAACTCAAACTGACTTCTATACTTAGAAAATTTTCAGAATTTCCAGTTTTAGCTTAACGACGAGGGGTTTTGCGAGGCCCGTAACTTTTGACTCACAATGCCAAAATGGCTGCAGGCTACCAATTTCGAAACCTTGTAACAAGAACTACATATTTCATGAAGACCATACTGGAAAATATCTGACGCATCGAGAAATACATAAGCCCAAAGTTGACTAGTTGGAATGGACAACATTCAAGTAGGTGACTTTGGGCCAGTGAAAGGTATACCTATAAAACTTGGTTTGGGATCAAACTTTCCAAATCATAACTAGACATGGTGAGGAACATTTCTTGTGAAGAAACCCAAGTCCAAATCGGACTACAAACGGCTTGAACATCTCACGTAAAAGTCATACTCGAACAGCCTATTACATGAAAGAATTCACTAAGGCAGTTTGTCCAAAAACGCTTACTGTAATGTATCAACTTCAAAAATTCACCGTGAGTTCATTATAAGGAATCTGGGAATGCAACCAATCATATTGAAAAGCCACTTAAGTCTAGTTTAATCCAGAAAAAGCCTCACTCAAAGATTCACAATAGATTGGGAGATAAAAATATTTTACCACAAGCTATCGCTATAGTGACAGTTTTGTGCAGTTATCTTGTAAAATCTGGAATAAATAGTAAACATTTTAGAAAATTCTGAAAATTTACATACATCTTCTAGACATGCTGAATTATTCTATGCCAAATTTTAGAGTTTTACCATTAGCCAAACTCGGAACAAAGATTATGAACCGTGGGTGATGAACATGGCAAATTTCACAGTTTTGTGCAGTGGTTTTGAAAAATACAAATAAAATAGTAAAACACATCATATCGACTTGAAATTTTATACATATATACTATTCATGCTTAATATAAACATACTTAAATTTCACCTTCATCTGACCACTGCAACTTAGTCAAATAAATTCCACAATCTACTGTTCGTGCAGCAACTTCCAGTTTTCAGTTTAGCTATGGTGGAAAAAGGGTCTCCATTGTAGGAGATGGAGTGTGAGAGAGAGAGGAGGAAGGGACGACTGAAATCTGAATTTGGGGGTTGTGTGGTGGTAGAGGGTGGGTTGGTTGCTTAGGGGTGACAAGTGTTTGGGGTGTCTTCATGTATTACAAATGTCACCTATGCCATGTACAATTGACACACACACACTCTACTTACACACCTCACACACATGCACAATTTTACTCTTATATATGTATATATATCTGTATTTAATCATTTAATTAGACCATATAATTAATCACATTGCCATATAGTAGATATATGCAAAAGTGGGAAGATTAACATACATTTGTTACACACATATAACATTTTCGGCCCTTATGCCCAAACATAGACTAAATTTTATTTTCATGTTAAACATAGATATATGCATCATATTATATGATTTAGATGATAATTAATAGCATAGGATAATTTAATGGCATCATTTTATGCGATAAAATCGAGTTCGAAAATTAGGGTTTTGAGCGTTTGAAAAATTGGTCACTATCAATTCTTGTTGATCTAGCATTGATTTAATACTTAATAATACTGTAATTACATATCATAATCATAGGAAATTAATTTCTATAATTCCTTGATCATTAAACTCGCTTTTCATTTAGTCTCTAAGCGTTAACGTTTGAAAGCGTTGCAAAGCGTTCATTATCGACTCATCTCGAAATGGTCGTAATAAAGTCGTAATCACTTTATTAAATTATTCCATTGATAATGGAATTATATTCTAAGCTTAAATGCTTAGAAAATTTCATGAAATTTTGACTATCGATCTGCGATCGACGTTAAAATTATACTGCCGAAACACTTTATAACTTTCTATTTTTTTTTTTTGATTCACAAATCTCGGTGAATATAACATAGGAATTCATTCCTTCGTAAACAATCGAAATCATTATTCGATATCTTACTGGTTGAATAACTCAGCGAAACTCTAATTTACGGGTTTTAAGTACCGTAATTAGGCATCTAATTCTGCGGGGTATTACATCCTACCCCCCTTAAAAGAAATTTCGTCCCGAAATTTTCATACCTCATAAAGTATGGTATCTTAACATCATAACATCATAACTTTCCATGTGCTTTTCTTTCGTCCATGGTTCTTCCATTGGACTTTCATTAAAAACCCAAACTTGCTTCTTTAATCGTTGAATAAATGCGATCAAATTAGTCGTAGATTTTCATCATAACTCATCCGAGTCAAAGGTCACGTCATCATGTTGGTTTACGAGAATTGGGTCATTTTCGTATTTCCTTAAGCTGCGACACGTGGAAAAACATTTCGTCTTTCCCCAAATGTGGTGGAAGTACCAAGCTATAGGCTACTAGGCTATCATTGCTAGGAGCTCGTAAGGTCCTATAAAGCGTGATCTCAACATTCTTGTATCTAAACTTATAATTCCTCTAGATGGAGAAATCTTAAGAAACTTTAATTCCGCATTTAAGAATGCGGTTCGGGTTCTGGCGTATCGTCGTAAGACTTTTATACGTCTGAGCTTTTCTTATTCTTTGCCTCGTTAGCGAGATATCTTAATCGTTTCATTTACAACGTCGGGACTTTATACCTTTGCTCACCTACTTTGTTACAATAAAGTGGTGGTCGATATTCTTTTCATGTCGCCTCATAAGGCTACATTGATCGTTATTTGGTAGCTATGGTCGTATGTAAACTTACCAAGTGGTACAATCGTTCTCACTTGCATCTTGGTTTAACACTTATGTTCTATCGTATCCTTAAGCGTTCATCTTGTCGCTTTCGATTGTCTATCCGCATGCGTGGTGGACATCTATGTTAAGGCAACCTCGTATCTAACTCCTTTTGTGAGTTAGTTCAAAATCTAGGGTACTCTTGAAGTCTCTATCGAGCGATAGGTTTTGGTACTCCTTGTAAATATCGATTTCCTTTATATGCGGTGAGCTAACTTATCGGATCTATGAGTCATACGAATAGAGCGAGACAAAACATAATTGGCGAGTCGATCCACTACTAGCCATATAGTAGTGCGACTTCTTTATGACTTTGGTAAAATCATCATAAGATCTATTTCTATATCATTCTATTTTCATTCGTGTAGTTCTAGAGATTATACTCTCTTATAAGGCCTTTGATACAATACCTTTACTTATTGGTAACCGAGACCTTTGCTCGACAATATGGTTATATCTCATTTCATTCCTTGCTATCTAACTTTTCTCGTAAATCATAATACATCTTAATAATGCACGGTTGGCGGTATGAGAAGGATCATGAAATTCATTCTTGGTTTCATTTCTAAGCTTATTATTGCTTGAAATATATGTATATATCTCTCTTTAGACAATAACATTGTCCAACGCTCCTTAAAATCCTTGACTCTCCATTCCTTATCTTAATTAGTATTCTATTCCCATCTTCATTTCTCTTTTTAGTCATATTTCACCTTGGTTGTGGGAATACTACTTACATTCGTCCTTGATTTCCCGACTATTTCTGTTCTCGTTTTCTTAACCTTTCTGATGAGTTTTTCTTTTCTATAAGGACATACCATGATTTAGACTGAATTTTATATCTTAGGCATTAGATTCTACATTACCCTTCCTTAGGTGATTATTTATCACAATTATAATCTTTTACTGATTCGTGCCATCTTTCCTATCCTGTATCCAAGTTTCTTTGCTCGAAGAATAAGTTCAAACTTTTGTAAATTGTGAAGGGTTCTTAATTTATTGATATAGGAGTGAAATTTCCAAGTCATGAGTTGAGAAATTATATTCATGTGGCCTAAGTCATTGTGATGCATAAGTTATTATCTTTCTCATATTGATACATGGCCTTTCTTTCATTAATCCATGTAATTTTGATTCTATTTTGGGGTAACTATCTTATTGGTCTTGTTACCTTAGAGAGTTCTTAATGGATCTCTAATAGTAGTTAATCAATCTATAAAATTCCTGATCTTATTTTAGGTCATTGACCTCTTTCATCTTTAATTGTTTTATCCTTTGTCGGTTACATTGTTTTCTTCTCTGGACACTATGTGCACGAGGAATATTTCTTTAAGCGAAATTCACAATCTTGTTCTTGGCAAAATTTACCCGGCTCTTAAAATTTGTAAAACGACCCTTGATTTTCTTTATGTTCTTTCTCGTCCTTTGAATAGATAAGAACATCATCCATGAGGATTGAGATAAAAATTATCTAGGTATGTGTGATACACTCGATTTTTGAGGTTCATGAGCAGTGGTGCATTGGTTAGTCGAATGGCGTAACTATTATCTCATAGTAACCATATCTTATTGAACAATTCATTTCGTATTTGGATACCATTCTTCAAGACCATATAATATTTCATCAACATACCTTAGTGAGGACTTTTCATACATTATTTACGGTCGGTCTACCGAAATGGTGATTCTGGCGTCTAGCTCTTTTACACTCAAAACTTTGACACTTCTTCACCATATTCATAAACTCTTCCAAACTACGTTTATTTACATATTATAATCACACCATTATCATCATAACCCATTATCTACATATAAGTCTCATGTTATGATAGGATTCTATGTCTCTAAGTGACCTTCCTCGGAGTCGTACTCCTCCCTTGGAAACTTGCCTTTCTCCAAGTACGTTTTTGTTTCATACTTCTGATGATCATTCTCTTTCAGAGAGCCAGGGGTCCAGCTGCTCCCTGTTGCTTTTTCAATACCAGAAGTTGGTGTTATTTTTATCAGAAAGTATGGTTGGGTTGGTAGCGGTAATTCTCCCAATCTTCGAGGGCGATAAGATCCTGTCCTTTTTGCCATTCTCGTCTCTTTCTGGTATAATTGACGGCACAGGACCTGGGGCAGCGTTTGGAATATCAGGGTACAACCATTCCTTTATGCCGTGCGGTGTAACTTGTCGAGGTCCAGGACAAGTACTCGTAGGTGTCATTCCCTACGCATTATATGTATACTTGAGCCTGTTGACAAATCCTGGTAAGTCTGCCCAGGCTTTGGAATTTTTATCATGGAGAAAATATTCTCTTGATATTCCTTTTGCAAAATTCTGCCGATCTGTTGGTAAATGACTAATAAGTCGTTGGATACCATCCTCACTTAACACTCTATAGTTGCGAGTATCCATCCAGAGGTGCAAAAATTTTCTCCAAAACTGTTCTAAATTCATTCCTAGTTCATATTAAAAGAGCCGATACGCTCGTGTGAGTTATAACCTTGTAGGGCTTAGGGTTAACTTTTTACTCGTCAGACTCCCTTTTTCTCGACATCTGTAAACATATAGTTCTAGATGAGTCCGACTTAAATTAAGCAATGGAGGGAATTTTTTAATAAGAAGGATCTCTTAAAGAATTATACACTTTAAGACATATATAACCCGTAGACTACTTGTGACACGACTCATGACACTTATCTTAATACTCATTTTACGTTTTACATCTTCATCGTATGTTGCCTTAAAGATATTCGCATAGGCGAGCGGTGGAGTCTTGATATTACGTCATGTAAAACCCTAACGAAAAGACTAGGCCGGTCACTAATCACATGAATGACAACCATTTAAAACTTCTTGTCTCTAAACTTATATCTATGTTCCACATAGATATAATGATCAAATCATTGGATAGCACTTTAGGCGATTCTAGGTTCAATTCGAGCTTGAGCAACACTTGCGATGGTCAAAGTTCTCGTATAGGTAAGGAGATTTTCATTTCTTGATTAACTTACCACGAGTTGGGTTCTATCGCTTCACGCATACTTGTGCGATGTTAAAAGCGAAGCATTTACATTGAACAAAATCTTATAGGTATTAGGAATTTTCCTCATACCTATCATGCCTTTTGGGTTTTGTTTGTTCTGTTTTCGGTGCGAAGTATAGGCTTTGGTCAACGGTCTTTCCGTTTATTCAAGTAAGTGTCTATTTCATATGTCATTGTCCTTTCCATTGGGACATTATGTTCCCTTGCTATGGTCTTCTGTTGCCTCATTCACCCTATACTTCTCGGTATTAGTATCGTTATGCTTTTACTAATAGCATTCGTGGTTAGGTTTACATCAACCTATCCTTTGATATTGATATATTTCAATAATGAAATCTTATCGTAGAGATCGTCATGTCTCTATCACTATCATTCATTCCTAATCCAGTATGAATGATTCAATTCCCTTTTTTTTTCACTTTATCGATCTTAGGAGTATATTTCTCATATATTCTTACTTTAAACTCTTTTCCAGAGAAATCCTTGTACTTGCATTTAGTGCCATCGTTTGTAATATCCCTTTTTGGATATACGTCATTTCTTCTTAGTCTTTTATTGATTCATCATGCAATTTCGCATAAGATAAAATCCTTTGTCTACTGGGGATGTATTATACTTTTGCTTTGACGTCAAATATCTTTACCATTTCTCGACATTCAATGATTTCTTCATTTCCATGTCAGAGATACTTAATATCCCATTTTATTGATCGTCACAAAAGTATGGGGGATAATCTTTCCAATTGGATTTATCTTAAAGTCCCTCAATGTGAATCTCTTCCTGTGTTCTCTTGGATGGATTTCCTTTGCAGGATCTATAGAAGCTATCTTGCTTGTTAACTATTGAGTTACACAAGACAAGCGTTTTGTGTCATTATAACTTAGGGTATTAAGATTCATTTCAAAATAATGGACCTGTTTCCTTACTTCAAAGGAATTACATTACTTATCGAAGTCATAACATCTCTGAAGCTTATATCATATCAGGAGCTATCTAATTGTATAGCTCGTAATTTCTTCTGCTATTTTTGACTTTTGTCTGTTTTCATGAGCATGGTATTTGAAAGTAATCTTACTTTCGTTATACTTCGGTTTCCACTTTCAGGACTAGAATCGTTATCATTGTCGTATGGCTTGGTAGGGTAGTACATTCGTACACCATAACTTAATTCTAAGCATCTCATTACCATGTCTTGACTTCGGAGATATTTCCTCCATACTTGATTTACATGCTAGGGATATCCTAGCTATTCACACATCTCAAAGATTATGATCACTAAATCTTATTATCATTCGTCCAACCGAGTTTCAATTACTTGGAATCGATTATGCTCAAGCATAATCTCATTGATTAATTATAAAGGCGAAAGATACATTTTACGGGATGCTATCACTTCTATATATATATATATTCTTTGAAAAGAATATCTTGTATGCATATTCATTCTTTTTAAAAATGTCCAACCTACTAACGAGGTTTCAACGACATCCAACTATCTTAAAGATAAGTTGTAATCGCTCTCGTCATGACATAACAAGGAAAATTCATATCCTACAGGTATCATATACTTTTCTTTAGTTTTATTCTTGCATTCAATGCTAAAGAGTATCTTATTCATAACTTTGTTATTATAACAGTCGTATGATGGTATAACTTCACTGTTATCATTCTTTGTTAACCCCATCAAGGGTCATCACATCATGTGTGCCATAGGAAGAATATCTCGTCTCATCAAGATTTTCTTTACATCATAATTTCTTGATGTCTATCACTTTACTGATCTGAAACTTTTAGATGACTGAGATAAGTTAACCTATTTCATGCCCGACATTTATCGCTTTACTAATTCGCTCTTAGGTGACAAGGTAAGTCAACTTTCATCTTACTTGATGGTTTGAGAGTCGAGAAGAAATTATCACGACTACTTACGAGTCTTGTCTCACCCATCAAGATAACATCTTTTCAATGTTTGAATCAATATGCTCTTTGGACTGAAGAAATGGGGATCTAGGGTCCGAAGACCAGAATGACGACTACTGAGATTTCTTTGTTCATATGGGCTGGCCAGACCCGTCACAATTATATTCTCAGTCACACAAGGCTTTGGGTTCAAAAGGACACTTTATGAATTTTTTGGGTTTGAAAATTTTCTTCAGAAAAAGTGAGAAACTTGAATGAATTCTCAATTGGAACTAGGTCATAGAGTTAAACTCAATGACAGAAATTGGGTAATGGATATAATTTGAAAGCTTATATACCCGTAATAGGTCATCAACAAAGTTCTCATGTATGTCAAGGTTCTACTTGTATTACTGAAGATCTTACTTTCTTAGTAACATTCTAGGATTCGTATCATACTATAACATTCTTACTCTTTTCAAATCATAGAACTAACTTCAACTGATTCTCATGAATTCTGGAGTAGGAATCAGGGATTTGGTCCTTCATAAGAAATTAAGTACAGTGCATTAGAGCACGTGAGCGAAAACCGTCGTAAATCGGAGTTCACACGGCCGAGAACGAGTCAAACAGAATCACTGCGCGGTGCGGGGAAATTTACACGCGTTTGCGCCGAGGTCATAAGCGATGCCGACACCAAGGTCGTGCATGCCGTTACCGATGCCGAGGTAGTACAGAATATTGCCGACACCGAGGTCGGACAAACTACCAAAGTCGACATGTCAAAGTCGATATTACAAATTCCCGAAGTCAGAGTCGAATATCGTACATACTGAGGTCGAACAATTTTGTATGAATCCTTTGCTTTTCTTCACTCAAGATGGAATGAAGTTCTCAAATCCATCATTACTCTTGTTCTTGTAATGGAAGGAAGTTCTTACTTCTATGTTCTTTCGTAAAAGGGATCATGCGTCCTATAAAGTCTATGTTCTGTTTGAACTAGCATGCTCATCATCATAATCAACTTTGTGGTTTGAAGTAAAACTTCAAATATTAAATGCATGTAGCTCGTTTATGCGCATGTATTTCGTTGAATTTCAAGAATTCAACATATCGTATTTGACAAATAAATGTCCAATCTCAATCATTTTAAAACATGAATAATCATAACTTTGTTCATAATAATGAACCCGTATTACATTCCAGAAATTCAAACATTTCATTTTTGGCATATCATGCCAAAATTTTCTCATATCATTGTCATCATCTTTCTTATATCCTCCTTCTTTTCATAACTTTCTTGACAAATCATTTGTCACAACGTTCATTCTCAACCTTTCTCATAGCTTTCATTTCACTTGATAAAATTTTGTTTCACTTTCAAACTTTTCGTTGTCAAAACCGAGAAAAATAATTTCATAAACATTCGTCTTGGCCAGGCTAATTTTCAAAACTTTGGAAAAAGAGTCATTTACCTCATTTCGGTTGAGCTTGATGTGATGGAGTGTTGAGCATTGTCAGCTGATCTCTAGAAGTCTAATGACTCAATCTAGACTTAACCCTAAAGGAGATTTTAGGTTCAAGAGCGAACCGCTCTGATACCACTCTGTCACAGCCCCTAAATCCTAAGTACGATTTAGTAGGGATTGTAACTCTAAACAGGTATAAATTAACAGGGAGATTCTCATTAACAAAAGCCGTAATACATATGTCAAGCATGTTCTTGGACTCTAGTACATAAATTAGGTTCTTGCAGCGGAAGACATGTGATAAGTACATATGACGATGTACTATCAAGGTATAAACATATCAGCGACAACATTCCTATTGCTCAACTTTGCTCCATCCATCATACGCTCAACTGCGCATTTAAAACAAACATGCGGTGAGTACAAGAATGCACTCGGTGGACTCATGCAAAAACATTTTATCATTTTAGATTACTTTGCCACATCATGGTAAGACACGGGGTTTTAGTTGAAAATGCCTTGTGCTTACTAAAACATTTTATCGATTCATAAAATCATCGCTTTGGCGGGCATTTTTTAGGTGTGTATGATCCATATCCCTTATCATCATTTCATCATAGTAACATAGTCGAAAGTCGTGAGGCCTCCTCTACGACCCGTGACCGCCGTGAATTGTCCTTACAAAGACACGGTCACCATCGGTGTACACGTTAATCTAGCGGTATAAGCCTTGGCATAGGATCCGATATCGATTTTTATTCATAAGTTGGGGCGACCCAACAACATTCATATCATTCATCATTCTCATGGATAGGATCTGATACACAAAGCGTAAACATTTTGGCGGTAATCATTTAAACATTTTATCAGCGGTTGGAAGAAAATCGTAAATAAAGATAGTTAATATAAGTAGCATAGTTGTTTTGTTTTAGAATAAAGCCCACGGACTATTGTTCGTCTTAAACTTGAGTATTCGTCGGCGTCCGGCCATCGGCGTCGCGTCCGCTTTACGTAAAAGCGATGTTTTGATACGTCGTTCACGTTTCTCGAGACTCTCAAAGTCAGAATAAACTTGATATTCTATATCGATATAAACTGAATTCCTTAATGAATTCGATCGCTTTTCAATTCGTATTTCAATTGAATAGTTCTCGTTCTTGAGACACGTTCAACCGTGTCGTTTTAACCTTTTCGGTTTAAGCGTTCGGCGTATTATCGTTTCTCGATATAAGGTTTCAATTATGAAATATTTTCTTACTAATGAGGTTTCTTACCTAATTAGTGCGCCTTACAGCGTATTAGCGTATTTATCGAGCGTATTTTGTGCGTTGACTTTAAAAGTCGACAATTTTGACTTTCGATTGTAATTTCTTACTAATTCGTGTTATGAATCGATTTCCAATCGATTTCTTTTTATAAAGTCTTAATTCTCGATTTGTCACGTAAATCGATGAACTTTATTGATATTTTCTTAAATATTAGTCCATTTATCCATAAATCCTTATTATTCATTTATAACGTTATTAAATATAACGTTTCGTTATAAACATAGTGATCTCGTTTATAAAATTTTATAAATCCCAAATATGTCCAAAATAATATTTAGACATATAATATATTATTACTCTTAATTAGAAAGGATTTAAAATCCTTATAATTCCTTTAATGCTCTCGGAAATTCTTAAAATTACCAAATGATTTCCAAAATTCTTTCTAAATTCATATAGTGTATTATTATACACTTATGGTCATTAATATGTATTAATATCATCCATATAACAATCGATCATCACCCTATTCACATAAGGCATAATTCACCTAGGGAGTTCCAACACTTAGTCAAATTTTCAAGTGTTTAATTTCAGCAAAACAGTTTGAAACAACCCAGTGGCGTACTTTGACGATTCATAACTCTCGATTCAGAATACGTATGGTCGCACAAAGATACATTCTGAAACCTCTAAACATGTACTACAAGTTCTAAGAAGGAATTAAATCCAAAGAGTCGTGGTTCTGGAGATATAGGGTCTCAAAGTGGGCAACTCAAACTGACTTCTATACTTAGAAAATTTTTCAAATTTCCAGTTTTAGCTTAACGACGAGGGTTTTGAGAGGCCCGTAACTTTTGACTCACAATGCCAAAATGGCTGCAGGCTACCAATTTCGAAACCTTGTAACAAGAACTACATATTTCATGAAGACCATACTGAAAATATCTGACGATCGAGAAATACATAAGCCCAAAGTTGACTAGTTGGAATGGACAACATTCAAGTAGGTGACTTTGGGCGATGAAAGGTATACCTATAAAACTTGGTTTGGGATCAAACTTTCCAAATCATAACTAGACATGGTGAGGAACATTTCTTGTGAAGAAACCCAAGTCCAAATCGGACTACAAACGGCTTGAACATCTCACGTAAAGTCATACTCGAACAGCCTATTACATGAAAGAATTCACTAAGGCAGTTTGTCCAAAAACGCTTACTGTAATGTATCAACTTCAAAAATTCACCGTGAGTTCATTATAAGGAATCTGGGAATGCAACCAATCATATTGAAAAGCCACTTAAGTCTATTTTAATCCAGAAAAAGCCTCACTCAAAGATTCACAATAGATTGGGAGAAAAAAATATTTTACCACAAGCTATCGCTACAGTGACAGTTTTGTGCAGTTATCTTGTAAAATCTGGAATAAATAGTAAACATTTTTAGAAAATTCTGAAAATTTACATACATCTTCTAGACATGCTGAATTATTCTATGCCAAATTTTAGAGTTTTACCATTAGCCAAACTCGGAACAAAGATTATGAACCGTGGGTGATGAACATGGCAAATTTCACAGTTTTGTGCAGTGGTTTTGAAAAATACAAATAAAATAGTAAAACACATCATATCGACTTGAAATTTTATACATATATACTATTCATGCTTAATATAAACATACTTAAATTTCACCTTCATCTGACTACTGCAACTTAGTCAAATAAATTCCACAATCTACTGTTCGTGCAGCAACTTCCAGTTTTCAGTTTAGCTATGGTGGAAAAAGGGTCTCCATTGTAGGAGATGGAGTGAGGAGAGGAGAGGAGGAAGGGGACGACTGAAATCTGAATTTGAGGGGGTTGTGTGGTGGTAGAGGGGTGGGTTGGTTGCTTAGGGGTGACAAGTGTTTGGGGGTGTCTTCATGTATTACAAATGTCACCCTATGCCATGTACAATTGACACCACACACACTCTACTTACACACCTCACACACATGCACGAATTTTTACTCTTATATATGTATATATATCTGTATTTAATCATTTAATTAGACCATATAATTAATCACATTGCCATATAGTAGATATATGCAAAAGTGGGAAGATTAACATACATTTGTTACACATATAACATTTTCGGCCCTTATGCCCAAACATAGACTAAATTTTATTTTCATGTTAAACATAGATATATGCATCATATTATATGATTTAGATGATAATTAATAGCATAGGATAATTTAATGGCATCATTTTATGCGATAAAAATCGAGTTCGAAAATTAGGGTTTTCGAACGTTTGAAAAATTGGTCACTATCAATTCTTGTTGATCTAGCATTGATTTAATACTTAATAATACTGTAATTACATATCATAATCATAGGAAATTAATTTCTATAATTCCTTGATCATTAAACTCGCTTTTCATTTAGTCTCTAAGCGTTAACGTTTGAAAAGCGTTGCAAAGCGTTCATTATTGACTCATCTCGAAATGGTCGTAATAAAGTCGTAATCACTTTATTAAATTATTCCATTGATAATGGAATTATATTCTAAGCTTAAATGCTTAGAAAATTTCATGAAATTTTGACTATCGATCTGCGATCGGCGTTAAAATTATCTTTGAAACACTTTATAACTTTCTATTTTTTTTTTTGATTCACAAATCTTGGTGAATATAACATAGAATTCATTCCTTCGTAAACAATCGAAATCATTATTCGATATCTTACTGGTTGAATAACTCAGCGAAACTCTAATTTACGGGTTTTAAGTACCGTAATTAGGCATCTAATTCTGCGGGGTATTACATAGTAGTACCTTGATTACACATCGTCATATGTGTAATCACATGTCTTTCCGCTGCAAAGTTATATAAGTTATGTTTTGAGTTGAACCCTTTTGTTAAGAGTCTAAATGATCCAGTTTCGTATGTACGATATATGTGTCACATTAAATGGTATGAAGTTTTGGGAATTTGTCTATCATATACCTCACAGTTCCATAATTAGTTTTGTGTTCCTGTTGTTAATTCCTGTCATTAGTATCAGTCTCTATTAATCCGTACTTTGGGTTGGCGGGCTGTTACACCCACAGACCAACACGAGTCTTTTCAGTGTGTTTTATCACCACTCACACACTCCCTGAGAAAACTTCACAGGGATTGTGCTTGCATTAATTTTCTTTAAATTTAAATCTTTTGTGTTGGATTTGTGAGTATTTGACGTGCTCGAATTTGTGTTGGACTTGAGGGAGTCCGTAGTTGCGCCCCTAGCTAGAAAACAAACTTCCAAATTTATTTTAGGGCTTTCAGAAATTATTTTTACAAAGAAAAAGAACAAAAAATATGGGCTAAGTAATAAAATAAGTTTTGGGCTTATATAATTATCAAATTATATTATTTATTCTCAAATTGGACTTGCAGAATATTATTTTGTTTAGCCCAAGTTCTATTTTATATTTGTGTAGAATTAAGATTTAATTAAAAGAGTTCAAGTATGATTAGGGTTTTATATTTATATATATACACACACACGCACGCATAAAACATAAACACACACACTGCACATTTAACACACACACCAGACTGCACACACACTCCACACACACACACACACTATTCCACACACACTCCACACACTGCACACACACTCCACACACACGGCGCACACACACGACACACACTGCATGCACACAGCACACACATAAACACACACTGCACATACACACACACATATAATAAATTTCGCTCCAGTGCTCAATTGACGGAAGAATATTTTTTTATTTCTCTTCTAGTTGGTACAGCGCAACTAGGACCCTCGTCTCAGAATTGAGTTGATTTTGATTTGATGTGTGCTCAACAAAAACAAGGTGGGTAAAATTCTCTTTAAATCGTAAACATGTGTTTTGGAATAAACATATTTATTGTGGGTAAAATTCTCTTTAAATTGCAAACATGTGTTTTGGAATAAACATATTTATTGTGAGATTTACTCTATCTGTAAGTTTATGGTAATAATCATTGTTGCGTTTTGTTACATTCATGGTGAAAGCATGTGTGGCGTATTATTGCCTATGTGGTGAATCATAGCCTGTGTGGTGTATCATTGCCTGTGTGGCAAATTATAGCCTGTGTGGCGTATCATTACCTGTGTGGCGTAGCCTGTGTGACAAGATTTTTAAGCCGGTGAGGCTGAGTTTTGATGGTGAGTCATTGACTATGTATATATATCCTATGCCTATGTGGCAGGGTTTTTAAGCCGGTGAGGCTGAGTCTTGACGGTGAGTCATTGACTACGTATATATCCTATGTCTGTGTGGTAGGATTTTTAAGCCGGTGAGGTTGAATATGATTGACTATTACTTTCTTGCGATGTATACATGTTTGGACAAATAAAATAATGATATTCCTTGTTCCCCACCACTGAGTACGTTTTTGTGCTCACCCCCTTTTTATCTAAAATGTTTTCAGGTCAGTGATCATGGAGCGGCGTCGCTGTATGGGTGTGCCTAGTGGTGTTATGTCGCTTTTAATTCCTTCCAAGACTTGTGTTATATTTGTTTAAATTCTTTTCATTTATTATCGTTGTCGGATTTTAGTTACTAGAACTCCAACTTATCTCATGCTATTAAGTCCTGCGTAGTTTGCTTCGGATCGTTGGTTGGCGTCAGTTCTTATGCAAAGTTTAGACATGAGTTTGTTGGATTCATTATTTGACAGTTTTATTCAAGAGATTTTATATATTTAAAATAAAATAAAAAAAATCACTTGACATGTTTCCGCTTTAGCTATTTAAGAAAATATAGCATTTTTAAATTATGAATTTAGGGTGTTAAATTTAGTGGTATCAGAGCCGAACCTCTCCCAGTAAGGTGTGGTTCGGGACAACCAAGCAGGCCGGTGGGCATGTGGCCTTGGGAAGAAATGCGTGGTGATCGCGGTCGAGTCGTGGACAAGGCGGCTCGATTAAGGCTTCAAAGCGGAGGGGTACATGAATGAATCGAAACATACCGGAATGAGAGGGATTTCGAGAATATACAGGTATGAGACTGCATATTCGAGGAGAGCTTAAAGGATTTGAAATGTGCTACTCATACTAACAAGATACATCTTCTTTTCGGGAGTCCATCTCATAAAAACTCTAAAGTTAAGCATGCTTGACTTGGAGCAATTGTGGGATGGGTGACCCACTCGGAAGTTTTCTCAAGGAGTGTGTGAGTGAGGATAAACCACACTGAAAAGACTCGTGTTGGTCAGTGGGGTCAACCGTCAATCCGGAAGTCGGGTCGTTACAGGGGTTGAGTGTACAATCCATTCAAATTTCATACTACAACAGTACCCACCTCTGAGCTCTGTGCAGTTCTGTCTCTTCAACCTAGGTATCTGGTTGAGCCTTTACAAGATATGGACTTAGTTGATATTTTATCTATATCACCTAGATTCATGCATCATGGGTAGTGTACTTGCATATTTTGGGAATGTGTGTTTGCAGTTAATTGTGGGATTATGGATAATGAGGTCTGACTCAGAGGTGAATTACAGAGTCAGTTCTAGTTTCAACCTCAAGTCTGAGCTTTGTGCAATTCTTTCTTCTACAGCTCTAACATGTGGCGGGTCTGAGGGCCTTGGTTTTGGGTCTCTGACTGAGCCTTTGCAAGATGATGCTCTTAGTTGTTATTTTATTTGTTGGAAATCACATTTATATATATATTTATTATATATATGGTCAAGTTTCTAGGAAGCTACTTTGACCAAGATTTTGAGTGACATAACGTTTAATTTTGTGAAATTAAACGGCATAGAATCGATCTACATTTTGAGTAGATGATCGTGGTGTATTCATATTCTCAAATCCGATTTCCGGTGAGTGAGAAATAATGGATCAAAGTTGGTCACTTAAACTTGAAGTTATGTGCTTAAAGGGATAAGCATGGATTAATTAATCATTATCCCACATTGATTAATGTATCTTTATTAATTGTCTATATAAATGGTTCATTGAACACTTAGTATAATTATGTGCACAAGTGATGGGTTAGAAAGCCCACACACGCGCGCCGTCGGGCCCGGGCCCAGATCCAAGCCCGGCCCGACCCGGCCCCAGCTCCGATTCCGATTCCGTATATCGTGGATCTTGGTCTTTGGGCTGTTATTTGGGCTTGTTTGTGGGCTTGTTTCGTGGGCCTGGTTCCGTGGCCCATTGCCCGTATATTTTGGATGAATGTTTGATCGAGCCCAAAGATAGAGTTAGTCCGAGGCCCAACTCGTGTGGCCCAATCCGTTGGGCCTGCTGTGCACTTGAAGAGACGTCCGGATACGTCCAATGAACACGGGCGCACGCGTTGTCGATTCGTCGTAGCGCGGTAACGTCCGATATGATGGCTATGTAGGAAACATGGGTGTAACTCCCGCTTGTCTCCGAAACGCCGCGTAACCCTCTGCACTCAATGGGGACATAACCCGTAACACTCGACATCAATGCGGTGTTGACTCGGCATGCTCCCATGAGGGGCGGCGCCTATAAATAGGACATGTCTCCCGGCATTAGCCACCTCTTGTCTAAAGCATTCCAGCATCTTCCAAGAGCACTCCTTGCATACATAGTTTGTGTCCAAGCTCTGTTCTCGCCTCCGTCTAGTTCGTCGGAGCTCGTTGGTCTGCGGTGCTGCTACCTACGAGACGCTACCGTTTTATCTTTGGGGACGATACTCCAGAATCGAGAGCACTACCGGGGCGTATCTCGTCTTGCGGAAAGAGGCCTCCTCGACTCGGCATTAGAATACGGTTATCTATATTTTTATTCTGTTTCTCTTGTGTTTAAGTTCATTGTTAGTTTGATCATCTCCTACATTTCTGTTTTAAGTTGTAATACGTCCGGCAAGTTGTACTATTTTGTACACCTTTTCCAACAATCACAAGACGAGATATACTTGCCAAGGAGTTGAGACTTTAAATTAACGTAAAACTTTCGAAACTTAAACCTTTGCTTGGAGATATCAACTGTTCCTGCCACATACTCCGCCGTTGCTGTTGCCGCTGCCTCTACTGCTGCTGCCAATTCTGGCACAATGGCTACGGTCATGTTTGGTTTGATGCCTTCGGGGTCAACCAATGGACCCTTTAGGTCGACTGTTGGTTCCACTTTTAGTGGTTCAATAATTGGTTCCACTTTTAGTGGTTCTATTGGTTCGACGACTGCACTTTTCAGTGGGTCGACTGTTGGATCCATGAGATCTAACACTGGTGGTTCTCATTCGAGTTCCATGTTTCAGCACACTTCAAGTGGTGCAGGTGGATCTGGTTATGGATCGATGTCGGCGCCTGTTCATACCGCAAGGATGATGCCGCCCGTCGAGAAGCCGTCGAAGTTTGGAGGATCCGACTTCAAGAGATGGCAGCAAAAGATGTTGTTCTACCTCACGGCGTTGGGCCGCCAACTTCTTGGTGGAAGATGAGCACTGCCGTGCTCGGGGTCAAGTGATGGACTTTCACGTCCGAGCAGCTTATGACAACTGGCGCACTGGCGACTATCTTTGTAAAAACTTTATACTTGGTAGTTTAGAAGATTGCTTGTATTGTGTTTATGTTGTTGTAACGACATCCAAATGTATGTGGGATGCGTTAGAAAAGCGATGTCGTAGTGATGATGCGGTCTAAAGAAGTTCATTGTAGCGAATATTTGGACTACAAGATGGTCGATTCTCGACCGATCATGGACCAAGTGCAAGAGTTTCAACTCATTGTACACGAGGTTCAAGCCGAAGGGCATACTATTTCGGATGGCTTTGTCGTCGCTACAGTGATTGAGAAGCTACCCCCGGGATGGCGAGACTTGAGGACTACCTTAAGCCTGGCGAAAGGATATGACGCTTGAAGACTTGATCGTCAAGCCGCATCAGTCGGCGTGAAGAAGCGAAATTAAAAGCGAAGGCGATTGATGCTAAAGCTAACCGTTGGAGAGGCGATCCCTCCAACAAGCGTGGTCGTCGATGTCGAAGACAAAGGTAAAGGAAGGTGGTTGCCCGTAAGTTTGGCGGGGATTATTACAATTGGGGCAAGACATGGCCACACGAGTAAGGGCTGTCGTCGACCTAAGAAGAAGAAGGCTAAGCAAGTTGCCAGCGTTGTCGAGAAGGACTTCGACAAATGGGACAAGGATGACTTGGCTGCTGTGGTGACCGAAGAAGTCAACCACGTTGAGAATCAAGGTGGATGGTTCATCGACACTGGTGAAACTGCACACGTCTGCGTCGACAAGAGACGTTTCTCCATCTACACGTCTGTTGATGGGAGGAAGCTCAACATGGGGAACCAAGCTTCCTCCGAGGTTGCCGGAGTTAGTGAAGTGGTGCTCAAGATGTCATCCGGCATTGAGATCACGTTGAATGGTGTGCTGCATGTCCCGGACATTCGCAAGAACTTAGTGTCGGGCTCTATTCTAGTTAATAAGGGTTTTAGACTAGTTTTTGAGTCAGAAAAGTTTGTTTTGACTAAGTTTGGAAAGTTCCTTGGTATGGGTTATCTCACCGGGGGTCTTTTCAAACTAAATGTAATAATTTGTCTTGTAGTGTACCCAAAGTTGTGATGAATGAAAATGCATCTACTTACTCTTACTTAACTTAGTGCTCTGATTTATGGCATTGTAGATTAGGATATGCTAATCTAAATGCAATAAAAATATTAGTAAATTTAGATTTACTAAAGTTAAATGAAGTGAATACACAAACGAAATGTGAGGTTTGTGTGGAAGCCAAAATGGCTAAGTTATCGTTTCATTCGATAGAACGGAGCACTAAACCTCTAGGACTTATTCACACTGACGTGTGTGATTTAAAGTTTGTACAAACTAGAGGTGGTAAAAAGTACTTCATCACGTTTATTGATGACTGTACAAGATATTTTTATCTTTATCTTCTAAGAAGTAAAGGCGAGGCTATTGAAGCTTTTAAAAACTTCAAGAGCGAGCGAGAATCAACTAATTTGTCGAATTAAGAATGTTGAAGTGATGAGGGGAGAATATGTAGCTCCGTTTGAGACATTATGCAATGAAAGTGGTATAATACATCAAGCAGCGACTCATATTCACCTCGATCTAATAAGCGTTCTTTGAACGTAAAATCAAACACTTAAGGAGATGATGAATGCTTTGTTGATTAGTTCAGGGTTGCCCCAGAACTTGTGGGGGGGAAAGCTGTTTTGATAGCCAACTACATACTGAACAAGATTCCACTCAAGGGTAAGGATGTCACTCCTTACGAGTTGTGGAAAGGAAGAAAGTCATCGTACAAATATCTTAAAGTGTGGGGATGTTTGGCGAAGGTTGAGGTGCCTCTTCCTAAACAAATTACAATTGGACCTAAAACAGTCGATTGTATCTTTATTGGGTATGCCTTTGAGCAGTGGCGCCTATCGTTTTACGGTCCACGGTCGAGCTACCGGATATGGTGTGGGGACGACGATTGAATCAAGGAATGCTATATTCTTTGAAAGTGTTTATCCCTGTAAAGACAAGGATAAAAGTGAAGCCAATTCTAGCAATAAAGCTGATGGTGAAACTTCGAGTTCTAAACCTTTGGAGGAAGAACCGATATCGCATAAGCGATCGAGGTCTGATCTAAAGGGGTCAGAACCGAGACGTGTTAGTAGAGTCAGAACGCCAAATGATTTTGGTCCTGACTATATTGCGTTCATATTGGATTAAGAACCAACATCGATCAAAGTAGCCTATGCTCGGCCAGACGGAATGCTCTGGCGAGAGGCTGTTCAAAGTGAGATTGATTCCATTCTGCAAAACCACACTTGGGTACTGGTTGATTTGCTAGAAGTTTGTAAGTCCTTAGGATGCAAGTGAATCCTTAAAAGAAAGTACAAGGCAGATGGATCAAGTGAAAAGTATAAGGCCCATTTGGTTATCAAAGGGTTTAAACAAAGATAGGGGTACGATTTCTTCGATACTTATTCACCTGTGATGAGGATTACGTCTATTAGGGTGCTTCTCGCAATTGCTGCTTTGCACAATCTTGAGATTCATCAAATAGAGCGTTAAGGCTACATTTTGAATGGTGACCTCGAGGATGAGGTATATATAGAGCAATCAGAAGGGTTTGTAGTACACAGTCGAGAGGCGAGGTATGCAAACTCGTGAAGTCTCTATATAGTTTGAAACAAGCGCCGTTGCAATGGCATGAAATTTGACAATGTAATGTTGGCAAATGGTTTCAAGATCAACGAGTGTGACAATTGTGTCTCGTTAAGAACAACGATAATGGTTATGTTATGGTGTGTGCGTATGTAGATGACATGTTGATCATGGGTAGCAATACTCAAGTCATTAATGACACAAAGCGCATGTTAAATATAAATTTTGACATGAAGGACATGGGATTAGCTGATGTGATTCTTGGAATCAAGATTCTAAGAAGATCAGACGGAATTGTCTTGACACAATCTCACTACGTCGAGAAAGTGCTTAGAAATTCAACGCGTTTGATAGTTTGCTTGCTAAGATCCCATTGGATCTCAATGTTCACTTGAGTAAGAACAGGGGTGAACCTATTGGCAAGAAGACTATGCTAAGATCATCGGGTGTTTGATGTATCTTATAAATTTCACCCGACCCGATATAGCTTGCGCCGTGAATAAATTGAGTCGTTACACGAGCAATCCAAGCAAGGAGCATTGGAAGGCTCTAGTGAGAGTTTTGAGGTACTTGAACTATACTCAAAATCATGGGCTGCATTTCACGAGATATCCCCCGGTACTTGAAGGGTATTGTGACGCCAATTGGATATATGACACGAAAGATTCACTTTCTACAAGTGGGTACGTGTTCACGATTGGGGGAGGTGATGTTTCTTGGAGATCCACGAAACAGACGTGTATAGCCCGATCCACTATGGAATCAGAATTCATAGCTTTGGATAAAGCTGGTGAGGAAGTCGAGTGGCTCCGTAATTTATTGAAAGATATTGCATGTTGGTCTAAACATGTGAATCCGGTGATGATTCACTGTGCTAATGCAGCCTATTGGAAGAAGCGAAAAGTGGTTTGTATAATGGTAAGTCTCGACATATACGTCGGCGATATAATACCGTGAGGCATTTGATCTCAAGTGGGGTTATCTCAGTTGACTATGTCAAGTCAATATATAATCTTTGCAGATCCGCTAACCAAAGGGTTGAATCGGGATCAAATGATCAAGTTGCTAGAGGGAATGAGATTAAAATCCACACCTTAAGAACAATCATAATGGTAACCCAACCATGATGACTGGAGATCCCAAGAACTTGGTTCAATGGGAGAACTAAGCTATAGGAGTTCGTGTAAACACTCAAGTTAGTCTGTTCCCTAGAAAGCATACGAGTGTTGAAAAACTTGCCTAGTGTTGAGATTGAGTCATTTACTCTTAATGATTCTTAAGATACTTTGAGGAGGTTGAGTATGGAAAGATACTCGGTAAAGAATCACCTATATAAGTGCGAAGTGGGGCCGCTTCAAACAAAACACTTATGAATCCAAAGTGGATGTCCATGGCCAAAATGGAATCAAACGTGAGAACGGATGAGGTTGAGGAGTTAAAATGTTAATACCATTGTCTCAGTGCATATTGTGGGGGAATAGTTCAAGGCATCGTGTCCACTAATCCGCCTGTGTACTCGATGGTACTAACTATGTAAGGTTAAAGCCATAAATCATCTGTCCAAATATTTTAACATCTCTTGAGGACTAGGCGTATGTATGCATACATGCATATGGCTATTTCCACTCATGTGGGGGATTGTTGGAAATCACGTTTATATATATATATATATATATATATATATATATATATATATATATATATGGTCAAGTTGCTAGGAAGCTACTTTGACCAAGATTTTGAGTGACATAACGTTTAATTTTGTGAAATTAAACGGCACAGGATCGATTTACGTTTTGAGTAGATGATCGTAGTGTATTCACATTCTCAAATCCGATTTCCGGTGAGTGAGAAATAATGGATCAAAGTTGGTCACTTAAACTTGAAGTTATGTGCTTAAGGGGATAAGCATGGATTAATTAATCCTTATCCCACATTGATTAATGTATCTTCATTAATTGACTATATAAGTGGTTCATTGAACAATTAGTATAATTATGTGCACAAGTGATGGGCTGAAAAGCCCAGACACTTCGTCGTCGGACCCAGGCCCAGATCCAGGTCCGACCCTACCCGACCCGGACTCGGGCCCAGGTCCAGGACCGGCCCCGGCTCCAGTTTCGGTTTCGTGGATCGTGGATCTTGGTCTTTGGACTGTTATTTGGGCTTGTTCGTGGGCTTATTTCGTGGCCTGGTTCCGTGTCCCATTGCCCGTATATTTTGGATGAATGTTTGATCGAGCCCAAAGATGGAGTTGGTTAGAGACCCAACTCGTGTGGCCCAATCCGTTGGGTCTGCTGTGCACTTGAAGAGACGTCCAGATACGTCCAATGAACCTGGACGCACACGTTGTCCAGATTCATCGTAACTGTCGGTAACGTCCCGACATGATGGTTCTACTGGAAACGTAAGTGTAACTCCCACCTTGTCTCCAGAAATCGTCGCGTAATCCCTCTGCACTCAATGGAGATATAACTTCGTAACACCCGACATCAATGTGGGTGTTGACTCCAGCATGCTCCCCATGAGGGGGACGATGCCTATAAATAGGACATGTCTCCCCAGCATTAGCCACCTACTGTCTAAAGCATTCCAGCATCTTCCAAGAGCACTCCTTGCATACATAGTTCGTGTCCAAGCTCTGTCCTCGCCTCCGTCCAGTTCGTCGGAGCTCGTTGGTCTGCGGTGCTTCCACCTACGAGACGCTACCGTTTTATATTTGGGGACGATACACCAAAACCGAGAGTACTATCGCTGCGTATCTCGTCTTGCGGAAAGAGACCTCCTCGACTCGGCATTTGAATACAGTTATCTGTATTTTTATTATTTCTCTTGTGTTTATGTTCATTGTTAGTTTGATCATCTCCTACATTTCTGTTTTAAGTTGTAATACGCCCGGCAAGTTATACTATTCTGTACACCTTTTCCAACATTATTCCTATCACCTAGATTCACACATCATGGGTAGTGTACTTGTGAAATTTTGTGGATGTATGTTTGCAATTGATCGTGGGATTATGGATAATGAGGTCTGACTCAAAAGTGATTACGGAGTCAGTTATGGTTTCAACCTCACCTTTGAGCTCGGTGCTATGTCTTCTTCAGCTTTGACATGGCAGGTCTGATGGGCCTTGGTTTAGGTGTCTTAACTGAGTCTTTACAAAATGTGGACTTGGTTGATATTTTTCCCTATCAAAAGAGTTGATTGGTGTGTTAGAGGTTGAATTTGAGCTGAGGTTGTGATATGCAACAGGTGGCACGGTCGGGAGAGGTGGCCGACGCAGCGAAATGTTCAGCTCATTTTTCTGCGCATTTTAGAATTATCGGCTTAGTGTTGGTGGTGATTTGAGGGCCATCGATATGTCAGAAATGATTGAGAGAGTTGACTGCAGTTTGAAGTCTATTGCTGTGTAATGCATTACTAAAAAGATATTCTAGTTTGCGTTTTAGTAAAAAAATAAAATAAATAAATCAAAATATACAAAAATGTAAGAATTCTGATTAGGGGTGAGCATTCGGTCGGTTCGGTTCAAAACCGAACCGAACCCGAAAACCAAAAAAGCGAATTTTTAAAAACCAAATCGAACCCAACCGATTACTATTAAACCGAACAAAACCGAACGAAATATTCGGTTTGGTTCGATTCGATTCGGTTTTAACAATTAAAATTAAAATTAATATAAATATTATAATATATATAATATAATATATAAATATAATTATATATATATAAATATATATAATATTAACCAATTTAAATATTAATAATATAAATAACACACATATATATATATATATATATATATATAAAATAAAAATATATAATAATAATTAATTCGGGCGGTTCGGTTTAAAAACCGAATTTTTTTAACCAAACCGAACCCGAACCGAATTAATTTCGGTTTTGAAAATTTGAAACCGAACCGAACCGAATTACTGTTCAAAACCGAACCAAACCGTCCATTTCGGTTCGGTCCGGTTCGGTTTTTGCTCACCCCTAATTCTGATACTAGATATTGTGTAGAAGAATAAGAATCCTAATGTTATATAACATTCCTTTTTTTGCATAAATTTTTTATTTTGATAAGGATGATTGTATACATATCCCATATTTTACTCGCAAAAACACAATAAATATAGCCCCTAAATTAAATACTTCCTCAGTCTCATTTAAAATGTTCCACTTTTTTTTTTGAATTGTCCCATTACAAATGTCTCATTCCATTTTAGGAAATAATTATCCCTTCAAAAAGTGTGGACCCTACCCACTTTTTAACACTTTAATTATTTTATACCTTTCTCTTAAATACCCGTGGCCAAAAGAAATGGAACACTTTATGTGGGAGGGGGGAATACTTAATAATTATTCTCGGGGCCATACCATTAAACTGTTTTCATATATAAGTTATTTCATCTCGTTTTTTGATTCGAACGACGAACAATCGATTCAAGCCTTGGAAAATAGGAGAACTCAGATTATCATGAAATCTCAGACATCATCTGTCTGATAACTACAGAAAATGCTTACTGGATTACACATTTTGCGGTTATGTTTTATTGGAATAAACCTTTTGTATACTGCACAGTGAACTTACTATTTTTGGCCCTTAACTTGGCATCTCACGATGATAAATCTTGTGTATGTTAATATACGAGATTTACGTAAAGCAGTAATGAACACCAAGGCTTTTACGTGGTTCGATCCAAATAAGATCTACGTCCACGGAGGAGATGATCCTCAATACTTTCACTATGATTTGATTACAGTGGGAGTAGCTAAAAGCTCTTAGTATTCAATAAGTTGCTAACCCTTCTACCTTGATTTAACTCCTATTTATACATATCGAGGACCATAGGCGGGATCGATCCTCCCATGTAGGGACTCTTCCTCTCGCATGTGGGGACTGTTCCCTCGCCCATGGGGACTCTTGGCCTTCCACTGTAGGGACTCTTAGCCTTTCGTGTAGGGTGGCGCCTGATTAGGGTTTGGAGGCTGGTTAGGGTTTAGAGGATGGGTGTTTGGCTTAACCGCGTGGGCCGTTATTAACCCAGGCCCAGCTCGTTTGGGCCTGTCAGTGGGCCTGAGCGGTTGGGCCATATCCCATCATAGCCCCCCGAATAGTCGAGTAACAGCCATGCCGAGGTGAGGTGAAGAATGCGCTTTGCCGAGGTGGGATGTTGCTCGGCTGAGGTTGTTGTCGAAGGTTTTTCGATCTCTTTGATGTCAGGGTTTGATCGGTTCGCCTGGATCCGAACTGAGGTAGACGGTTTGCCGTTCTAGACCGAATCGGACTGTTTGCCACGTTCCGAACTGAGTCGCTCGAAGTTGGATGGCGATGTCCGTCAGGAGAATGCCGAGGTGACGAAGGCGGTCATGCATCTGGAGGCCGAGATGGGGTCGGCGGGTTTGTGATGCGGCGTTACGGGCATCGCGCCGCTTGTCGAGACCGAGGCGAGTCGTGCGTCCCGGACGAGATATCCTGCGATGGGATGTTGAGGTCCAACACAGAAGCGGCATCGGCC
The DNA here is from genome assembly GCA_036937905.1 of Salvia rosmarinus. Classification (NCBI taxonomy): domain Eukaryota; kingdom Viridiplantae; phylum Streptophyta; class Magnoliopsida; order Lamiales; family Lamiaceae; genus Salvia; species Salvia rosmarinus. Next base: position 32,212,141 of record CM072816.1, on the reverse strand, counting down.
CATTAATACCGAGATCCGATCGGATGGAAATCATTACGGATGATTACGAGGACCGGTGGGTGAGGCACCTTCTTCTTCTTACTCTCATAAATCGATTTTCTTTGTGCTACGCGATTTTCTTTTGTCATGCGGAAACCGGCGCAGCAAGAGAAAGGCTCACGATCACCGAGCAAGGCGCCTCCCAAGAAAAAGGCGAGGCGGGCTGAACTTGCTAAGCGCCCGAAGAAGGTTGACGATATTAGTCAACTGATGACGGGACCTCTGTCGGGGTCGAGCCCGGCACCGGAGACGCAGACTCAGGCCCGCCTCGAGTACGAGGCACCGGCCTCCGGCTCGGTCGTACCCCTCCCCAAGGTACAAATTTCTTCCCCATCTGGCTTTCTCCGCTCTGCGATCTGTGTTAACTTGTGTTGCTTTTTAGGATGCGAGCTCGGTGATGGGGTCCGCAACGTCTTCTTTGGGACACCGCAACTTGCCATCGGGCTGATCGGCGAGAGCCCGCCCGGTATGAGGTCTTTGGGCGGGAGCTTCGCGCGCGGGCGGATCTTGATGCCGCCGTGGCGGCTGCGGCGGGCGAGGCGCGAGGTTCTTTGTTGAGGCCGCCACGAAGAAGAGGGCTTGGGCACTGGAGGTCGCCCGAGGGGAGCTCGAAGAGGCTCGCGAGGAGGCGGCCGGGGCGAAGAAGGAGCTCACGGACGAGAGGAGGGCTAGGCTGGCCGATCAGGGGTCAATGCTGAGGGCCTTTGCCAGCAAGCTCGTCGAGTCGGAGAGCTTCTCGGCTTTTATTGCCGACCTGGCCGCCGTACTCAAGCCCAAGGTGGTGTCAGACCATCTGGAGGGGTTGGCGGCCGCCATGCCTGACTTTGACAAGGTCAAGCATGGTTGGGTCGAGTCGCCACTCGCGAGTGAATAAAGCGTCTTGCCGGGTGGTCTCCGGGGTCGGGTCCTTCCCCGTGTTGGAGGCTTTGGCGTCCAGCTCCTCCCTTCTGACGGCGGAGGCCGTTGCCCAGTGCAAGGAGGACGAAGATCTTGAACTCCAGGAGCTTCTTGCCGAGGTGCGAGCCGAAGCCGAGGAGGTGGAGGAGGAGGAGGAACCGAGCTCGGAGCTTCCTTTAGCGGGGAGGGCATAGCACTTGCCGAGCCGGGCCGAACACCATCGTGCTCAAGCTTGGTTTGTTTAGTATCGAGCCGAGTCTCGAGACGAATATTTCGAGCTCACGAGCTTATTAGAGCTTTAATCGAACGAACAAAGTCCATAATAACCTGATATATTTATTGATTTCTTAGAACAAATAAAAATAGTTAGAGCGATAATTACTAATTATAGAAAGAAAATAATTATATCTAGTTAATAATTTTATATTTTCAAAGTAAATAAATTAACGAACTTGCGAGCCGAATACTATCATGCAAGCTTGGTTTGTTTAGCTAGAGCTTCACTAAGCGAACTCGAAGGTCGATGGACCTAATGTAATAGGTTGAATTGGACCTAATGTAATAGGGTCGATAGGATCACGAGCCCTTGTAAAATTTCCCTCTTTTGAATAATAAAATTTACAATCTTACGGGCGTGTCTTGTTTCTTTATTCATAGCACTCCACATCTCAATACCTTGGACTCGATCACGAATTGTCGACCAAACTAAAGGAAGTCCGAGGTGCCTTGGTGAGAGGACGAAGAGGTGTTGTTTTGGAGGGCAGTGCGGCGACCCGGGCTTTGGCCATTATGGACGTCGACTCGGCGTCATCCGCCGACCGAAGAAGAAGTTGCGAGGCCGATCAGTGGCCGCCTCCTGGCGAGCGAGGCTCTAAAGCTAAGGATCATACAGCTCGAAGTCCGGGGCGGACTTATGCGCGATGTGATCAAGGGCGCTGATCTGATGTGAGGGCGGCTCGGTGGCGGCGAGCGGCTAGCTCGGATCTCGGAGGAGCACGAGAATATGAAGAGATGATCCACCGACATGGTGGCGTCACCATATCCGAGGCCGATGACCGAGTGCGAGCTTACTGCCGGTATGGTGCTAAGGGATGAGGAGGGCCTCGCGGATGAAATTTCAAAGATTGCCTCGAATCCCTTGTTAAATACCTCCGGATGTGCGGGCTCGTCCGGGCGGCGTATGCCAACCCGCGGTGAGCTTACGATCGGCCCGGTGGTGCAATAGTTGAAGAACCCGAAGAGGGGTTATCGACCATGCGAAGTGCTTGACTACTTGGTCCGAGCACGGCGGGGGCGACACGGGCCGACCTTCATCGGCGAGGCAAGCGGGCGAGGCCGTCAGGTCGGCAAGGAAGGACGGCAGGTCGGGGGCCGGGTCGCAACCCTGGTCAGGCAACAAGCTCACGAGGCCGTAGTTCGACCTCGGTTTAAGGTGGTGCCCGGTCGGGGCTCATCTGTGCCGGCTCAAAGTGTGCCGGATCGGGGCCGTGGTGGTGCCGACCTCATTGATTGGGTGGAGGGCACCGAGTTCGTCCCGGGTGTTCATCGCCGACCGGGGATTTTGTCTCAAACTGGTGTAGCCGGCCCGGACTTGGCGGTGGAGCTCGGAAGCCGAATGAGTTGTATATAGCTTAGGACTTTGTATTTAGTCGTAAATGTATTTAGGCGTGTGCAAGTGTATATTTTCCCCTCGAGAGGTACAAATATAGCTTAGGACTTGGTTTTAGTCATAAATGTATTTAGGCGTATCTGATGTATATCTTCCCAAATAAAGGGTATAATTTGACGAGATCCGATCGGGCGCCGTTGGCATGTAGATGTTTCAAATTAATGAGTAGTTTGTATGCTTGCTTATGCGAGGTCCGATGCGGGCGTCGTTGGCATGTAGGTGTTTCAAATTAATGAGTAACACTGTATGCTTTGCTTATACGAGATCCGATCACGGGCGTCGTTGGCATGTAGGTGTTTCAAATTAATGAGTAACTTGTATGCTTGCATGTAGAGCGTTCAATTTAATGAGTAGTCGTATGCCTTGCACCGAGGCGTTCAATTGATGAGTAGTGCGAGTGCGGGCGCGTGCTTAGTTAGTACCCTACTTAGTGGGTTTGTCATCTTCGTAAGGCGTCCCTTGTGAAGGTTAATTGTGGTTTATCGAGCGGATGTTCACATAGATATAAGACGAGACGAAGTGAAATACTCATTAGATAAACAAATGTTTTATTGAATAAGTAAACAACATCGTACTTCAACGAAGCGATAAGAGGGTTAACATGTTGTCGATCTGAAATCAAAGCTATGTAAAATACCTCTTAAAATGAGTGATATGCCGAGTTAGGGAATAAGTGCACGGATAGGTGAGCAAGCTTATAGCCCCTTTGCCGAGGTCCTCGTGAGCGGTATGGGCCTTCCCATGTCGGATCTAGCTTATTAAGGCGCTCGGCTCTCTTGGCCTCGTTGCTCGTGATTGCTGGGCACAGGGGTAGGTGTAGGAAGCGTATGTTAACCTAGCCCGAGGATCCATCTTGGGTGTTTAATTCACCATACATTGATTATAAACCTAGCATGCGTCTATATAATTAAATCGCAACACGTTGGGGTTTTCACGTGTTTACCTTTGGATCTGTCGGGGTGGATCGAGCGGGATGAGCAGTTGAGCGGATCGAGACTCGTGCTTTGACCTTACGGGCTGTATCCGATTGCCCAATCTCCGGCGTCGAGTGAGGGCGATCTATGGAGAATGCTTGGAAAATCACCCAATGCTCTCTACTCACAACTTTGAAAATTCTCTTCTTAATACTAGAGAGGGCGAAAATTCTAGCTTTGATATGTGAGCATACCTTAGACATTATCTCATACCTTATATTTATAATGCACTACCTTAATCCTATATGGAATATTACCATAATCCTATATGGAATATTACCATAATCCTATATGGAATATTACCATACACTTAGGATTATTTCCATACTCTTAGGATTATTTCCATACTCTTGGGATTATTTCCATACTCTCAAGATTATTACCATAATCTTATATGGAAAGGATCTATGCATATTCCATAAATATAATTATATCCTTGTGGGATAAAGAGAATAAAATCTTTCCTTTGAGAGGACACAGGGCCGATTTTCTTACACTACGGACTGGATGGGCCGGCCGAGGATCAAATGCAAGGAATAAAGATGGGCCTCAAATAAATTAATTATCTTATGTTCGGCCGAACATAAATTAATTTATAAACATTCGATCATGCCACTAGAGAAGAATGTTGACTTACCCCTTTATTACGAAGTTGAGTCGGCTTGCACTTAGACATTCTGAATCCCGTATTTAAGATATCGAGCGTCCATTAATCATTTCTAGCAATCATTGCTTAAGCGATTAATATCCTTATTTCCTTAAGTAGTACCACTCAACCTTATTATTGTACTTGAGCTAACTCAACTGCGGGGTTTAGTACAATAAACCTTTGAGCTCCTTAAGGGGCGTCATCATCCTTAAAGGATACGGTTACTCGTCTGAGATAACTAGCGTGACATATAAGATTGCCACCACCCAAGATGCGGAGAATCTTGGGTTAGAACATATAACCCTCACTCATAACAAGTCAAGTGATGGTCGACAAGTCATACTCACCTAATACCTTATCGAGGTTTAGATTATCGTAAGTCACCGAGATCTTGGTTCTTCACGGACGGTCGGAAAAGAAGAACTCGTCTCATTGTGATCCTTGATACGTCGGAGGCGTCCGGCATAGACAAGCAACTAAGTCAAGTCACTTCTTATCTATCTGCATGCCTAAACCGACAACTCGTCCTTAAGTCGTCTCATTTGTGAAACTTTTATATCTCATTAAGCTTGACCAATCATACGAGACTTACGTGATCTTCTACACCTTTGTATGATCTAACTTATATATGAGATAAGGGGACACGGATATATGCAATCAAGTATTCAAATCGGATAGGAGATTGTAATAGTGGTAACAGAAACATTGTATACAAGCTCAACCAAGCGCTTTGATATACAAATCAACAATCTCCCACTTATACTAAAGCAAACTTTTAGTATACAATGTGTCTTTCTACTAGCTATTACAAACAACCATCACTTTGCTTCTCCCACTTATACAAAGTTTCCTTTCTAAGTGGGTGCCATCAAGCATAATCCAAGTCCTCTAACGTGATCATCGTAGACTTTTTGCGGCGGAGCTCTTCGTGAATGGATCCGCTAGATTTTCCGTCGTATCAATCTTTTCAATCAACACGTCACCTCGTCTAACGATTTCTCGTATGACATGGTACTTTCTCTCTATGTGTTTGGTCGCCTTGTGGGTCCGTGGTTCCTTCGAGTTTGCCATCGCACCGAGTTATCACGATAAACTATGATACTCTTGGGCAAACCGGTACCACATCTAGATCCATGAGGTAGTTCTTGAACCATCTGACCTCCTTAGAAGCCTCAAGCGGCTACATATTCGGCTTCCATGGTAGAGTCCGCATGCATCATTGCTTTGCACTCCGCCAGATCGGCTCCACCTCCCAAGGTAAACACATAGCCCGAGGTTGACTTTTTCTCATCACGGTCGGCTTGGAAATCCAGTCAGATAACCCAAAGGCATTAGACTATCGCATGGTAAACTAGCCTATAATCTCGAGTCCTTTTCGGTGCTTGGTATATGCTTCTTGCGATCAATGAGCTTGTCGAGGTTAGGGCGATATCTAGCTACTATGCCTACCGCATAGCGGATATCGGGCCTCGTGCATAGCATTGCGTACATGAGACTTCCTGCGCGGAAGCGTAAGGAACTTGTCTCATTTCCTCTATCTCCTTTGCGGTCATAGGTGACTGCGTTTTGAATAAAGGAGCGCCATGTGCGAAGGTAGCAATCCTTTCTTGGCGGTGCGCATACTAAAGCAGTAATCACGATATCAATGTAAGGCGCCCGAGATAAGCTCAACATTTTCTTCTTGCGATCTCGGTAAACCTTGATCCCAAGAATGTACTGCTGCATCTCCTAAGTCTTTCATTTGAAAGCGATCGGATAGCCAACTCTTTACGTCGATAATGACTTCACGTTGTTGCCAACTAGAAGGATGTCATCTACATAAAGTGCAAGAAATACCACATCACGTTGACATCTAACCGATACACACAACTCTCGCTAGGCAACTGGGTAAATCCATAGGACTTTACCACCTCGTCAGCGTAAGTTCCATGATCGGGAGGCTGCTTAAGTCCATAAATGGACTCTTAAGCTTCCATACTAGATGCTCTTCACCCTTTACCACATAACCTTGAGTTCTTGCATATAGATGTCTCTACCTTCCTCAAGGTAACCGTTTAGAAAAGCGGTTTTAACATCCATTTGCCAAACCTCTAGGTTGAGTGGGCTGCTATGGCTAGAAGAATTACGATGGACTTGAGCATTGCTACGGTGAAAAGGTCTCATCGAAATCGATGCCCTCAATACGAGTGTACCCTTTCGCACAAGCACGGCTTTAAAAGCGAAACCTCTCCATCGGAATCTCTTCCTCTCTTGTATATCCTCTTACTACCTATGGCTTCCTTGCCATCCGGTAGAGTGTCTTTCATATACATCCATAGCCGTTATGGACTCCATTTCTAAGTCCATAGCGGTGTGCCATGATCTTGCATCAATATCTTGTATTGCCTCCTTGTATGTCCATGGGTCGATTATTGCATGTTCGTCTGCTGGGACTAAATCCAAGATTCACCCACGAACATAAATCGCTCGGGTTGACGAACAACCTCCCACTACGACGAGGTTCTCTGAGCATAATGGCAGCGGTGGGTGCGGATACTTGTGGTTCTCTAACTTGCACAACTTGCGTGTAGGTACCACTTATGCGGTCGGTATCTCCGGTGGAACTCGACCCACTTCAATTTCTTGAAGTATCGGTGTCGATCCTCCCACTAGACTCGACATCTCGTACCTTTGGCCCTGTCGGTGGTGGAATACGATCATCTTCTAATTCTTGAAGAATGATTTCAACTTTGGACTTATGATTTTCATGTAGTCCTCTTCTAAGAATCGAGCATTAGTGCTAATAATGACCTTCGATCCTTAGGACTATAGAATAAACCACCTTCGTTCCTCTAGGATAGCGATAAACGACCTTGCGTCGGATCTAGCCTCCAACTTGTCGACCTTCTTGTTCAAACACATGTGTTTGGATCGCCCCATATCCTTATGTGGCTTAAAGCGGGCTGCGCCCAAACCACAACTCGAAAGGGTCTTTTCGGTGACTTGGGCGGTACTAGATTTAGCAAGTATGCCGCCGTCTCTAAGGCATACCCCGAGCGAAATAAGCAATGTAGCATAACTCATCATAGATCTAACCATTTCCAAAAGAGTCCTATTTCTTCGCTCGACACACCATTTCTTTGTGGTGTGCCGGTGAAATCTTGTTGGGATGTAATCCACACTTCACTAGATAGTCCATAAACTCGTTCTTGAGGTATTCGCCACCGCGATCGCATCAGACCCTTGATGACTTGATACTTTACCTAACCGTCTCCACTTCCGCCTTAAACTCTTTGAATTTCTCAAAGCATTCGGACTTGCGGTGAAGCGGTATCGTATCCGTACCTTGAGTGTCGTCGATGAAAGTGACAAAATACCGTACCCTCCACGAGCTTGTGTGGACATTGGTCCACACAGTCGAATGGACTAACTCCAACATTTACGTGGCTCTATAACCGCCGCTTTGAAGGTGCAGTGCGACATCTTACCTTCTATACAGATTCGCGGTGGGAGCGGAGTAAGCGTGAGATTACCCAGCGCTCCATTCTTAGCCGGTCTTTGGATCCTATTTAGATTGATGTGACCTAATCTAAGATGCCGAGAGAAAAGTAGAGTCATCTTCTGAAGAAAACTTTCTCTTTTAGGGTTTGATGAAGATCTGACATAGTTATAGGTATTATGTTTTGAGAAATAGTATAAGCGAATTATATAAGGTGCCAACACGAGATAACCGTCATTTCTTATGATAGAAACACCACTATCAAAAATAACGTAATATCCATGAGTAAATAATTTGAAAGCAGAAACAAGGTTCATGAAAATCCGGCACATATAAAACGTCTTTCAAAACTAAAGCTGTTGTCCCAAAACATAAAGAAACATCTCCAAGCGCAACAACTTCGACTTTCGCGCGTTGCCCATGGAGATCGTTATCTCGCCATCAAGCGACTCCCTTGTCGCGGGAACCCCGCAGGTGTAACAAACATGATCGGTTACCCGTATCTACTACCCAAGAATGGGTAGAACAAGTCGCTAAACATGTTTCGTTACTAAAGCAAGCAGCGTACCTTGAGCCTTGAGCATAGGGCACTTGGCCTTCCAATGCCCGGTCTTGCAAGACTTGAAGCACTTGCCGCTTCTCCTTTGGCTTCTTTAAGCCTCCGGTGGCAACCATGTTCTTGCTCCCATTACTCCCACTATTTCCTTGCCTTTACCACCTTTGGCACCTTTTTCTATTTCCATTTTGCAGCGGAAATTTTGGGCCCTTAGATGTGCTAGCAAGAGCATGTGCTCCTTTTCCCATAACTCCTTCCGCATGAGAACGAGATCATTAAGCAACCGACTAAGTGTAAACTCGATCTTGCTCATGATCGCATTCACGCCGAAAGTTCTCAAAGACTTGGGCGGTGTATTGAGGATGATATCGACCTTGGCCGCCGTCAATACCTCCTCCCAAGTGATCAAGACTATCCATGAGATGAGTCATATGGGAGACATGTTCATGGACCGAACTTCCTTCTTCCATCTTACACGCCAAGATCTCTCATTGTGTGGAAGCGGATTGTCGATCCGATGCCCAAACTTACTCTCGAGACTTGACCAAATATCGATCGCGTCTACCATCGGTGATGTCGTACTGCAAGCCTTTGGACATCGTAGTCATCATATAGCATTTAGCCGTATTGTTTGACTTATTCCAAAGTCCTTGACTCTCATTGCTCATTAGTCGATCGTCGATAAGGGCATCGGGTTTAGGAGTAGTGAGAACAAACATGTGTTCTTCAAATGATAAGAACATATTCCATGTTTCGTTTCCACTCGATAATATTTGGACGGATAACGGTTTTGTGCGAGCATATTGATAATCGGCGTAAGAGACATATCGAAGCGATAATGTAAAACACATAAGCATACGATCGCAAATAATTCGTAACAATAATATTGTAACCTTTGATAAAACAATATTAATTGAAACCTCCAATCGCCCAAGGAATCCCACATACAAGCCACGCGTGTGGGCGTTTACACATGAACCCCCGACCGGACTAAAATATACCTTTTAGTCGTTTAATTTCAATCCATGTCAACTTATCCTTATGACAAATGAAATTAATGATTGGACCTTACTAGACCACATCACTATCACAAGAAGGACTTCACGGGAAGTTGTACTTGAGGTGATGTCTAAGCATTGACCACAATTTTAACGAGAAGATGAATTCTTAGAATTGGTATACTCACTCGGACCATACCGTTCCAATTCAAATTCTTTTGTTATCTCATTTATGTCTATCACTAGAGAACTTATGAAAATCGCACATGCAAGCCACGCGTGTGGGCGTTTACATGAAACTCTCACTTCTCGATAGATTTAAAAGTTTTATTTAGAAATCTCATCTAACAAACTTATGATAAGCAAATGCAAGCAAGCCAGCGTGTGGGCGTTTACTCACGGTCGTCTCACTTTGTTTAGAGATCAAAAGTGGAGGTCTTGACATTTTAATTTGAAAAATTAATTTGTCGGGTTGCTTGCTTAGTCTTTTTATTCAAAGGTTTGTCCATGCGGATCACGTAATCTAGCATGCTTTTCTATAGAACTCAACATGTAAAACATGCTCGTGAGAATTCTAAAATATGCTTGATAAGCGCGATAAACCTAGCATGCTTACTATGCGCATCCAATTCGTAAAACACTTAAGGTTTGTCAGCGTAATTTAAACATACATAGCATGCTCTTGCATAATTTAAACATCCACGACATGCATATGAGCGATAAAAATAAAATAAAGCGTTCATCGCGGCCCAATCGTGAAACACACACAATAAAATCTAATCTATTACATAGATTTACAAAGTCGATGATTTAAACTTGACGGGCCTCGCGTGCGGGCGCGGACGGATTCAACAATTGGGCCTCGCGTGCAGCGCGGGCGGAATCTCGAAAACGGGTGCGGGCGGTCGGCCCAAAGAGTCCGGGCAGCGCTGGGGCAAAGCCCGATCGCGCGCGCCCAGCCGCCCGCCGCCGCCAGGCCTCGCATGGCTGCCTCGCGGTCGCTAACGCGACCGCGACCCATCGGCTGCCGCGTCGCGGCCACGCCCAAGCGCCGAGCGTCCGCCGAGACATCGTCGCCCGGCCATACCGCGATCACGTGTCGCTTTCATGGCGTCGGGTTTCTCGCGAGCAACGCGCCCGTCGCCCGCTAGCTTCGCCGCGGCCGTGACCTCGCGGTAATCCTCGCGACCGCGAAGTTCGCTCGCTAAGCGCCGAGGATCCCGCGAGAAGCGCCCGTCGCCGCAGCCCTCGCGATCGCCTTTAGCGACCGCGAGACTCGCCGCGAAACCACCCGAGACGGCCGAGAACCACGTTTTCCCGTCGTTTCGTTCTTCGTTCGTTCGTCTTCGTTCTTCTTTACGGATAAGATTTACATAAAAAATCTAATCTAACCACGGATTTTCTCGTGGTGTAAAACAAAACCAACAAAACAAGCGAGCCACGATGAGCGACAAATCCACAATTATAAAAACGCACGTAATAATCAAGCGTGAATTAATCCAACAGAGCCAAGATTCGATCCCGGGCTCGATACCAGTGTAGGAAAGCGTATGTTAACCCTCGCCCCGAGGATCCATCTTGGGTGTTTAATTCACCATACATTGATTATAAACCTAGCATGCGTCTATATAATTAAATCGCAACACGTTGGGGTTTTCACGTGTTTACCTTTGGATCATCGAGGTGGATCGAGCGGGATGAGCAGTTGAGCGGATCGAGACTCGTGCTTTGACCTTCTGGACTGTATCCCGATTGCCCAATCTCCAACGTCGAGTGAGGACGATCTATGGAGAATGCTTCGGAAAATCACCCAATGCTCTCTACTCACAACTTTCGAAAATTCTCTTCTTAATACTAGAGGGCGAAAATTCTAGCTTTCAATATGTGAGCATACCTTAGACATTATCTCATACCTTATATTTATAATGCACTACCTTAATCCTATATGGAATATTACCATAATCTATATGGAATATTACCATAATCTATATGGAATATTACCATACACTTAGGATTATTTCCATACTCTTAGGATTATTTCCATACTCTTAGGATTATTTCCATACTCTCAAGATTATTACCATAATCTTATATGGAAAGGATCTATGCATATTCCATAAATATAATTATATCCTTGTGGGATAAAGAGAATAAAATCTTTCCTTTGAGAGGACACAGGCGCCGATTTTCTTACATTCTACGGGCTGGATGGGCCAGCCAGGATCAAATGCAAGGAATAAAGATGGGCCTCAAATAAATTAATTATCTTATGTTCGGCCCGAACATAAATTAATTTATAAACATTCGATCATGCCACTAGAGAAAGAATGTTGACTTACCCTTTATTACCGAAGTTGAGTCGGGCTTGCACTTAGACATTCTGAATCCCGTATTTAAGATATCGAGCGTCCATTAATCATTTCTAGCAATGATTGCTAAGCGATTAATATCCTTATTTCCTTAAGTAGTACCACTCAACCTTATTATTGTACTTGAGCTAACTCGACTGCGGGGTTTAGTACAATAAACCTTTGAGCTCCTTAAGGGGCGTCATCATCCTAGCGGATACGGTTTCGTCTGAGATAACTAGCGTGACATATAAGCGCCACCACCCAAGATGCGGAGAATCTTGGGTTAGAACATATAACCCTCACTCATAACAAGTCAAAGTGATGGTCGACCAAGTCATACTCACCTAATACCTTATCGAGGTTTAGATTATCGTAAGTCACCGAGATCTTGGTTCTTCACGACGGTCGGGAAAGAAGAACTCATCTCACTTTGTGATCCTTCAATACGTCGAGGCGCACCAGATAGACAAGCAACTAAGTCAAGTCACTTCTTATCTATCTGCGACTAAACCGACAACTTAAGTCGTCTCATTGTGAAACTTTTTATATCTCATTAAAGCTTGACCAATCATACGACTTACGTGATCTTCTACACCTCGTATGATCTAACTTATATATGAGATAAGGGGACACGGATATATGCAATCAAGTATTCAAATCGGATAGGAGATTGTAATAGTGGTAACAGAAACATTGTATACAAGCTCAACCAAAGCGCTTTCGATACAACCAACAAGTAGGGCCTCTTCTTTGGTGATATTCTCGGGCATTCTTCGCCGCCATTGCTGATCACCTTGGATACTCACTACTCCACAGGGTGGGTATCTTGATGGTGAGGTGGTAGACCGGCAGCGGCTTTGGTGACGTGAGCCAATCTCTCCCGAGGATGATGTTATATGGAGGGCTTGACCGGAAGAAGCGAATGGCTTTGGTGACCGACACAGGAGCACGTCCACGGTGGCCGGAAGGGTGATGACGCCTACGGTCGGACCGCCTCTGAGTGAAGCTCCGTAGTGTAGATGGCGCGGATGAACACGGATCCCTCCGACCTCGAGTTTGTCTAAGCAATTCTGAAAGATGATGCTGACAGAGGCACCGATGTCGATGTAGACCCTATGGACATTTTTACTGCCCACCACTGCTTGTATGGTAATAGCATCTTGGTGGGGCATGATCCTGGGTACTGGGTCGTCACTGAAAAACACGATGCTCTCATTTTCCCGAAGTCGCTTTTTCTTCGGCTCCTCGGGGGTCGGCCTCCGAGCTTCAGTTTTCAACGACGACCTCGTCGTACCTATGGGCAGCCCGGTGATGGCGTAGACTTGCTCCATTGAGTTGGGAGCGTCGTCCTCATCATCGTCGGGGTACGTCGTCCCTGAGGTCGGCCCACAGTTGTTACCACCTCGGTTCTTTCCTCTGCGCTTCTTGTTCCCCGACGTGCTCGTGGTGCGGTCGAGGTGCTTCTCCAGCGCCCCTTTTTTAACGAGCTCGTCTATTTCCGAGCTCAGATTCCTGCAGTCGTCGGTATCGTGACCGTACCCCTGGTGGTAGTCACAATACTGGTCCGACTTTCTCTTGGATCCTCCTTTCATGGGAGGTGGTTTCGGGAAGAGCTCGGTGTGGAGCTCAAATACCTCCGACCTTGACTTGAGCAGATGATGCCCGTTGTTGCCAAGGTTTGGCCGAGGTCCGAGCCTGGACTCCACCGGGCCCTTCTTGATTCTCTCGAAGGCACTTCGGCGTTCAGCGCCTCGACCTCGGTCATCTGGCTTCTTTCTTTCAGCCCTCTGCTCATCCCAGATCTCTCTCTTCTTCCGATCTGACTCGTCTCCTTTCGCGAAGTTGTCGACCCGGTCCAAAGGCGACTAGCCGTCTTGGCTTTCTCGGTGATCTCTTTATTCGATGTGCCGGGTCGGATCCGTTCTTGAACGCATTGATGATGTAGATATTGTTACTCTCATCAATTTTGAGAGACTCCATGATGAACCTCGAGGCGAAGTTCGACATCGTCTCGTCCCCCTGGCGGATAGTGAGCAGGTCGGACGAAGGCTGCCGAGGTGGCATCTTACGATGAGGCGCCACTGAACCGATCCATGAGATCACAGGCGGTGTATCTTGTTTTGGCGGGCGAGGTGAACCAACGCCGGGCGTTGGAGATCAACACCTCGGGAAGATTTTGCACATGTGAAAATCTTCCATTCCTTGATCGCCATGTTGGTAGTGTAGGCGAAAAGGAAGCCTGGAGGGTCCCCAAGGCCATCGTGGCGGCAATGTTGGGTGCCTGTATCATTTGGGGCAGGCGTGTCGTAATCTCTCGGAGAAAGAGAGATGATTCTTTCGTGCGGTCGAACCCCGGAGATCATTGCCATCTCTCTCGGAGGGTGGGAGACCGTGTGGCGTCTGTCGTCTCTTGGGGAGGGTTCGGCTCGCCTCTCCTCTCTGCTTTGCTCCCTCGGGCGGCATGCGGGGTGGAGAGCGACCGTGGGCGGTGCGGGGTGGTGCTGCGACCATCTTGGCGAGGTGATTGACCTCGGGCGGCGGTCGGCATCGTGTTCCCGCTATTGTGCCGAGGTGGCGTTGACCATTTCGGTGGGCGAACGACCTCGGCGCTGTAACCACCAGTTCGGGCACTCGAGAGGTGCCGCTCCATTAGTCCTCGGTGAAGGAAATTTTGGAATTGGCGAGATTGGCAATGAGGAACTCGGACACGCTCGGCCAAGGGCTTCGTGAGATCGGTGAACCGCCGGTTCCTTGGCGTGAGTCGGTGTCTTCTTCCTCGTTGGGAGGCGATCCCGAGGTGTATGGGAATGTTTTCCATGTAGCCCTCAGCGTGTGACCTTCATGGCGTCTGCAATCTCCTTCCGCTGAGCCGGTGACCACCAGTCGTCTTGGTGCTTGTTGTTGCCGCATCGGCGGCGGTGCTAAGCGTTGACGTGTTCTTGCCATTAAATTGTAGAAAAACGAAGCTTTTTTGTTCAGTATTTCCACAGACGGCGCCAATGATAAATCTTGTGTATGTTAATATACGAGATTTACGTAAAGCAGTAATGAACACCAAGGTTTTTACGTGGTTCGATCCAAATAAGATCTACGTCCATGGAGGAGATGATCCTCAATACTTTCACTATGATTTGATTACAGTAGGAGTAGCTAAAAGCTCTTAGTATTCAATAAGTTGCTAACCCTTCTACCTTCGATTTAACTCCTATTTATACATATCTGAGGACCCTTAAGACGGGATCTGATCCCCTCCCATGTAGGGACTCTTCCTCTCGCATGTAGGGACTGTTCTCCTCGCACATGGGGACTCTTAGCCTTCCGCCTATAGGGACTCTTAGCCTTCCGTGTAGGGTGGCGCCTGATTAGGGTTTAGAGGCTGGTTAGGGTTTAGAGGATGGGTCTTTGGCTTAACCGCGTGGGCCGTTATTAACCCAGGCCCAACTCGTTTGGGCCTGTCAGTGGGCCTGAGCGATTGGGCCATATCCCATCACACGAGATCGTCCCAATGCAGTTTCAACCATTCACAGACGCCATCTGCGCCTGCATAAATATATGATAAATTTTGTTTAGTTGTGGATACTATTTACTTATAAATACAAACAAATCAAACATTATTGAATTTTATAATGTTATTTATTAACATAATTTATTTTTTCGAGTTTTTTTGCCAGAGGAACTGCAGCAGCATTGTTATGATGTGTCGCAGACCGGAGGCGGAGTTGGGCATTTAACCTGGGCCTTTTTTTCATTATAGGAATTGGGAGAAGTCTACCAGCATCTTACCATATCAAGTAATATAACTCAATGGACTTAGGAAATATAGCCTAAACTTAGGAACACAAATTTCATTCATCCCAAATTGTCATGTATTACCAATATTTACAAGTACGAATATCATTTAGGGGTATTTAGTTTGAATGATTAGACTTGATTGATAAAATAATCATACTTTATCATATGTTTGGTTAGTATGATTAAACTCGTTATGGATAACTAGGCTCGTGCTCTAATCATCCATTTAGATGATAATTTATCACCCAAATTGGGTTGGTTATTTAATCCCTATTCACTTCATAATGCAAAATTCTAAAAATACCCTTACCAAAATTATTTGTGGTCATATTGTCTTGACCTTTTATATTTTTGTTATATTACAAGGACAATTTCAAAATTTATACATTTCGGTAATAATCCTTTAATTTATCCTCGATCATTATCAGAGGGTGTTTGGCTGAGCTTATAAGCTCCCAAAACAAATTTATATTCCCCAAAACAGCTCCCCAAAACAAATTTTATATTCCCCAAAGCGACATATATTCTCAAAACATATAAATTTGTTTTTTGTTTTAATAAAATTTTATAAGCTCAGCCAAACACTCTCTCAATCAATCCAAAAACAAAATAAAATAATCCAAATCGTCTCATACTACTATATCACATCGATCTTATATATCTCATCTATCAAACCAAATGTGCCCTTAGTGTATTACTCCACGTTCTAAACTTTTAGTTCAACTATGGACACTTCGGATAAATTATAGTTTGCAATACTTACATATACTATTCCACGTTTAGTAAAATTATGATAGAATTGACAAAGAAATGGGCCGAATTTGATTTAAGAAGCTGCCTAATCATAATCAATTGATGTCTAAATTTTATACATCCATACTTGGTCTGAGTTAGAGGTGTCAACTGAGTTGGGTTCGGACAGGTCCAATATGAGCTGGGTGGGTCTCAGCCGGATAGGGCATGTGCTCGGGCCCAGGTTGGTCCAACCACTCCAAAGAGTTTCCATTTGGGCCTTTTGTGAAACCCAAGCACAAGCCCGGCTCATGCCTATATTTTTATTTGATATTTTATACGTTATATTCTATGTTTTAAATTTTCAATCTACATAATATAATCATAGATATTTTGGGGATTATGTTTTACATTTTATAAAACATAAACATGTACAAATATTTTATCTTTGTCTTTGTGGGAAATAAATCTGTAAAAATAAAGCATACTATAATTATAATTTATAAACATATTTGTGGGATTATATTTTATGTTATGTAAAACATATCACATAATTTACATTACATATATATTTATTCTCTCAATTTCTCTCATTCATTTCACTATCGTTGCCACCTTGCCCCGCGCTTGTACGATTAACACTTTTTTTTTAATATTATGATTTGCAAATTAATTTGCATAATCGAGTTTCTTTAGTGGGTCGTTAAGTTCAAAAATGGAGAAAGTTTTATCATCAACTATACAAATTACTATATCATAAATAGTGATAGTACAAATCATATTATAGCATCCAAAAATTGAATATTTATAACTAAGGATGTCAATCCAATCAATTCACTCGATTTCGAGTTATTTTTATTAAGATCAATAGGGTTTTTTTTTTATTTCAAACTACAATACTTCATTCTAAACCATTTGATTTTATGCTAGCCCATCGAGCTATAATATTTCTGATTTATTTTTGTAATTTGTATAAAAAAAAATTGATAATTATTTTCTTGTAACAAAAATTAATAGGTTCAATTCAAGAGACGTGGTACATCAAGTGACTACGGTCGAATTAATATTAGAAAGGAATTGAATTTATAATCAAGATAAACAATTGATTTGTAACAAAAAAGTATAATTACCGAAAGTTGGGATGCATATAAAAGACAATAAAATAAAATAAAAATCTTGATTGACAGACACCAAATCCAAAGAGGATCTACCAAAAAATCCGAATAGGTTAACCCATACATTGAACTGAGAACTCCGGACTCGTCTGTGATCGCAATCTTTCGATCAAATCAAAAGGAAGATGCTGTGATTAACTCTAATGAAAGTGCTAATTCATTAATTAGTCAGTAATTGGGAACATTGACTATGATGCTAAGGAGCAATGAGACACTAGGAACATTCCAGGTAACTGCTGGTTGTGATTTGTCCCTCACGAGGTTGTCACGTGATCATAACATGTTTTTATTGTACCGTGCAACCATGTCTCATTATATTAATTCAGTGATTATTTATGAAATCTAGAATTTGTCAGCATTGAACAATTGGACAAAAAAAACCTGGTGAAATCACACTCATTTTTATTGCAGTTTATCATGTTATGTTGTCTAAAATTTAAGACATCAGTGTCTATAAACATGTTAATAATTCTGATGGTTTTTCAATCTATTTGTTCTGCTTTGTAATCATAAATTCAACAAATTTCATACTATGAAAATAATCAAAACAAGGTACAAACAACTTTAATTAATTAAAATAATTACTTATATCTTAAAACATTGGTTGGTTTTGTTTTAGTTAAAAAAATTGGAATAAAAATCGAACCGAAAGAAGAAATTTCGATCTCTCCGAATATGTCAACCAAACGGAAGTAGAAAATCAAACTGAAAAGGCCAATGTGTCATAAGCCTATAATTTGATTCGATTTACTAAGTATTCTTTTAGTTGGTCCAGTTATAGATCACATATTTGATGTTAAGTTAATTTTGACTTTTTATTATTTTAAATTATTATTAATCTTTTCTTCCATGTAATTAATAATATTTATTTCGTCTCATCCAAGACTTGTTTACTTTTGCACGATGTTTAGAAGAATGGTATAAAATGGTTAAAATGATAAAAAGTATGTTGGACTCATATTTTTGAAGAGATAATTATTTCCTAAAGGTGAAACAAGTCAACTTGAATGGGACAGTCGTAAAGAAATACAAGTCATCTCAAGTTAGACGAAAAGAGTATATTACATTGACATACATATAACAAAATATCACGTCAAGAAAATACTTTACATGATATCTTACTTTGAAAACAACTAGAGGGACAATATTTGAAAATTTTTGGTTTTATTCATTTGTTGTAATTAAGTTTGCCTTTTTTAAAAAAATTTGAAAAATTCAAATAAAGATTAAGAATGGAAAAACATAGGTTTATGTAATCAAGGGCACAAACAATTGAAACACCTGAAACTACAATCTGAAAATAATTATAATTAACTTTTTTCTAAAAATAATTAGATAACATCCATTTTTCTAAGTGTGTCCTACCTGGACAAGGTTAATTTCAAAAATTTTGTAGCATTATACCTTTTATCTTCATGTCATACTACATAAATTGCTTACTAGTTTACATGCCAATTCAATGACTGATTGATAATTGAAAGATTAAGGGTATGATTTAACTAAATAAAGGTTAGGAGTCATATTAGACCTTTTGTGCAACGGTTTGGAGTCATAATGACCCAAAATGAAATACTATTACTCAAATAAAAATTAGTAAAATTGCTATTAATGAAATATTAAGAAGATTAATGAAGAAATAAATGGTGTTTGAAATTCGTATTGAAATATAATGTGATGAAAGAATATTTTTGACCATTGAGTCAAACGTGACTAAAATAATTAATATGTTAATGAAAGTGATTGTTTTTCACCCTTACTATCCAATATAAATATTTAAAAAATTTATTCTATCATCCAACATTCAACCGACAAGATCATTCGAATAATTATTGTAAGCCCTTCCAGTGAAAAGGGAAAATGAAAAAGAATCATTTAGAAAACAAGATTATCCAAATTGGTGATATGTAATACTCGACATGCTTTCATCTACAAAACAAAATCTGTAATAGAAGTATGGGAAAAATATATTCATAATCGAGTGAACTGCAGCAAAAATTCTTTTTATTGGTGTTTGACCATTCCTAAGTTATAGTTTTACATAGTATAGCTCTTATTTAATTTAATTTTATCTTTTTTATTCAGACAATAAACCTATAAATAATAGTGTGCACTATGTAAAGTTAGCAGAGCAGCTAAACATGTCAGTAAAACCACTGCCTCTAAATTGGGAAACCAAGATGGAAGTAAACAAATTACTCTTGTTAGAATTAAAGCCATCAACCCAACTAGAAAAACATTATGTTAAAGTTCTTGTAATATTGTAAATAAACGAGTACTTTTCAGCTGTGACTTTGGTTGTCCCATGTTCAAGAGTGACTTCTGAAACATGTACTCTATTCATCCACTAAAAACTTGTATTATTTTTGGCAGCATATGTTTTAATAAATTTTAATGATACGTAAAGTGATTAAATATAGTAAATGAATATATTAATAAATAATGAGAGTAAAAGGTGGGTCGTGTTTTTTTTTTTTTATAAATAAGTGAGTAGATTATGAGTAGTTAATATTTTCAATAATGAAAAATACAAATATTTGGTGGATAGATCGAAACAATTAAATGTAAATTTTTAGTGAATGGAGAGATTATTAATTTATGTAACGTGCGATAGTGTTGGACTAATTATCCCCACAAATCCTTATAAGGAAGTTTTAGATCTAGATCTATGAAGAGAAAAAACATTGCCATACCAATGTCTTCTTTTGAATATTCCCTTTTGTTTTTAGATAATGGTAAGGTTACACCATTGGTTCATAGCAGTCAATATCAATTATAAGATAGTCTTGGCATATGCGACTTCAATATCAAGTACAAAATAGTCTAGGCACACGAGCCTGCTGATAAAATGTGTAGTGTCTATTGTTGGTTATTGTAAAAAAATTTATACTCAGGTAAAAGTTAATGTATTCACTATGAAAGTGATGCATTCATCGATAAAAATTACTGCATCTAAGAAATGAATTTTCGTCACTCATGAAATTCGGATGATGCATTTATCGAGCAAAGCGATTGATTGAACGTAAATCTTCACAATCAAAAACTGAAAATAGTTTTCATGTTTTCACTTTAAAAAAGTTGTTATTTGAACTTTTGTCTTTTTATATACATATAGATATATATAGATTACGGCCCGCGGCATCAAAATTGTTGCTCCTTTTTTTCTCGGAATAAAATAAAAACAGTGGCTTGTTTGGAAGAAATGAATGAAGGTTATTACATGTATGGCAGTATGTGTAGGGGTGGCAATTCGTACGTGTCGGGTCGTTATCGAGTCGATACGATAACGACACAACACGATCGATAAGACCAAACACGAACGGCCGTTAAGGATCCATCTATACGAACACCATTACGAAACTTGAAACGTCGACGACACCTATGAACACGAATATAAAACAATTTTTTTCGTGTTGACACGAAACGATAAATTCAAATTCAAATTAGAAAATAAATTAATAAAAAAATAAAAATTTATAAAATAAAATAAAATAAATATTAAATATTTATAAATATTATCGAATTATACGAAAACAACACGATCTGACACGAACACGAATGCAACACGAAAATTATCGTGTTACGACACGGATCCGACACGAACACAACACGAAATTATCGTGTCCTTATCGTGTCGACACGATAAGGACACGAACACGATAAGGCTGAACACTAACCCGTTAATTTCGCGCGTGTTCGTGTCGTGTCAAAAATTACCAACCCTAAGTATGGGCACTAGTATTATCGCGTGACTCGTTTCAAAGAATAAGGTTCAATTTTTCATGGGATTCATGAATCATGAATGTAATTTTGAAAGGGTAATGCTTTTTAGACATATATATCTAGACATAATACCCTTATAATTTGACTAAACCGATTTATATGAATCGGTTTTAATTGAACCAATTTTCCTTAATTTATGGATTTTAATGTTTGGACTAATTAACTCTTTCGATATCATTTATGGAAATTATATGTAAAGTCTATATAAAGAAATTAATATACTAATAGATATCAAACTATTCATCAAATCATCAACCTAAATAATCCATGCATATATCAAGATGCTCCAAATCATCCAATTAAATATACGCTTAAATCATCCATAATTTTCTTGCAAAACTATAATAGAATAATCCATGAATAATTTGTATATATATAACAAATCATCTCATTTTATCATTACTCACAGCATTATCACATAACAATATTACCTTAAACACATTTACAGCTTAAGTAACTCTTCATACTGTTTTTATGGCCGAGATGTTGTTTGGTGACACACGAGGATGGGGAATCCTTTAAGTGGTTTGAATTTAAAGGAATTTAAAGCATGTTATTTTTAATTTTTAAAGTATTTACTATTTATTAATAATGTTATGTTTGTAGGTTTCTAATCTTTTACTTGAAGAAGGAGAATGTTGCCACGAAAAGTGTTTGAATAAGAAACTCTTAGTTAACTAGTATTTTTAGTTTCATATCTCGTATTGAATTTCTCAATTTTAAGTGTAATGAATTTATAGATGTTCATCAATCTGGTGTCACACATTCTACATAGACACCCATATGACCTCATCAAATTCTCAAGAAAAACTCTGTCAATTGCTCATCTTTTCTCCACCAACTCTCCTATAAGTATTGTAGAGCCCGAATAATTGTATCTAACCTAGCTGCATCACAAATCAATTATCCAAAAAAAAAAAGAACAAAGACAAAGACAGAGGAAAAGGCAATTATCTTTTGCTTGGATACATGATGCCTTTTTTATCCTTTAGGGCCGACCACTTAATCTTGGAAGTTGATGCCTGAATTCAATATTGATGTTAAACCATGACGTGGCAGTCGCAAACTACAAGCCTCCTTCCCTATAAAAACTCTTCTCATCACCATCTTCAACTGCAAACACCCCACAAAATCACCATCCCTCCAAATCAAACTTTACTTTTTCTTACAAAATGGAGATGAAATCAAAGAAAAAATTGTCAAGCGGAAAACTGGGAAGATTTCTCAAGCAACAGAGAGGAAGGCTCTACATTGTGAGAAGATGTGTGGTTATGCTTCTCTGCTGGCGCGATTGATATATATATTTTGTTTATTCAAATTGTAAATAGCTAGAAACCGGGGAGTTCTTTAGATCATTCTCCCTCTTTTTAACTTCCCTAGTTATAGGTAGTGTTTCGTTTAGGAAACTATTGCAAGATTCTATGTGATAGCGTTGTTACCTAGCTATTTGCAATTGCAGGAATTCTATTTCATATAAATATGTTGTGTTGTATATGGTATGTATATACAATGACCATTTTACTAATACATGTAATGCATAGTGATAGGTGTTCGGTGTCTTTTTGTGCTTATTCTTGGTTTACTTTTGCCAATTAAAAGAGTACTTTTAGTTGAAACAGTAGGCAGCCTCTAAACACTAAATTTGTTATGCATAATAGTATATGTCAAAAGATGTAAAATAATAGAGCTATTACGGTATCACAAGTTAAGATACAAATTGTTAATTCTCCTTTTTCTTTTTTAATCTCCAGCCATATATATAAAGGAGCTATTTGATAATTATAGAAGTATCCTTGGTTTTATTTGTTTTAATGTTTGCTCTCACCGTCCAAAAAGCATTTATATCGAAATGGATCTTTACTAATAAAAAGAAAGAGGGAGGGGAAGAAAATAATTAGATAAGGATAAAATGCTAAAGCAGAGTGTACAATTGGGCCCATGTTCGACAAAAAAATGAGCCGAGGATACTGCCCGTAGCACTTGTGGGCCAATATTCTGTGTAGATTTGGGCCACACATTGTCAGATCAAAACAAGGCAATCCAACACGTGAAAATTGTTGGATTTGTCTACCTGAGCATTTTGATTGAAACAGATCTGATGATTCGTATTACCACTATTACAATCTTCTATCCGAATTGTTTACTTGATTGATATGTATGTCCTTTATCTCATATATAAGTTAGATCATACGATGTGTTGTAGATCATGAAGTTCGTATGATTGGTCGTTTAATGAGATATAAATAGAATCTGGTGAGACAACTTGAGGACGAGTTGTCGGTATAGCTGAGGTGTAGATAAGAAGTGACTTGACTTGGTTGCTTATCTATCTTTGATGCGTCTACGACGTATTGATGGATCGCGATGAGATGAGTTCTTGTCGGCGGTTGTGAAGAACCCAGATCTCGAGACTTACGTTGATCTAAATCTCGATAAGGTATTAGGTGAGTATGAGTTGTTGACCATCACTTTGACTTGCTATGGGTGAGGGTTACATGAGATAACCCAGATTCTCTGCGTCTTGGGTGGTGGCGATCTTGTATGTCATGCTAGTTACGTGTCGAGTCACCGATCCGTTTAGGATGATGGCGCCCCTTAAGGAGCTCAAAGGTTTATTGTACTAAACCTGCAGGTTGAGTTATCTCAAGTACAATAATAAGGTTGAGTGGTACTACTTAAGGAATTAAAGATATTAATTATTTTAAGCAATCGAGCAGTAAATAATTAATGGACGTCTGATATTTTAAATACGGGATTCAGTAAAACCTAAGTGCAAGCCCGACTCAACCGGTAATAAAGGGTAAGTCAAGATTTATTCTCTAGTGGCATGAATAAATGTTTATGAATTAATTTATGTTAAATTTGAACATAAGATAATTAGTTTATTTGATTCCCATCTTTATTCTTTGTATTTGATCTCAGGTGGCCTATCCGGGCACTGTTGCTAAGGTGGAATTCGCCTCTCTCTCTAGAGTCCCACTGGGACTCTAACTTGATCCTCTCTATCACAAGGATATTATTATATTTATTAGATATGCATAAATCTTATCTAGATAGGATTTGGAAGTGCATTATAAATATAAGGTGAGAGAAAATCAAGGCTAATCCTCAATCATTATTTCGAGAATTACCATAATCCATTGGTGAGAATTTTGAAAATTTGAGAGAAAAGAAATAGGTGATTTTCTATAGCATTCTCCATAGATTGTCTCACCGACATTGGAGATTAGGCGATTAGGGATACGATCGAGAAGATCAAAGCACAGTCTTGATCCGTTCATCCTCGATAGATTCGCAGGTAAACACGAGAAAACTCCTACGTGTTGCGATTAATTATATAGGTGCATGTTGGCATATAATCAATGTATGATGAATTAAACATCCAAGATAGATCCTCGGGAGAGGGTTAAAATCAGATTTCCCTTCAATTGGTATCGAGCACGGGATCGATATCTTGGCTCTGTTGAATTAATTCACGTTTGATTATAACGTGCGCAATTAATTAATTGTGAATCTGTCGTTCATCGTGGCTCGTTTTTTATTTTTGTCGGATTTTGTTTATCACTACGAGAAAATCCGTGGTTAGATTAGATTTTTACGTAAATCTTATCGTAAAAGAAGAACGAAGAAGAAAACACGAAGAACGAGACGGCGGAGTACATTGAAACGATCGCCGACGGCGCACGGTGCTCACGGACACACCGCGACGGCGAGCGAGCGCACGGCGACACGGGCGGCACGACTCGGCACGGGGGTGTAGGCGCGCGCGCGTGCAGATGCCTCGGCACCGCTGGCGCTGGCGTGCGTGCTCGGCCGCGCCGGAATCGGTCGTGGACGCACGCACGCGTTCGTGGAGGCGGCGCGCAGCGCGCGCTGGGCGACGGGCGCGCGTTTGTCGCGCGAGATCCTCGGCGTCCCTCGTGAGCGCCCCGCGGCGTGAGGTTTCGATAGACCATCGGCGACACGGGCGCGCGATTTTCACGCAAGGCCTCGGCGGCACTTTCGGCGGGTCTCGTCACGTGGGCTCGGCGGCGGCGCGAGCTCGGCGGCGGCTGCACGCGATCGAGCGCCCGGCAGTTGTCGCGCGCAGCGCGCGCAGCAGCGCGGAAACCTCGCGGCGGCGCGAAGCACGCGACCGCGAGGTAGCACGCTGGTTGCACCCGGCGTGGCAGGATTTCTCGGCGGCGTCGCGGCGGCTTGGGCGATTATCGCGCAGAAACCTCAAGCTCACGCGATTTTCTCGACAGGCGCAGGCGAGGATGGGCGGCGGTCTTTGGCGCGCGCATGGGTTGTACCTCAGCAGCGGCCCGGCTCTATCTGTTGACCCGCCCATTTGTTTTGGGTCGACCGACCCGTTCGTACGACCCGATTTTTTCGACCCAGATCCGAAATTTTGATCCGGTTCCAGAATTTTGACCCGGTTCTGCCCGTTCCAATGATCCGGCCCGTTTTCAAATCCAGTTTTGACGAATCCGATCCGTGCCCGTGCACGCGAGGCCCGTTTTTCGAGTTTCAAGATCTGTACTTTGTAAATTTATGTAATAAATTAGGCAGGGAAGTACAGGATCCACGAGTGGGCCGCGATGAATGATTTTATTTTATTTTTATCGTTCAAAGCATGTCGTGGATGTTTAAATTATGCAGAAGCATGCTATGTATGTTTAATTACGTAGATAAACATGTTATATGTTTTCGTGATTGGATGAGCATAGTAAGCATGCTAGGTTTATCGCGTTTTTCAAGCATTTTAGAATTCTGCGAGCATGTTTTACATGTTGAGTTCTATAGAAAAGCATGCTAGGATTACGTGATCTGCATGGACAAACCTTTTGAAATAAAAGACTAAGCAAGTAACCCGACATATTAATTTTTAAATTAAAATGTCAAGACCTCCACTTTTGATCTCTAAACAAAGTGATACGACTGTGAGTGGCGCCCACACGCGCGGCTTGCTTGCCTTGTTTGTCATAAGTTTGTTAGATGAGATTTCTAAATAAAACATTTTATTCTATTGAGAAGTGGGAGTTTCATGTGTAAACGTCCACACGCGTGGCTTGCATATGCGATTTTTCCATAAGTTCTCTAGAGATAGATTTAAAATGAGATAACAAATGAATTTGGATTGGAAGCGGTATGGTCCTAGTGAGTATGCCAATTCTAAGAATTGTTAAAATTGTGGTCATTGCTTAGAAATCACCTCAAGTACAACTTCCCGCGAAGTCCCTTCTTGCGATAGTGATGTGGTCTAGTAAGGTCCAATCATTAATTTCATTTGCCATAAGGTTAAGTTGACATGGATTGAAATTAAACGACTAAAATTTTTATTTTAGTCTGGTCGAGGGGTTCATGTGTAAACGTCCACACGCGTGGCTTGCATGTGGGATTCCTTGGGCGATTGGAGGTTTCAATTATTATTGTTTTATCAAAATGTTACAATATTATTGTTACAAATTATGTGCGATCGTATGCTTATGTGTTTACATTACTTTTCGATATGTCTCTTACATCGATTATCAACATGCTCGCACAAAATCCTCTATCCGTCCGAATTTTATATAGTGGAAGCGAAACATGGAATATGTTCTTATCATTGAAGAACACATGTTTGTCCTCTCACTACTCCCAAACCCGATGATCGACTAATGAGCATAGAAATGAGAGTCAGCGGACTTTGGCGTAAGTCAAACAATATGGCCAAGTGCTATAAGATGACTACTATGTAGTGCATGTCTATTTTCATCGATCGATGGTAGACGCGATCGAAATATGGTCAAGTCTCTAGAGTAAGTTTAGGCGATCGAATCGAGCGATCAAAATAACCTTCCACGCAATGAGAGAAATCTTAACGTGTAAGATGGAAGAAGGAAGTTCGGTCCATGAACATGTCTCCCACATGACTCATCTCATGGATAGTCTTGATCGGTTGGGAGGAGGTACGCCAAGGTCGATATCATCCTCAACACACTACACAAGTCTTTTGAGAATTTTTGCGATCATGAGCAAGACCGAGTATAAACTTAGTCAGTCGAGTCTTAATGATCTCGTGGCGCGAAAGGAGTCATGGGCAAATGAGCACATGCTCTTGTTAGCACATCTAGGGCCCAAATTTTCCGTTGAAAATGCTGAAAATGGAAAAGAAAAAGGCACCAAAGGTGGTAGAGGCAAGAGAACTAGTGGGAGTAATGGGAGCAAGAACATGTTCGCCACCGGAGGCTTGAAGAAGCAAAGAAGAGGACAGTGCTTCTGCGGCAAGACTGGCATTGGAAGGCCAAGAGCCCTATGCTCAGGCTCAAGGTACGCCATTTGCTTTAGTAATGTAAACATGTTTAGCGACTTGTTCTACCCATTCTTGGGTAGTAGACACAATGCGATCGATCATGTTTGTTACACCTGCGTGGGTTCCGCGGACAAGGGTGTGTGATGGCGAGATAACGATCTCCATGGGCAACGCGCGAAAGTCGAGGCCGCTGCGGTCGGAGATGTTACTTTATGTTTTGATAGGACGCTTTAGTTTTGAAAGACGTTTTATATGTGCGGAGTTTCGCGAAACCTTGTTTCAGTTTCAAACTATTTATTCATGGATATTCAATTATTTTTGATAGTGGTGTTTCTGTCATAAGAAATGACGAAGTTATCTGTGGTGGCACTTTTTATAATTCGCTTTATACTATTTCTGCCAAACATAATACCTATAACTATGTTGCATCTTCTTCAAACCTTAAAAACAGAGAGTTTTCTTCGCAAGATGGCACCACATTTCTCTGGCATCTTAGATTAGGTCACATCAATCTAAATAGGATCCAAAGACTGGCTAAGAATGGAGCATTGGGTGATCTCACAGTTACTCCGCTCTCGACCGCGAATCGATAGAAGGAAAGATGTCGACCGCACCCTTCAAAGCGAAGGGTTATAGAGCCAAAGAAGTGTTGGAGCTAGTCCATTCTCGACTGTGTGGACCTATGTCAACACAAGCTCGTGGAGGGTACGCAGTATTTTGTCACTTTCATCGACGATTACAAGGTACGGATACATATACCGCTTCACCGCAAGTCCGAATGCTTTGAGAAATTCAAAGAGTTTAAGGCGGAAGTGAGACGAAGCTTGGTAAAAGTATCAAGTCATCATGGTCCGATCGCGGTGGCGAATACCTCAAGAATGAGTTTATGGACTACTGGTGCGATGCAGGGATTACCTCCCACCACTACACCGGCACACCACAACAAAATGGTGTGTCGAGCGAAGAAATAGGACTCTTTTAGAAATGGTTAGATCGATGACGAGTTACGCAACATCGCTTATTTCATTCTCGGGTACGCCTTAGAAACGACAAAGATACTTGCTAAATCTAGTACCATCAAAGTCACCGAAAAGACCCTTCGAGTTGTGGTTTGGGCACAAGTTAAGTTTTTCACGCCCCACCCCGAGGAAGGCACGGATGCCGGGGTGTGATTAAATGGGGTTAAGAAGCGGAAGAAGGGATACATATAACATACATGATAAGAAGATGTGACCATGAAATCGGGCAAGATCTCCTCTATAACTAGGACATATCCGAAGGGAGGGTGCACAAACAATCCACCAATGTAATAATATCGATATCATAACCTTAGAAAAGATGATCTTGGTTTATAATAGGTAATGCAAGAAAGCAAAATAGCATTACATCCTCGTCAACTAGACCGGTCAACCACATAGCATGCTCATATCGGCATCACGTGAGAATAACATAACAAATCTTGTTCCCAATCGTAAAGCAAAATAAGGGACAAGAATACATCAATATCGAGTACGATATAACACAACATCGCGGAAGCATAGCATGAAGAACCCCAGCCCACTCCCCTCGGCGTCGTCCAAACCCTCCTCCATCCGTGAAAAGATTTGAAAAAGAGTTTGGGGTAGTACTAAGCGCACTCAGTGGGTTTTATCATAAATCAAAAGAATCATGATGCAGTGTTCGAGCACTTACCTTAGAAGGTTTTAAAACGAACCACTTCTAAGTAAGCAAAATAGATTTTTCATTTTTCGACACCGATCCGTTATTATCATACTCCCATCATAGAACCATGAACCACGGCTCGGAACGTATCCCGCCAGCCCATCACATGTCATTCATTCGCCCGAACATGTCCAATGGCCCATGCCCGAACGTATCCACCGGCTAACTCGGTGTGGACTTGTGGGTCAAATCCCCATCGTAACCATAACCACCTCATTACCATTTCCGTGGACTTCCGGGTCTATCCCCTTCGTAACCATAACCACGTGTTCTGGGGTCTATCCCTCACGATCAATACTCAAGACGGGATCAACCCACCGAATAGAGATCCGCACAACCATGACGAGAACCATATCTTCGATCGAGAACAAGATAATAATTTCCCAAAACATTTTACTGCGTAGCATATGTTTTATTTTGAAATATCGAGTAAATAACTCACAATAAGATATATAACCCAACCCGAATGTATTTAAAACGTTAACCGGAGGTATCTACGGATCCGATGACTTCACCGATCGACACCGGTAGGTACCGTAACAAGACGGAACAACTTTTGGGGTTACATCCCACAAAGCAAAGCAACATCGTGATCCAAACGAAAATCAAGCAAAACTAGGGTTTTCGACTTTCGAACCCACATTCGCACTCTCCGGTTTTCAAATCAACTCGATGCGTAGGGAAATATATTCAGGCATCAAGACCTATAATAGGGTACTTTCAAAATATGCATGCATGCAAGTCGACTCAAATCTTAGCAACAAGAAGCTTCAAAATCGATGTCTATCCTCGATCTAGGATAAACCATCCAAAATCGATGCATGAAAATGGAAACATAAGCAATATGCATAACGACTAACATGGAATGACAAACTAAGTTGAAAATGGATAACCCGGCATGTACTTCCTTTAGAAAACTCAAGCAACGGAAAACATCCCGACATGCGTAAACGCAAAAATGTAAAAACTAGATCGGTACTTTAGTAGAATGCATAGCCCGGAACTCAAAACCTAAAGGACCAGAGGCAAAGGTGGTCCGTCACCACCAAATCGGGCGGCCAACACCACGGCGGCGATTCGGCGATTCGGAGGCACGCCAAATTGGTGGCGCCCCACTGCTTTTCCCGTCTCCGCCCCTTTAGATTCCCGAGTTCTATGCTATACGATCTACTAAAAGGTGGAATCAAAACAAGAAAAGGACAAAAATAGAAAACGGGTTGCTCAGGGGTGGTTGATCGGCGGTGGTGGCTCGGCGCCAGCCAAGCAGCGGCGCCGCCGAGCCTCCCAGGCCGATCCCCACTCCTCCGTGGCCTGCAACAGACTGTAGCTGCTCGGCTCTTCCAGTAAACACGGAGAGACGAAGAAAATGAACGTTGAAAATGAAGGCCCTAGCCTCCTATTTATAGAAAAAGAGGGTCATGTAGCTAGCTATAAGCAAGCCCTTTTCGAAAACGAAAAGCGACGCAACTTTTGCAAACGAACTCCAAATTTAGCAAACTTGGTACCCATGGACACTAAATAAAATACCGGACACAACAACTATAAACAAGATATGATTTTAAAAGACCAATGAAAAGTCCGGTTTTTCGATAACTTCCTGAGTGCCAAACCTTCATGGGTGGTCGAAAACTCGCATACTTAGTGTCTATGAATTCATCATAAGACACTCTTCACAACGCTCGAGGTTTTCATGGACGGTCGATCACCGAAACAAAAGTCATCCTTTTCGACCTTTTCTAAAAACGTGCCATGCAAAATGAGCTTAGAAAAGACGGTATTACATCCCTCCTCCTTAGAAAAATTTCGCCCCGAAATTTCAAACACGTGGAGAAAACAACTGTGGCACCGAGCCCTCGAACTTGTCTTCCAACTCCCACGTAGCTTCCTCCTCTCCGTGGTGATTCCACAACACCTTCACCAACGGAATCGCTTGTTCCTCAACTCGACTTCTCGCTCCAAGATAGCCACTTGTCTCTCCTCGTAACTCGGATCCCGAGCAAGAACCTGGTCATGCTTGATCACGTGTTTTGGGTCGAACACGATTTCTCTCACGAGAAACGTGAAACACGCCATGAACATCTCCGATGCTAGCGGCAAAGCTAACCTATAGGCAACGGGCCTATTCTCTCAAGAACTTTGAAAGGTCCAACGAACCTGTCGAACTTACCTCGCTTCCCAAAACGAACGACTCGCTTTCGCTGGGGAAACCTTATGAAAACGCGATCTCCGATCATGAACTCAAGATCCAGACGACGCTTGTCCGCATAGGACTTCGCCTCGCCCCGAGCTTCCTTGATCCTTCGCTGATCCGATCGATAACCTCGACCGCCTCACGAACCATCTCTCGTCCTAACATCTTCCTCTCGCCCACTTCGCCCCAATAAAGTGGCGATCGACACTTCCTTCCGCATAATGCTTCATAGGGAGCCATTCCTATGGTGGCCTCGATAACTATTGTTATAGGCAAACCCACCAAAGGTAGTATCTCTTCCCAACCCTCCTCTCGTCGGCCACGATCGCCGCAAGATGCCTTCCAAAACTCGAATCGTTTTTTCCGATCGACCGTCCGCTTGAGGACGGAAGGTCGATTAAGATTCGCCTTGGTCCCCACGGCTTCCTATAGACTCCTCCAAAACCTTGATGTGAACCTCGGTCACGATCCGACATAATCGATACCGCACACCATGTAACCGCATTTATTTTTCGACATAAAGTCGAAAGCAAGCTTATCTAACCCATACGCCATCCGAATCGGTAAGAAATGAGCTGACTTCGCTACCATCGACGACAACCCATATAGCGGTGTTTCCTCTCACGACCTTGGAAAACTCACCACAAAATCCATACCGATATGATCCCATTTCCACTGGGATTGGTGGCGGTTGCAACAAACCCCGACGGACGCTGATGTACAACTTTCACTTGTCGACAAGCCAAACAACGTTCCACAAACGGCTACATCCTTTTTCATCCCTTCCCATCAAAAGTTCCTTTTAAGGTCTCAGACATTTTGGTGCTTCCTGGACGAGTCAGAGATGGTGCCTCATGAGCTTCACTCATGATTTTATCTCTCAATTCCCTATCGAGTGGCACACATAACCTTCCTAATAGTAGCGTTTTCTTCGCTCAGGAAACCCTTGCTATCTTCTAGCCTTGCTTTCAAACGATATTTTCCAAGAACTCGCCTCCTCGCTGCGCCACGACGGCTTCTCTCGTGTCGGGTTCGGTTGCCAAAGTCATGACGAATCCTTGCACCGATTCCGCGGTGAATCACTTCCAGTCGAGCTTCTCGAAATCTCAATAAGCTCTTTCTCTTGAAGAAGATATCCCAACTTCGCCTCGACTTGCATGATCGAGAGCATCCGCTACGACATCGCTTTCCGGGTGATAACCGATAGAGCAATCATAATCCTTCACCAACTCTAGCCATCTCCTTTGCTTCATGTTCAACTCCTTTGTTCAAAGAAGTACTTGAGGTTCTCGTGATCCGTGAAGATCTCACACTTAACTCCATAGAGATAGTGCCTCCAAATCTTCAACGCATGAACGATCGCCGCTAACTCCATATCGTGAGTTGGTAGCTCAACTCGCGCGGTTTCAACCGACGAGATGCGAAGCTATAACCTTCCTGCTCGCATAAGAACGCAACCTAAACCAAGCTTGATGCATCGGTAGACCACAAACCCATCGCTCCTTTCGCACGGCTAACACCGAGCGGTTGTTAGCTTCTTCAACTCGAAACTTGCTTCTCAAGCTTGGACCATGAAAACTTGATCCCTTTCACGGAGTCAAGGCCATCGGCCTTGCCAACTTCAAAACCCTTCGATGAAACGCTATAATATCCGCCAAGCCTAGAAAGCTTCAACCTCATTGGCATTAGTCGAACCTTCCAGCTATTTATCGCTCAACCTTCACCGGGTCGACTTTGATTCCTTCGCGCATGTGACGTGTCCAAGGAACATCACTTCTTTGAGCCAAAACTCGAACTTGCTATACTGCATACAACCTCTCTGCGCCGTAACGCTTCCGTAAGCGTGCATGGAGGTGTTCTCTATGCAACTCGCATTCTCGAATAGATGAGAATATCATCGATAAAAACCAAGATGAAACTATCCAGACATCGATGGAAAACTCGATTCATCGATCCATGAAGATCGCGGTGCATTGGTCAAACCAAACGGCATCACGATGAACTCAGAGTGCCCATACTCGCTCAACGCGGTCTTCGCAACGCCCTCCTTTCTCGATCTTCACCGATGGTAGCCTCGACCTCAAATCGATCTTAGAGAAGACACTCGCTCCTCGAGCTGGTCAAACAGATCGCCGATCCTTGGAAGAGGATATCTATTCTTGATCGTCGCTTATTCAGCTCGTAGTCAATGCACATCCGCATCGACCCATCATTCTTCTTGACGAACGTAACCGGCGCTCCCCACGGCGACACGCTAGGTCGGATAAAACCTAGATCCAACAGCCTCGTGAATCGCTTCAGTTCTTGCAATTCCTTAGGTGCCATTTCAGATGGTGCCTTTGACATCGGGCCGCGCTCCCCGGTTCCGCATCAATAGTGAATTCCACTTGTCTATCGGTAAACCCGGCAAGTCCTCGAAACACGTCCGGATATTCACACACCTGCTGCTCCTCTCGCAATCGCTGCGCTCTTCATCGTGCCCTGTCAAACTTACCAAGAAAGTTTGACAGCCTTCCTTCTCGATCATCCTCAACGCCTTCGTTGAGATCATCGCACGCAAACACCCATCCTTATGCCGGAAACAAACTTCCAATCCTTCGGCCGTTCGAAAAGCAACTTCTCTCGAGACAACGATAGTTGCTATGTGCTTTTCTAACCAATCCATGTTAAAGATGACATCGAAATCTTCCATTCCGATGACATGCAAATTGACAAAGACCTTCGCTCACGTATTTCTACCTCTTGGTTCTCGCAAATCTCTTTTCGCTTTAGCACTTCGACGGGATGCTAATTTCCGTGGTACTCAGGATTTCTTGGGTACCAAACCCAACCTCTCACACGCGATTCTCGAAACGAAGAACGTGAGGCTCAGATCAAACAAAGTTAAAACGGGTATATCACTCATATGGATTATACATGCAAGATTTCCGGAGCTTGAGAGTCTGCCGATTCAAGGCGTACACCCTCGCTTGCTGCGGTGGCCTTTGGTTTGTCTTGGCCTAGGGTGACCTCCTCGCCTGTTGTTTGTCCTCGTGAGCCTCATTCGCCTCACGAGTGGATGTCGCCATCGGGCGATCCTGACCGCCGCCTCCTAACGGAAAATCTCGAGCGTAATGTCCGGACTTCTTACAACGATAGCACTCGGTGCTACCTTGCACCGCACGCGAAATGATTCCTTTCGCATTTCGCACCAAGGTTTTTCCACCACGCCGCATGGGTTGGAAATTCCTTCCCAAGGTTGCCTTTCTCTCACCGAACGCCTTGATTCTTGGAATCTTTGGACCGCCTGGTTCCCTCGAACACCGATTGCCTTTCCTCGATCTTCCCATTTCCTCTTACCTCTTCCTCAATCACCGGCTGTCCGGTGGCATTGTTCTTTCCGGGCAACATCGACTCAATGTTTAATGGCCGGTTCAGGATCGCGATACGCCGATCTCCCCGATCGACGAGCGAAATTCGATCTCGGTCGGAGTCCTCTCTGAACACCTCGCCTGCCTCGCACCTCGGTGCCAACAGTGCGTAGCATAACGTGATGCATTTATTGAACGAGCGATCGTACTCGGTGACCGTCCTTCTTCTCGACGAAGATTCCGTAACTTCGTTTTGCCGCTCTGCGCTGTAAACGCCCAGCACGCATTTTCCATGAGTTCTTCGTTGAAATCTTCCCACGATACCTTCCCATCGTCCCGGTGTTGGGTCCTCCTCACGGATTCCCACCGTAAATCAGCCTCGTCGGTTAGGCGAAGATCGTGCACCAGCTTTTCCGCTTCTTCGCAGCCGATGTATTCAAGATCCTTTCGGTGGATCGTATCCGGTTCTCGCCGTCGATCGGTTCGCCGAGACCGTCGAACGTAGGGATTCTCGCGAAAACTCTCGATCGCATGTCACGAACCAAAGGTGGTTCTTGGGCTTCTTCCACGTTATTGTTCCTCCGGTTCCTTGTTCTCGGCATTCTATACCGACGCGTTTGAAACATTAGAAACGCTTCGCATAGATAACAGGGCATCATCGCATAACATATATCATCACTCATATCACATATCATCACATATACCACATATCATGCACGATCACATATAATCATGCAATCCTCACAACATATCATCATTATGCATTTCACATAACATTATCATCACACATCACATAGATCATATATCATCACGGCATAGCTCATATCACATATAAGCATCAAACATAAACATTCATCATAGACGTTAGTATCGATAATATCAAAGTGTCCATGAAGGACCACAAAATACAAGATCAAGGTATGTTAGTCAAAAGGTCGGATATGAGCAAAAGAATCGACTCGGTCATTGCCAAAAGACGCCGCTCGTCCATGCTTCTAGCAGATTCTGATCGCCACTGCACACACTTGACTACCTAGATCTACATCCTCCATATCCATCCACTATTCCCGCTCGTCCCAGCCGTTCCATTCGCTCTTCATCCTCTCTTCCTTCTTATCGTGGTCAATTAGTACGCCGCTTTAAAAGCGATCTGCATGGAAGCAAGCCTCGTGGGTATGATCCCATCCAAGCCGTGCCTCGATCGCTCGAGTATCGGTGAAAGCTATGCTCGAGTCCTCGCTCGGGCGCTGCCTTCCTCAACATGCCCGACCTCATCGGAGTCATCGGCTATCCGATCACCGGTCCTCTCGAGTCCTCACCGTCCTCCTCATCCTTCTCCGGTCTTCCTCCTCACAGAGTCTCCTTCCTGGATGCCAACCTCGATCTGATTCGGTGGCTGAAAATTCGATCCGGCCTCTTCCCCGCCGATCGGATGGACAATCTCTCGCCGGGAGGTTCCCGCCTCAAAATCATTCCGGTCCTTCGGAAGGTAAGGATCGTCGATGGAGGTGTAGTGACCGTGTATCTCGATGCATCGGTGATCGTCTCGAGCGATGGTCGCTCTCCCAAAGGCTCTTCGGGACATCATCCCTATCATCAACTGATCGGTCTCGAACATGCCTTGCTATCACATCCTCCTCGATGGTATACCGCGATGATCGGTCCACCGCTCCATACTCGAGCGGCGAACTCTGAAATCGAGGTAAGGTGTCCGTGATAGGATCCCGTCCTCGAACATCACGTATCTTGCTTTCGCCCACGGTTGCCAACCTGCTGGTAGCCTCTCACAACCGATAGTAAGCCTCATACTACGATACTTTCCCTTGCCTCGGATCTTTCTCCAAATCTAATAAATCTCCCTGAAATACTCCCAACGGCCATGGACATTCTGGTACATTCCTCGAACTTACGGATGCGCTTCATCCATCTGTGGGATCTTAACCAACGTTATACGGGCCATGAATATCCATAAACCTACATGTTACTTTATCAACATAACAACAAATATTCACGCTTCCTTTTTCTCATCCCATCATCCGGGTAATCATGTCTCAAACACATGTTCATTTCAACACATATCAATATCAATATCGATATTTATCATAATAATCACGTAAGCAAATACAGGATTTACTTACAAGCACTCGTTTATCAAAATAAACAAGATTTTCAATCAACAATACATTGCTATGTAAACACATAGACTTACATCAACCATACGTGATCACATTAATCACATCATATCATATAAACGATTTTCACATCACAGCCACACAGGCCTTTCCGTCCCATCGACAAATCATTTCCACATCCACATCAACATCCAACCATACCTCATCCACATCACGTTACATCACGTAAACTCTTACGAGGCCAAAACACATGAAACCAAGATCACATCAAGCATCACGTAACCACATAAAGCATCCGCAAATAAACACATACCTCATCCCCTTTTTAAAGGAGGTGGACCGACGGTGGTGAGGGTAGTCAGACTCGATGAGCAGTTTAGAAGAACAAGTTCTAAACACTCAATTTAAAGAACGCATATGATATAAAGCAAACAAAGCGCTTTGATATCAAACAACATGTATACATACCCAAAGTCGAAAAACCGCCTCGATACCATCTTTGTCACGCCCCAATTCGAGAGAAGGCACGGATGCGGGGTGTGATTAGGGGTAAGGGGTTAAGAAGCGGGGAAGAAGGGGATACATATAACATACATGATAAGAAGATGTGACCATGAAATCGGCAAAGATCTCCTCTATAACTAGGACATATCACGAAGGGAGGGGTGCACAAACAATCCACCAATGTAATAATATCGATATCATAACCTCGAAACCATGATCTTGGTTTATAATAGGTAATGCAAGAAAGCAAAATAGCATTACATCCTCGTCAACTAGACCCGTCAACCACATAACATGCTCATATCGAGACTCACGCAGAATAACATAACAAATCTTGTTCCCAATCGAAAGCAAAATAAGGGACAAGAATACATCAATATCGAGTACGATATAACACAACATCGCGGAAGCATAGCATGAAGAACCCGCAGCCCACCCTCAAAGCGTCGCCCGTCGGCCCTCCTCCATCCGTGAAAAGATTTGAAAAAGAGTTTGGGGTGAGTACTAGCGCTTTCACGGTGGGTTTTATCATAAATCAAAAGAATCATGATGCGTGTTCAGAGCACTTACCTTAGAAGGTTTTAAAACGTAAACCACTTCTAAGTAAGCAAAATAGATTTTTCATTTTTCGATACCGATCCGTTATTATGTTACTCCCATCATAGAACCATGAACCACGGCTCGAACGTATCCCGCCACCCATCACATGTCATTCATTCGGCCGAACATGTCCATCGGCCCATGCCGGAACGTATCCAACCGACTAACTCGGTGTGGACTTGAGGGTCAAATCCCATCGAACCATAACCACCTCATTACCATTTCCGTGTGGACTTAGGGTCTATCCCCCGAACCATAACCACGTGTTCGGGTCTATCACTCACGATCAATACTCAAGATGGTGATCAACCCACGGAATAGAGATCCGTACACAACCATGATAGAACCATATCTTGGATCGGAGAACAATAATAATTTCCCAAAACATTTTACGGGTACATGTTTTATTTTGAAATATCGAGTAAATAACTTTCAAAACAAGCATATATAACCCAACACGAATGCATTTAAAACGTTAACGGGAGGTATCTACGGATCCGATGACTTCACCGATCGACTTTGGTAGGTACTTGGTAACAAGGCGGAACAACTTTTGGGGTTACATCCCACAAAGCAAAGCAACATCGTGATCCAAGCGAAGATCAAGCAAAACTAGGGTTTTCGACTTTCTCGAACCCATTTGGCACTCTCCGGGTTTTCAAATCAACTCGATGCGAAGGAAATATATTCAGGCATCAAGACCTATAATAGGGTACTTTCAAAATATACATGCATGCAAGTTGACTCAAATCTTAGCGTGAAGAAGCTTCAAAAATCGATGCTCATCGCCGGATCTAGGATAAACCATCCAAAATCGATGCATGAAAATGGAAACATAAGCAATATGCATAACGACGAACATGGAATGACAAACTACGTTGAAAATGGATAACCGGGCATGTCTTCCTTTAGAAAACTCAAGCAACGGAAAACATCCGACATGCGTAAACGCGAAAAATGTAAAAACAGAATCGTTACTTTAGTAGAATACATAGCCGGAACTCAAAACCTAAAGGACCCGAGCTGAAAGTGGCCGTCGGCCACCAAATCGGCTACGACCCGGCGGCGATTCGGCGGAGTGTGCACGGCGAATTGGCGGCCTCGGCCGCTTTTCCGTCTCCGTCCCATTAGATTCCGAGTTCTATGCTATCGATCTACTAAAGGCGGAATCAAAACAAGAAAAGGACAAAATAGAAAAGCGGGCTGCACTGGGGGTGGTTGATCGGCGGTGGTGGCTCGGCGTACAAGAATGGCGCCGCCAGCAGCCCCCGCGCTCGATCCCACTCCTCCAGGCGCTTCGCGGTGTACACAGGTTGCTCGGCTCTTCCGTAAACACAGAGAGGCGAAGGAAATGAACGTTGAAAATGAAGGCCCTAGCCTCCTATTTAT
The DNA here is from genome assembly GCA_036937905.1 of Salvia rosmarinus. Classification (NCBI taxonomy): domain Eukaryota; kingdom Viridiplantae; phylum Streptophyta; class Magnoliopsida; order Lamiales; family Lamiaceae; genus Salvia; species Salvia rosmarinus. The sequence goes on along the minus strand of CM072816.1, from coordinate 32,172,886 downwards.
AGGAAGCGAGGGTCTTGCAGTCTATTGCAAATGACCTTTTTTGAAAATCTGTGACTTAACTTTTGCAAACGGACTCCAAATTTAGCAAACTTGGTACCCATGGACACAGTAAAATACCGGACACAGCGACTATAAACAAGATATGCTTTTAAAAGACCAATGAAAAGTCCGGTTTTCGATAACTTCCGGAGTGCCAAACCTTCATGGGTGGTCGAAACTCTACATACTTAGTGTCTATGAATTCATCATAAGACACTCTTCACAACACACGAGGTTTCGTGGCGGTCGTATCACCGAAACAAAAGTCAACCTTTTAACCTTTCCTCAAAAAGCGTGCCATGCAAAGCGAAGCTTAGAAAAGACGGGGTATTACATTGTTTAAGCCACATAAGGATATGGGCGATCCGTACATGTCTTTGAACAAGAAGGCGACAAGTTGGAGGCTAGATCCGATGTGCGTCTGTTTATTGGCTATCTAGAGGAGCGAAGGTGGTTATTTCTATAGTCTAAGGATCGGAAGGTCATTATTAGCACTAATGCCCGATTCTTAGAAGAGGATTATATGAAAACCATAAATCCAAAGTTGAAATCATTCTTCAAGAATTAGAAGATGATCGTATTCCACCACCGATTAAGCAAAGATGCGAGATGTCATGTCTAGTGGTAGGGATCGACACGGATACTTGAGAAATTGAAGTGGGTCGAGTTCCTTTGGAGATACCGACCGTCAAGTGGCTCCTATCCAAGAAGTTGTGCGAGATAGAGAACCACGTTCTTTGCACCCACCGTTGCCATTGTGCGGTGGCGCCTCCTCGTAGTGGGAGGATTGTTCGTCAACCCGAGCGATTTATGTTAGTGGGTGAGTCTTGATTTAGTCCCAGAAGCGGCGGACAATAATCAACCCATGGACATACAATGAGGCGATACAAGACAACGATGCAAGATCATGGCACACCGCTATGGATTTAGAAATTGAGTCCATAACAACTATGGATGTATACGATTTGCTGCGCACCGAGTTATCACGATAAACTATGATACTCTTGGGAAAACCAGTACCACATCTAGATCCATGAGGTAGTTCTTGAACCATACAGACCTCCTTAGAAGCCTCAAGGCGGCTACATATTCGGCTTCCATGGTAGAGTCCATGACGCATCGCTTTGCACTCCGCTGAGATCGGCTCCCACCTCCCAAGGTAAACACATAGCTGAGGTAGACTTTTTCTCATCACGGTCGACTTGGAAATCCAGTCTCAGATAACCCAAAGGCATTAGACTATCTGCATGGTAAACTAGCCTATAATCTCGAGTCCTTTTCGGTGCTTGAGTATATGCTTCTTGCGATCAATGAGCTTGTCGAGGTTAGGCGATATCTAGCTACTATGCCTACCGCATAGCGAGATATCGGCCTCGTGCATAAGCATTGCGTACATGAGACTTCCTACGGCGAAGCGAAGGAACTTGTCTCATTTCCTCTATCTCCTTTGCGATCATGGGTCGCTGCGTCTTAGATAAAGGCGCCATGTACGAAAGGTAGCAATCCTTTCTTGGCGGTGCGCATACTAAAAGCAGTAATCAAAGTATCAATGTAAGGCGCTGAGATAAGCTCAACATTTTCTTCTTGCGATCTCGGTAAACCTTGATCCCAGAATGTACACGCATCTCCTAAGTCTTTCATTTAGGCTGATCGGATAACCAACTCTTTACGTCGATAATGACTTCACGTTGTTGCCAACTAGAAGAATGTCATCTACATAAAGTGCGAAATACCACATCACCGTTAACATCTAACGATACACACAACTCTCGCTAGGCAACCTGGGTAAATCCATGGGACTTTACCACCTCGTCAGCGTAAGTTCCATGATCGGGAGGTTCGCTAAGTCCATAAATGGACTTCTTAAGCTTCCATACTAGATGTTCTTCACCCTTTACCACATAACCTTGGGTTGTTGCATATAGATGTCTCTACCTTCCTCAAGGTAACCGTTAGAAAAGCGGTTTTAACATCCATTGCCAAACCTCTAGGTTCAGTGGGCTGCTATGGCGGAAGAATTACGATGGACTTGAGCATTGCTACAGTGAAAGGTCTCATCGAAATCGATGCCCTCAATCGAGTGTACCCTTTCGCCCAAGCACGGCTTTAAAAGTGAAACCTCTCCATCGGAATCTCTCTTCCTTTTTATATCCACTTACTACCCACGGCTTCCTTGCCATCTGGTAGAGGTGTCTTTTCATATACATCCATAGCCGTTATGGACTCCATTTCTAAGTCCATAGCGGTGTGCCATGATCTTGCATCAATGTCTTGTATCGCCTCCTTGTATGTCCATGGGTCGATTATTGCCTGTTCGTTTCCTGGGACTATATCCGAAGATTGTCCCACGAACATAAATCGCTCGGGTTGACGAACAACCCTCCCACTACGATGAGGTTCTACAGGCACTATGGCAACAGTGGGTGCAGAAACTTGTGGTTCTCATCTTGCACAACTTCGGGTAGGTACCACATGAAGGTCGGTATCTCGGTGGAACTCGACCCACTTCAATTTCTTGAAGTATCCGGTGTCGATCCTCCCACTAGACTTCGACATCTCGCGGCTTGGCCTGTCGGTGGTGGAATACGATCGTCTTCTAATTCTTGAAGAATGATTTCAACTTTGGATTTATGATTTTCATGTAGTCCTCTTCTAAGAATCGAGCATTAGTGCTAATAATGACCTTCCGATCCTTAGGACTATAGAATAAACCACCTTCGTTCTCTAGGATAGCCGATAAACGAGCCTTGCGTCGGATCTAGCCTCCAACTTGTCGACCTTCTTGTTCAAAGACACGTGTCTTTGGGCCCCATATCCTTATGTGGCTTAAACCGGCTGCGCCCAAACCACAACTCGAAAGGGGTCTTTTCGATCGACTTTGATGGTACTAGATTCAGCAAGTATGCGCCGTTTCTAAGGCATACCCCGTAACGAAATAGGCAATGTAGCATAACTCATCATAGATCTAACCATTTCAAAAGAGTCCTATTTCTTCGCTCGACACACCATTTTTTCTGTGGTGTGCTACGTGAAGTCTTGTTGGGATGTAATCCCACACTTTACTAGATAGTCCATAAACTCGTTCTTGAGGTATTCGCCACCGCGATCGGACCGCAATGACTTGATACTCTTACCTAGCCCGACTCCACTTCCGCCATAAACTCTTTGAATTTCTCAAAGCATTCGGACTTGCGGTGAAGCGGTATACGTATCCGCACCTTGAGTGTCGTCGATGAAAGTGACAAAATACTCGTACCCTCCACGAGCTTGTGTGGACATTGGTCCACACAGGTCAGAATGAACTAGCTCTAACATTTCTTTGGCTCTATAACCCTTCGCTTTGAAGGGTCCGGTCGACATCTTACCTTCTATACGAGATTCGCAGATGGGAGCGAGTGCGTGAGATTACCCAACGTTCCATTCTTAGCGATCTTTGGATCCTATTTAGATTGATGTGACCTAATCTAAGATCAAGAGAAAAGTAGTGTCATCTTTGAAGAAAACTTTCTCTTTTAGGGTTTGATGAAGATGCAACATAGTTATAGGTATTATGTTTTGCGAAATAGTATAAAGCGAATTATATAAAGTGCCAACACGATAACCGTCATTTCTTATGATAGAAACACTACTATAAAAATAACAGAATATCCATGAGTAAATAATTTGAAGCAGAAACAAGGTTCCACCGAAAATCCGCACATATAAAACGTCTTTCAAAACTAAAGCATTTTCTCAAAACATAAAGTAACATCTCCAACCGCAGCGGCCTCGACTTTCGCGCGTTGCCCATGGAGATCGTTATCTCGCCATCAAACAGACTCCCTTGTCCGCGGGAACCCCTGCAGTGTAACAAACATGATCAATTATACCCGATCTACTACCCGAGAATAGGTAGAACAAGTCGCTAAACATGTTTCCGTTACTAAAGCAAGCAGCGTACTGGGCTTGAGCATAGGGCACTTGGCCTTCCAATGCCCGGTCCCACCGCACTGAAGCACTTGCCTTCTCCTTTGGCTTCTTCAAGCCTCCGGTGGCAACCACGTTCTTGTTCCCATTACTCCCAACGTTTGCCTTGCCTCTTCCACCTTTGGTACCCCTTTTTCTTTTTCCATTTTGCAACGAAAATTTTGGGCCCTTAGATGTGCTAGCAAGAGCATGTGCTCCTTTTCCCATAACTCCTTCCGTAGCAACGAGATCATTAAGCAACTGACTAAGTGTAAACTCGGTCTTGCTCATGATTGCATTCACGCGAAAGTTCTCAAAGACTTGGGCGGTGTATTGAGGATGATATCGACCTTGGCCGCCGTCAATACCTCCTCCCAACCGATCAAGACTATCCATGAGATGAGTCGTGTGGGAGACATGTTCATGGACCGAACTTCCTTCTTTCATCTTACGCCAAGATTTCTCTCATTGTGTGGGCGGATCGTGTCGATCCGATCGCCCAAACTTACTCTCGAGACTTGACCAAATATCGATCGCGTCTACCATCGATCTTTGATGTACTGCAAGCCTTTGGACATAGTAGTCATCATATAGCATTTAGCCATATTGTTTGACTTATTCCAAAGTCTCGCCGACTCTCATTGCTCATTAGTCGATGCGTCGATAAGGCATCGGGTTTAGAGTAGTGAGAACAAACATGTGTTCTTCAAATGATAAGAACATATTCCATGTTTCGCTTCCACTCGATAAAATTTGGACCGGATAACGGATTTTGTGCGAGCATATTGATAATCGGTGTAAGAGACATATACGAAAAGATAATGAAAACACATAAGCATACGATCGCATATAATTACGAATAATAATATTGTAACCTTTTGATAAAACAATATTGATTGAAACCTCCAATCGCCCAAGGAATCCCACATGCGAGCCACGCAGCGTGTGGGCGTTTACATGAACCCTCGACTGGACTAAAATATACCTTTTAGTCGTTTAATTTCAATCCATGTCAACTTATCCTTATGACAAATGAAATTAACGATTGGACCTTACTGAACCACATCACTATCGCAAGAAGGGACTTGGCGGGAAGTTGTACTTAAGGTGATGTCTAATCAATGACCACATTTTTTAACAAATAGAAAATGAATTCTTAGAATTGGCATACTCACTAGGACCATACCGCTTCCAATTCAAATTCTTTTGTTATCTCATTTTATATCTATCTCTAGAGAACTTATGAAAATCGCACATACAAGCCCCAGCGTGTGGGCGTTTACACATGAAACTCCCACTTCTCAATAGATTTAAAATGTTTTATTTAGAAATCTCATCTAACAAACTTATGATAAATAGTGCAAGCAAGCCAGCGCGTGTGGACGCCACTCACGGTCGTCTCACTTTGTTTAGAGATCAAAAGGTGGAGGTCTTGACATTTTAATCAAAAATTAATTTGTCGGGTTGCTTGCTTAGTCTTTTTATTCAAAAGGTTTGTCCATGCAGAATCACGTAATCCTAGCATGCTTGTTCATAGAACTCAACATGTAAAACATGCTCGCAGAATTCTAAAAGATGCTTGAAAACGCGATAAAACTAGCATGCTTACTATGCGCATTTAAATACGTAAAACACTTAAAGGTTTGTCAACGTAATTTAAACATACATAGCATGCTCTCGCATATTATAAACATCCACGACATGCAATGAGCGATAAAATAAAATAAAACGTTCATCGTGGCCCTCGTGGAACACGCACTTTCGCCTAATCTATTACATAGAATTGCAAAGTACAAATTTAAACTTGACAGACGGGCCTCGCGTGCAGGCGCGATCGGATTCGTCAAACCGGATTTGGGCGGATCGGTGGAGCGGGCGGATCGGGCCTAAAACGGAATCGGTGGAAAACGGGTTCGGGCGGGTTTGGGCGGGTTGGCCCAAAATGGGCCGGGCAGCTGAGGGCACAACCCATGCGCGCCAAGACCGCCGCCGCCTTTCCTCGCGCCGCGCAGCGTGCTCGCCTCTGGCTTTCGCGGTCGCGTGGACGATCGCGACCACCGAGTTCACCCGAGCCCCGCCGAGCGCCGCCGAGCCAGCGTCGCCGAGCGCCGCCGGGCATCCGCAAAAATCGTGACGCCCGCATCGCCCGGGCCGCCGAGACCTCGCTGAGGTTTCCTCGCTGCGCGCGCCGCCGGCGCTTGCGAAGGCGAAGCCCGCCGTGCGCGGCCGCCGGGTGGCGCTTCGCCAGCGCGATGCGCGTCTTGCCGCCAGCCCTGTGCTAGCGCTGGCTCTCGAGGTTTCCGCGACGATTCGCGTCGAGCCCGCCGAGCGCGGACGAGCGCGCCGAGGTTTCCCGCGATAAGCGCGCGCGCCCGCCCCCGCCGCCGCCGCGCTACCCGCCGCGATGCGTCTGGGCGCTGCCAAGGTCGCTTTGCCAGCGTCCGCCGAGGCTGCTGCCCCGCCGCCTCGTCCACCCGTGCCCTCGCGATCGCGCTCGCGATCGCGATGCTTTCGCTTCGCGAAACCGCCAGGAGACACCGCGATACTGTTTTCCCCATCATCTAGTCTTTCGTGCTTTCGTCTTCGTTCTTCTTTACGGATAAGATTTACGAAAATAAATCTAATCTAACCACGGATTTTCTCGTGGTGAAAACAAAACCCAACAAAACAAAACGAGCCACGATGAAGCATGTAAACACAATTAATCAAACGCACGTAATAATCAAACGTGAATTAATCTAATGAGCTAAGATTACGATCCCATGCTCGATACCAATTGTAGGGATGACATATGTCTAGCCCTCGCCCGAGGATCTATCTTGGATATTTAATTCACCATACATTGATTATATTCCTAGCATCGTCTATTTAATTAATTACTGCAACACGTAGGGTTTTCTCTTGTTTACCTTTGGATCCGCCGAGGATGAGCGGGATGAGCGGATCGAGACTCGTGCTTTGATCTTACGGATCAGATCCGGTTGCCCAATCTCCAACGTCGGTGAGGGCGATCTATGGAGAATGCTTGAAAATCACCCAATGCTCTCAAGAGGCTCTCAAAATTCCTCACACTATGCTTGTGATTTTTGAGAATGATGTAGGATTAATGAGCATTAACCTAGACTTTATCTCTTACCTTATATTTATAATGCATTACCATAATCCCACAAGGAAAGGATTTATGCATATCCCATAAATATAATAATATCCTTATAGGATAAAGAGAATAAAATCTTGCCTTTGGGAGCATACTGGTACCGATTTTACTAAGCGAGGGGCACGGATGGGCCACCAGTGGATCAAATGCAAGGAATAAAGATGGGCCTCAAATAAATTAATTATCGTATGTTCGACCAGAACATAAATTAATTTATAAACATTTATTCATGCCACTAGAGAATAAATCTTGACTTACCCTTTATTACCGAAGTTGAGTCGGCTTGCACTTAGACATTCTGAATCCCGTATTTAAGATATCGAGCGTCCATTAATTATTTAGAGCATTCGACCGCTAAAATAATTAATATCTTTAATTCCTTAAGTAGTACCACTCAACCTTATTATTGTACTTGAGCTAACTCAACTGTAGGGTTTAGTACAATAAACCTTTTGAGCTCCTTATGGGGCGCCATCATCCTAAACGGATACGGTGACTCGTCTGAGATAACTAGCATGACATACAAGCACCGCCACCACCCAAGATCGCGGAGAATATTGGGTTAGAACATATAACCCTCACCCATAACAAGTCAAAGTGATGGTCAAGAACTCATACTCATCTAATACCTTATCGAGGTTTAGATCATTGTAAGTCACCGAGATCTTGGTTCTTCACTACGGTCGATAGAAGAACACATCTCATCGTGATCCTTCAATACGCCGAGACGTACAAAGCATAGACAAGAAACCAAGTCAAGTCACTTCTTATCTATACCGCAGCCTTATACCGATAACTCGTCCTCAAGTTGTCTCATTTGTGAAACTTTTATATCTCATTGCTTAACCAATCATACGGACTTTTGTGATCTTCTACACATTGTATGATCTAACTTATATATGAGATAAGGGGACATGATATATGCAATCAAGTATTCAATTCAGATAGGAGATTGTAATAGTGGTAACAGGAAACATTGTATACAAGCTCAACCAAAACGATTTTCAAGATACAAATCCAGCAGATTTACCCAGTTGCCTAGCGAAATTTGTGTGTATCGTTTAGATGTCAACGGTGATGTGGTATTTCTTGCACTTTATGTAGATGACATCCTTCTACTTGGCAATAATGTGAAGTTGTTATCGACGAAAGAGTTGGTTATCCGATCGCCAAATGAATGACTTGGGAGATGCAGCAGACATTCTTGGGATCAAGGTTTACCGAGATCGCAAGAGAAAAATGTTGAGCTTATCTCGGGCATCTTATATTGATCTTGTAATTACTCGTTTAGTATGCGACCGCCAAGAAAGGATTGCTACCTTTTAAACATGGCGTTCGCTTTATCTAAGGAGCGATTACCTATGACCAAAGGAGATAGAGAGAAATGAGACAAGTTCCTTACACTTCCACCGTAGGAAGTCTCATATACATAATGCTATGTACGAGACCCGATATACGCTATGCGGTAGCATAGTAGCTAGATATCGATCTAACCTCGGACAAGCTCATTGAATTGCGGTAAAGCATATACTCAAGTACCGAAAAATACTCGAGATTATAGGCTAGTTTACCAAGCGATAGTCTAATGTCTTTGGGTTATTGGACTCGGTTCCAAGCCGACCGTGATGAGAAGAAGTTCACCTCGGCTATGTGTTTACCTTGGGAGGAGGAGCCGTATCTGGCGTGAGTGCAAAGCGGCGATGCATTGCGGACTCCACCATGGAAGTCAATATGTAGCCGCCCTGAGGTCGCTAAAGAGGTTGTATGGTTCAAGAACTACCTCATGGATCTAGATGTGGTACTGGTTTGCCCTGCAGTATCATAGTTTCTCGTGATAACTTTCGGTGCGATGGCAAACTCGAAGGAACCACGGACCCACAAGGAAACAAAACACATAGAGAGAAAGTATCATGTCATACTAGAAATCGTTAGAGCGAGGGATGTCTGATTGAGAAGATTGGTACTGCGGATAACCTAGCTGATCCATTCACGAAGAGCCTGCCGCAAAAAGTCTACGAAGAGCATATTCGAGGACTTGGATTGCGCAAGATGGCACCCACTTAGAAAGGAAACTTTTGTATAGGTGGGAGAAGCAAAGTGATGGTGTTGTTTGTAATAGCTAGTAGAGAGACACTTTGTATACTAAAAGTTTTGCTTTAGTATAAGTGGGAGATTATTGGATTTGTATACTGGAAGCAGTTTTTGGTTGAGCTTGTATACAATGATTACTGTTACCACTATTACAATCTCCTATCTGAATAGTTTACTTGATTGCATATGTATGTCCTTTTATCTCATATATAAGTTAGATCATACGATTGTGTTGTAGATCACAGAAGTCTGTATGATTGGTCAAGCTTAATGAGATATAAATAGAATCACAGCTGAGATAACTTGAGGATGAGTTGTCGGTATAGGCTGCGGTGTAGATAAGAAGTGACTTGACTTGGTTGCTTATCTATGCTGGTACGTCTCTGACGTATTGATGGATCACAGTGAGATGAGTTCTTCTATCGACCGTCGTGAAGAACCCAGATCTCGGAGACTTACGTTGATCTAAATCTCGATAAGGTATTAGGTGAGTATGAGTTCTTGACCATCACTTGACTTGCTATGGGTGAGGGTTACATGAGATAACCCAAGATTCTCTGCATCTTGGGTGGTGGCGGTCTTGTATGTCATGCTAGTTACCCGTGTCGAGTCACCGTATCCGTTTAGGACGATGACGTCCCTTAAGGAGCTCAAAGGTTTATTGTACTAAACCCCGCAGTTGAGTTATCTCGGCACAATAATAAGGTTGAGTGGTACTACTTATGAAATAAAGATATTAATTATTTTAAGCGTAAGCTGCTGTAAATAATTAATGGACGTCTGATATCTTAAATACGGGATTCAGAAGTCTAAGTGCAAGCCCGACTCAACTTCGATAATAAAGGGTAAGTCAAGCATTTATTCTCTAGTGGCATGAATAAATGTTTATGAATTAATTTATATTCGGGTGAACATAAGATAATTAATTTATTTGAGCCTCATCTTTATTCCTTGCATTTGATCCCTGGGCTGGCCCATCCAGGCCTGTTGCTAATGTGGAGTTCGCCCCTCTCTCTCTAGAGTCCTACTGGGACTCTAACTTAATCCTCTCTATCCTAAAGGATATTATTATATTTATTAGATATGCATAAATCTTATCTAGATAGGATTTGGGAGTGCATTATAAATATAAGGTGAGAGAGAAAATCAAGGTTAATCCTCAATCATTATTTTTTAGAATTACCATAATCCATTGGTGAGAATTTTCGAAAATTTGAGAGAAAAGAAAGAGGTGATTTTCTGTAGCATTCTCCATAGATTGTCCTCACTCGACATTGGAGATTAGACAATCGGGATACAGTCCAGAAGATCAAAGCACGAGTCTTGATCCGTTCATCCTCGACAGATTCGCAGGTAAACACGAGAAAACTCCTACGTGTTGCGATTGATTATATAGGTGCATGCTAGGCATATAATCAATGTATGGTGAATTAAACATCCAAGATAGATCATCGAGAGATGGTTAAAATCAGATTTCCCTTCAAAAATCACACGTGACCCTCCAATTTTACTTGGACTCTATTTATCAATAATGTTTACTAATCCAACTTTTTAATAAGAAATTAGAACGCTGTCTCCTTCGAAGCATGATAATTTCAAAAAAAAAATCATCTTCTATATTATAATATAAAATGTAAAATCATAAAATAGTATATTTTCCTACAAAAATGAGCTACATAATATATATATATATATATAAGCACATAAGCTGAAACTTATATATTAAGGATTATTAGTGGCTAAATATACAATTTTTGGGTGCTTTTTTATTTTGCATTAGACTTTGAAAGGTGACAATAAATACGTTAATATTGTTGTAATTTTATCATAATTTAATTGTTGTTCAAATCGAATATGATTAGGCAAGTATAATGGCAATATTCCAATTAAAACAAAATTATTTAAATTATGAAATTTTTAAGAAAATAAATATTTAATTTAGTTTATCAACTTGCCAATCTGCCATTGCTCTTGCTTCTTCCAAATCAATTTCCTAAGGACGAAGTTGCGCGTCCACCAGCTGTGTGGCCTTTCTCAGCAGCCCACTATCGCCGTCAGGCTCTCTCCGGTGGTGGGGCTGAATGCCTCATTCCCAGTAATCAATTCCCAAACAACTCCTTCGAAGTTATAGATAGAGAAGATAGGTCTAGCTTGGAGAAATTGTGATCATCGTTGATCGTTCTTTGTTTTCTCGATGTGTTCGGCGCTACCATGAAAGAAAAATCAACTCTCATCGAACAGAAATCATAGATCTTGCAGTTGAGACAGTCATCGAGCAAGAAGTTTGAAGGTTTTATGTCGGCATGGATGATGTGAGAGGTGCATGATCGTCGAGATAAGTTAGGGACGTATCTATGTAGGGGCTGCACTGAGCTAAGCCTAGTGTACGTCCTAAACTTTTATTCATACTCATATATTATGTTAAGCTTAATCTTAAATTAGCTCAGTTAAAATTATTTAAATAATTGAATAATTGTTTTTGTTGAATTAATTTTTCTTAGTATGATTTTAGATCCTACAAAAACTTTCAAATCATTGCAAAGAAATTATATACTGAAAATTTCACTGATCATTGTTTCATTAGAATATGAGTTGAGACATTATAAATATGATATCATAATGATGCAAGAGTTTTAAGTTTCAAGTTTCTACATTTGTTGCGCTGACTTAATTACTTACTCAGAATGAAAAGTAATGTGTATATTATGTTAATTAGACTAATTCATCTAATTTTGACGTTGTTTGTTTTTACTGCTATATCTAAATAAGTATTTTTCGCAATGAAGTATGTGAAGACGACACTTCGTAATAAAATGAAGGATGATTTAACTGAATTAGCCTGTATTTATATTGAGAAAGAGTTTGTTAAGGATATGGATATATACTCGATTATCAATGAAATTTATGTATTGAAGCCTCGTAGACACAACTTATGCGAACATCGAAATATTTTACTATTTATAAAATTTAATTCGACCAAGTATTTATTTTCCATCCCATTCCATTTTAAAATTCTGAATCCGCCTTTGGCTACTGCTGCTGCCAGCTCGAAGGCGATCGTCGTCCACTAATTCCACGTCAGCGAGATGTTTGATCCTTGGTGCTTGTTGCGCAAGGTACCTTTGGGGACGTACCACCGGAGTGAGGCTGACGGCCAAGGCGACATTGCTGCTGAAAAAGGCGGTGGAGCTGTAGCTTCGTCTTGGGGAGGTTGATTTGGAGGAAGCAAGAGACATGGCTGATTGCCGGTGCTCGTGCGGCCAAGAGAGGAAATGAGAGGAGAGAGAGAAGAGATATGTTGTGGATAAATAAAATTAAATTTGATTTGCCTTTTTAGTTTTTAAAATAAAAACTACGTTTGTTTTGATTCGAGTGTTTCCATTGGATTCACCATGTCAGATTCAATTTTGACAAAAATACAATAATAAAACTATGATGATATATTATGGTTGGTTGTACGGGGATACTTTAGTAATTATCACTAATTTGATTTTCATTAAGTTGCAATATTATTTTTACAAAGCGTTTTTGCTACTTGAAACTAATCTCAGCAACGAACATAAAATGGTAATTACTACTGTAAAACCAATTTTTTAAATAAATTAAATTTTAAGTAAACTGGTTTTTTCATTTGAGTCGGATTATGGCTGACCACAATGTGGCCAAATAGTATCACTCAAAATAAAAATCGTAGTAAAATTACAAAAATGTTAAAGTTAATTTATTTATGGATACTTCAAAGTTCGTATGTAAAACTAAAAACACTTAAGTTCATGTATTTAAATGTCAATAAGTCTATATTCCATATCCAAAATAAAGCAACTAGCTGTGATTGGCTTTAAACAAATCCTACATGACACAGTTTCTATGTTTATATACAAATTAGAGTACTATTAAAATTAAAGAGGATAATAACTATGAAACTGAATAAAATCGATAAATATAAATGTGCACTATATAATAAATGTATTATCGATTATAATTTCTTTTTTACTCGCATATAAATTATATCTAGATACTAACATAACTTTATAATGTTTGTAGACATAATATAATCCCTATATATGTATAGATATTATTTAAATAAAAACATATTATTTTATCGATTTTATTGGAAAAGGTTAGGGAATAATATAATTTATACATTGAATTGTGATGGGACACTTTCACTACAAGAAATAGCGCGATCAACGACGAAAATTTCCGTCGTTATACCGAATAAGTCAGTCGGTGATCATAAACAACGACGGAAAACGCGAGCGTCGTCGGTACAAAAATGTCGCTATTCCTATCAGCGGCGGACTCTTGGTCCGTCGTTGAATCACCGTCGAACAACGGCGGATATAGAGCGTCGCCATTGTCACGCACGACCGCCGTCGATCAGCGACGAATCAGCGGCGGACAGTCCGTCGTTTATTAACGACGGATACAATCCGTCGTTAATCAAAGACGGATCAACGACGGAGATGCGTCGATCAACGACGGAAATAAATCCGTCGTTAATTAACGACGGATTACATTCCGTCGTTGATCACCGACATAATGGAGACGGACTTTCCGTCGTTGATCAACGACGGATGACAGTCCGTCGGGAATTAACGACGGATCAATGACGTACATCCCGGCGTTGATCAACGACGGTCCATTTCCGTCGTTGATCCGCTGGTATTTTAGATTTTTTATTTTTTTTAATACATTATATATTTTATTTTCAATGCAAGATTCAAAATCACAAACACTAAATCAATATAATGTTTGCAACATTGAAATATAATTTTAGATAAACTAAAATGTTTGCAACATTCAAAATCTGATAAAACTACAATGTTTGCAACATTGAAATACAATAAAACTAAAATATTTGCAACATTCAAATCAATAAGAAAATAAATTATTCATGATCTATTTTCTCAAACAACTTCGGTATTAAAATCTTAAGCATCTCGGCATGAACTTCTTGCACATCTTGATCATTAACGATAGATTTTTCTTCAACGTTAATGACATCATGACGAATGGAATGTGTGAAGAACGATGCATGTCGCATGTACTAAATGATGCTCTTGCATCACTAATTTACAAAGCAACATACTCGATTTTTTTAATGATGCTTTTGCCCTCAAGAGCCTTTTCGATTGATATTTTTATCTCCTCAAGATCATTTTCATTTGCCATTTCAATTTCCTCTACACAAATAAATTGAATATGAAAGCAAGAAATGATATAAATTATAACATTCCATTTATAATCTTTCTTTAAAAAACTCTTCACATTCCATTCCCACACCAATAAACTCAATCATTCCGAACTAGAGTTAACAATCAGCGTTAATCACAAACTCTACTTGAAGTCAAATTGAAGAAAACCTACAAAATCTACATCTACTACAAAAATACAAAGAAAGCAATGACGGTTGGCGGCGGCCAAAATCTGGTCGTCAATCGTGACGGATTAGCGGCGGAATAGAAAGAAATTTTTAGCGACGGATCGGCGACATATGGGCGCGGGAATATCTCGCGAGCTGTTAACTGACGTCATACCGTTGTTAGTCAGTCGTTAAATTTAACGACGGACAAATTCCGTCGTTAAACTTAACAATTTATTTATTTTTTATTGGGTTTTACTTTAGCGGACGGTTTTGTCCGTCGTTAAATCTATCCGTCTCGATCCGTCGTTAATTTAGCGGTTTTTTTTTTTTTTTGTATTTAATGTAACGACGAAATTAATCCGTCGTTAATATTAATTTTGAAATTTAATTATTCAAGTAATATTAACGACGACATTTCCGTCATACAACCGTCGATAAATTTAACGACGGAAACGTGTCCGTCGTTATATTAACGATTTTTTATTTTTAAATTTTGTACGTAATTTAACGACGGATATGTTTCGTCATTAACTTTAGTCCGTCGTTAATGTCTTTAAACCGTCGTAATTCCGTCGTTATAGTTTTAAATTCAACGATAGATTTAGACCGTCGTTAATCCGTCTCTAATAAATTTTATATCAGACGGGATTTCTTCCCCAATTTCATATATGTTGCGCCTAGTTCTCCCAAAACCCCAATCCATGCACCCATCCCATGGTGCCTTGCATGTCGGTCCGGTGCCTGCCTCGCCAGCCATTCGCCCGCCGCGCCCCGCCCCCCGCGTGACCCACGCCTGTGCCCGCCGCCGCCGCATCCTTGCCGTCCGTCCGTGTCTCCGCCTCGCCGCCGCCTTCCTTCCAGAAGTCGGTTTTTATTTGTATTTCAATTTTTTTTGATTTTGTTGATATATATTTGTTTTGTTGATTATGTTAATATACTAGGATGTGATTTGTTGATTATGTTAATATGTTAGGATATAATTTGTTGATTATGTTAATATGTTTATACATATGCTAGGATGTGTTGAGTTAATATGTTAATATGCTAGGATTATGTTAATATGTTAATATGCTTGTGAAATTGATAAGCTTTGATGTGATTTGGGATGATAAATTTATCATTTCGTTAATTAATTGTACGCATATGTGGTGTTTGATAAAAATGTTTGCGAGAAATTGATAACTTTGGATGTGAATATGTTTAGCTTGGATGTGAATTGGGATGATAAATTCATCATTTAAGTGAATTAAGATGTTTTGAGTTATTAAGTGTATAATTAGGCATATGTGGTGTTTGATAAAAATGTCGTGATCTTGATCTTGATCATTTCATTTCTAATTGTTGCGTAGAAAAATCAAATAGCAATCAAAATAAGGATAAAATGAAAATTTTGACATTATTTTACTATAAAATCGAGAATGGGTCTAGTCTACGCTTGAGGCATCGTCTGAAGGTCCATCCTTTTGTTTATCGTTTTTTCTCTAGATTCTTGACTACACTCGTATACGAACTCAAAGCTCCTTCAGTATTTAAATGACACTCAAATCATCTTCCTCGTATTCGATTACATACGAGTTGTCGTATTCGTTCAATTTTGCTAAGATAAGCATATAATGAGGATCATCCTCCTCCTCTTGGAAATAGAAATTGTAATGATAGTCTTCATTATTGTATCTTAGCTTTTCATTCGACTTAGTCTCTTACGCTCATCACATGTTCTTGGCGGATGGCACGTGTACTCCTTGTCCATGTTGTTGTCAGCGGTATTTTTTATATTATTTGATTCATCGCAGGATAAAGGTTATGATTATGAGCAGCATTAAGAGCATCCTCACTTCTTTTCAAGCGGTCGAGCATCCTTACTTCTTGTTCAGCGGTAAGGATGAGTTTGATCTTGCTCATAATCACAATCATTATCTGCGATGAATCGGGTAATATCAAAAGAATGTCGCTTGTTCACGGCATGGACAAGCAATACACGTGTCATATGCGAGAATATGTGATGAGCGAAGAGGGCGACGTCGAATGAAAAGCTAAGATACTGATAATGAAGACTATCATTACAATTTCATTTCCGGTGAGGAGGATGATCCACATTATATGCTTATCTTGCAAAATTGAAGAACATGACAACTCAAATGCAATTGCATACGAGGAAGATGGTTTGAGTGTTGTCATTCAATCTGAAGGAGCTTTGATTCGAACGTAGAGTGTAGTCGAGAATCTAGAGAAAAACGAGGAAACAAAGGATGTACTTCGTATCGGATGCCCGTCGCAGACTAGACCCATTCTTGATTTTATAGTAAAATAATGTCAAAATTTTCATTTTATCCTTATTTTGATTGCAAAAGGCTGCACGAAAGGGTTCATCCGAGCGGTTGACTCTACGATAGCTTATCATCAACAACTATTAGAGATGGGCGGTTACAGGTGGCGCGAGCAATCTGAGGCAGTTGATAGGCGGCGGCGGCGGCGAGGCATCTGGTCGATTGGTGGCGCGAGCAATCTGAGGCAGTTGCAAGTTGGTGAGAGCACGAGATGACGTTCAACACAGTTCGAGGCTCGATTCGCTGCTTTCGGCAGGAAGCCTCGGAGCGCTTCATGGCTAGCTCCCGTTCCCCACCCTCGTGATATCGACTCCGTTTCCCCACCATCGTCATATTTGGATTGTATTATGAATTTATGAAGAAACAAAACATTTTGTTTGTAAACTTATCGTATGATTTAGAATTATTTGGTTTGTTTGATATTATGACGTGAAATTGTTTTGTTTTAATTGTGTCGCCTGATTTAGAATGATAATGTTTATCATTTAGAATTGGTTTGTTTGGATTGTGTTTGTTTGAAAACATGTTTGTTGTTTGTTGTTTGTTGTTTGTTGTTTGTTGTAAACGGCCGTCCGAAATAAAAATTGAATCTCTATACAGTTTGTACATTTAGCGACGGACTGGCGACGTTTCAACGACGCATTGGTTACGTGAATAAAAAAATCATAATTTTAACGATGGACTGTGTCCGTCGCTATATAACGACGGATCAACGACGGATTGTCGTCGAATTAACGACGGATTTGCGACGATTTTTTTAACTACGACATCTTCCCGTCGTTAATCCGTCGATATTAACGACGGCTTAGAGTCGTATTAATGACGGATTGTATATCAGACGACCGTTCGGAGGTTGTCGATTAGCGACTGAAAATTCCGTCTCTAATCCGTTGCTAATAATTAGCGACGGACGTATATCCATCGTTAAAAGATTGCCAACCAGGTTTCCAGCGACCCCTTTATTCCGTCGCTAATCCGTCGCTAATCCAATCTAACGACGGATCCAACATGATTAGCGACGGAATTTTCCGTCGCTATTCGCCTGTTTTTTTGTAGTGATCTACATTTATAACGTCCTACTTATATATTTGATGTACGTTCATATAAAGTATGTGAATTGCAATTAAACTAAAACATACCCCGATAGATGGTCAATTGTCTCGTAGACTCATTTGCTCGGATGAACTCCTACGTGCGGCCTTTTGCAATCAAAATAAGGATAAAATGAAAATTTTGACATTATTTTACTATAAAATCAAGAATGGATCGAGTCTGCGCACGAGGCATCGTCTGAGGTCCATCCTTTTGTTTCTCGTTTTTCTCTAGATTCTTGACTACACTCGTATAAACTCAAAGCTCATTCGTGTTGAATGACAACACTCAAACCATCTTCCTCGTATTGATTACATACGAGTTGTCGTATTCCTTCTCCTCCTTTGGAGATAGAAATTGTAATCTAGTCTTCGTTATTGTATCTTAGCTTTTCATTCGACTTAGTCCTCTTACGCTCATCACATATTCTTGACGGATGACCCATGTATTCCTTGTCCATCTTGTGAACAAGCGACCTTTTTGATATTATCGATTCATCGCATGATAATGATTGTGATTATGAGCGCATCAAGATCATCGCTGCTGGCGAACAAGAAGTAAGGATGCTCGACCGCGAAAAACAAGTGAGGTGCTCTTGATGCTGCTCGTAATCACAACCATTATCCGGCGATGAATGAGGTAATATCAAAAATCTCGCTTGAAAACGACATGGACAAGAAATCATGTGCCATCTGCCGAGAATATGTGATGGCGTAAGAGGCGACGTCGAATGAAAAGCTAAGCTACAATAATGAACTAGCATTACAATTTTATTTGAGGGGAAGGAATACGACAACTCGCATGTCGGTGAATACTGGAAGATGGTTTGATGTTGTCATTCAATCTGAAGGAGATTTGAGTTCGTATACGAGTGTGGTCAAGAATCTAGAAAAATGAGAAACAAAAGGATGGACCGTATCGATGCCTGCTGTCAGACTCGACCGATCTGATTTTATAATAAAATAATGTCGAATTTTCATTTTATCCTTATTCATGATTGCAAATTCTTTACTCTTTGAATTTTCTCGCAACAATTAGAAATGAAATGATCGAGATCAAGATCATGACATTTTTGGAAAAATAATTCTAAAAATACTTATGAATGCCATAAGTAGACTTAGTTTATAAGTTATGAATGCGAGTATTTTCCTTTGAATTTTTTGGATTTTATGAATTTTGTTTGTTACATAGACAACCTCTACGCAACAATCCATATTTTCCTTTGAATTTTATGAATGCCGTAAGTAGGTTTAATTATGAATGATATTTTGAAAACTCTTTGAATTTTCTACATAACAATTCTATTATGTCGTGACCTAAATCGATTGTTCTTTTCCTTTTTATTTATAAGTCGATGTCCGTTAAAAGCGACTTCATCACATTATGGGGTGGGCGAATTTAAGCTACGAGAATACTTGAGCGCAATTTGAGTGAAGCAACTTATAGATGACCAACTCTAAACCAACTTCACTCGTTATTCAAATCAATTTCACTGCGATGTACATGAACTAACCTATAGATGACTACGATGAATTTATCATCCCAACAAGTTAACAATCAAAACATTTTAAACATATGTGTGAAATATAATCACATATTACTCGATCTCATCACATATTACTCAATTTAAATCACATATTGGCATATTCGAGCAATTAATTTGATCGATAATAAATTTGTAATTTCATCGACTCAATTTCATCACATATTGACATAATTACATATTACTAATTTCATCACATATTACTCAATTTTATCTCTCATATTAATTTCATCACATCTGGCATTAATTTATAGAAAAAAAATAGTAATTGAAATTAGTCGAACTTACAGTCGAAAATGATTTGCGGGACGAGGCGTCGGGTAGAGACGAGGCGAGGCGGGATGGCGGGCGAGGCAGGATGCGCGGGGGCAGGCGAGGCGGCACGTGGGGTAGAGGCCGGACGGCGTGGGGAGGCGGTGAGGCGAGGGCCTTGTCCGGAGGCGAGGATGCGGCGTGGGGAGATGAGCGAGTAGGGGCAGGCGAGGCGGAGGTGAGCCGAGCCAAAATGGGAGCGAGGCGAACGTGGGAAGGCGAGCCGAGGCGAGGGGAGGCGAAATGAGCCGAGGCAGGGGCGGGGAGGCGGGCGGGCGGTGGGGGGACATGGCGAGACAATGGAGGAGTCATCGGAGAAGACGACGGCGAGGAAAGTCCAGAGAAGGCGACAGCGGCGTGGGATGAGGCAATCCGGGACACTTCGTTGTTCGGAGAAGGCGGCGAGCCGGCAGCGTGGGTGGCGGCGGTGATGGCGATGAAGGCGGCGGTAGCGGTGGGAGCTTCGGGCAGGGCGGCACGGCGGGCGCTCGATTTATGGTTTAGGTTTAGGGCTCTGAATGAAAATACAGAGATGAAATCCTATCTTTTTTTTAAAAATTCAACGACGACAAAACAACGACGGAAAACCTACGTCGTAATTCCGTTGGTGATCAACGGCGGTCGTTTATTCCGTCGTTGATCAATGACAGAATTACGACGGAGTAAATAGTGACGGATCAACGACGGATAATCCGTCGTTGTTTAACTCCGTCGTAATTCCATCGTTGATCCGTCGTTGATTTAAGATGTCGTAAGTCCGTCGTTAATTAACGACGGAGTCACGACCGTCGTTAATCAACGACGAAAAACCGACGAATATTTTGGAATATTTAAAAAGAGATCATCCGCCTTCAAACCGACGTTGTTCCGTCGTTGATTAACGATGGAATAATATCCGTCGTGTGTCCATCGTTGATCGAGTGAATTTCTTGTAGTGTTTAGTATTGAACATCGCTAGAGAATGGAGCAGTTTCGGGTTGAATCATTTTTGCCCTCCCCTCTCTCAAAAAGTATATATACAATTGTGATGAATAAATGAAAATTATTATATTTACATTGAGTAGAAATATGTCATGTAATGAGCCGAAATTGAGAAAACCATTGATGAAATTTGGGTTTTTGAATAGAGTATTGAGAAAGAGAAAGTAGATTCAATGAAAGAGAGAAGTCTTATTGTCCACGTGGAGAAAATCCAATAAGAATTACTTAATACCAGTGTGTAACCCGTCGAATTTCGACGAAAAATATTTTACGTTGTGTTTATGGTCATATTAAATAAAATAATCTTTATATTAGGGTGATATATCTGAATTTGATATATTAAACTAAATAATCTTTATATCAGGACAATGCGTCTGAATTTGATATGTATAGGTTATACTCCGTCGAATTCTAATGGAAAATCACTTTATATTGTAATTTACGGGTAAGAAATTAAATATTCTTAGGCATGTTAATAATTCCCATTTAGAATGTATATACTCGTACATGTCTTAAATTCGATTAATTATCCGAAATTGTTTAAATTTATAAATATAATTTGTTATAGTGATTGGTTGTTCGTCTCGATAAAAAGCTAACTTTACAAAGTAAATAATAAATAATAAAAATAACGAAAGATAAAAAATATGCTTAAAAATCGAACGTTACAAAAGACATTACAAAGTAATCATTACAAAGAATTTATACGCTCGTACATATCACAAACTTGATTAAAAGTATTTTTACTAATCGTTCTCGTCTCAAATCCGTATAGTTACTATATGTTAACTACCAAAATATATTTAAATTTATACATATAAGTTGTTATAGTAATTGATTATATATTTCAATAATGACTTGAACATTATAGAATAAATATTAATAATAAATAATATAAATATCAAAAGATTGAAAAATAGTGAACATGTCTAGCATATACATACATGCACATGTCCCAGATTTGATTAATTATCACCTGAAACTGATTAATTTTATAAATTTAAGTTGTTACAATAATTAGTTATTGTTTTAATAAGACTTGAACATTACAGAGTAATTATTAATAATAAATAATATGGATAATTGGAATTTAAAACTGAGCAAATTTCACATAGACGTATCGTTTAATGTCTTGACCTGTTTAAAATTGATTTTACTATTTGATTTCGTCATATTCTAATATAATCGATATATGATTCATCAAAATTTATTTTATAATCATATAAAATATATCATTCAATTTGTGTCTTGAATTTCAAAGAAAATTGAATAGAGTTTTGAGAAAGAGAAAGTAGATTCAATGAAATAGAGAAGTCTTGTTGTCCACGTGGAGAGAATCCAATAAGAATTACTTAATATTGCTAGTCGTATATGCGTTGGTGATGAACCTTATTTATATGAGTCGTTTTCTTTAAATTGTATTTTGTTTATTTTACTCTACTGTGGAAGTGAATGCGAAATTAGCAGAAAGAATTCTATCTCAATTCTATTTCTTTGTCTATTGTGTCTTCTTCCCCAATCTCTCCCTATCCCCCTATCTCATTCTATTCTATTACAATATTTAGAAAATCCCAAAAATAGCTAGAAAGTGAGTTCCTAACAATTGGTATAAGAGTAGTCGATTCTCGAATAGCTGACAATGCACGTTTCCAAAATTTGTAAGGAGCCCAAAGATTCTTGGATCGGATCCTCATATAGAAGCACTAAAAGGAGAATCAACAGAACTGCAGTTGCAGGAGCAACCGAATGGGATTAATGGCGAGGAAAAATCGTCTGGGGATGAAGGCTCTAGTAATGAGGGACCTATGATGGGGTGGAATTCGAATGAAAGTCATAAGATACTACAAAATAGATACGTAAAATATTAAATTACAATACAAAATATCACCAAATTTTTACCACAAGTGCTCAATTTTTGATGTGTTTTTTAATGTTATTAAACTGAGTTATTTAAATTTTAAATTTTTACCATAAGTGCTCAATACACAAAAATCAATCTATCGAATTGAACTTAGAGGGTGTTTGGCTGAGCTTATAAACTCCCCAAAAAACAGTTTATAAGCTGTTTTTTTAAGCTCGAAAGGAGCTTAATAAGCTCAGCCAAACACCCTCTTAGTCAAATGTCAAAGACCAAATGGATTTACATGTTGGGAAAACACAAAATTTTAGCTTAATAAATTATCTTTGTGACAATTTTAGCATAATCAATCAATAATACATTAATCAAGTCTAATGAATTGATTTTGTGACAATTTTAATCCGTAAATGATTTTTCGGCATCGAAAAACACAATTGACATCGGACATAACAAATAGTCTGTAAAACATTTTCAATTACGTTTTTAACATGTGGTTTCTATATGTCATTTCACGATAACGATTGTACTTTTTGGTGCAAAAAATCACTTGCGGGCTAAAATTGTTACAAAATCAATTTATTGAGCTTGATTGATGTATTATTGATTTATTAGACTAAAACTGTCATAAAATCAATTTAACAGATTAAAATTATATATTTTCTGTTACATGAATTATTAGCTTAGTTGGAAGACCAACTCATGACACACTCGGTTGTGCAATGGAAATGATTTTATAATTTTCTTTCTTACAAACTCTTGTCATCTTGCAGTAAACGATTGAGATTGGTTATAGGTAAATCCATAAAAGTAGTCTTACAATGTGGATTTGGCAACTCAACGTATTTCTTGTCATTTTTGTTGTTCAAATTCAGAGTTGAATTTTTAAGACAAATAGTATACTTTATTTTATAACACTACTTTAATTAGTATATACTCTATTCGAGCCCAAGCTAAGTGAAATGTATTTGTAGATTAAAACAAAGGTCCAGAAACGCAATTTAATATTTAATTTAATTAAAAGCCTGTATCCTAATGTTCTCTCTCTGTGTGTGTGCGCGCGGGCTTGTCCTGTGATAAAAGTGTTTTGTGCAAGTAAATGGTGTAATACCCCGCAAAATTAAATGCCTAATTGCGGTATTTAAAACCCGTAAATTAGAGTTTTCACTGAGATATTCAATCAGTATGACATCGAATAATGACTTCGATTAATTACGAAGGAATGAAATCCTATTTTATATTCACTGAGAATTGTGAATTAAGGAATAAAAGTATATGAAGTATATCGGCGTATAATTTTAACGTCGATCGCGTATCGATAGTTAAAACTTCATGAAATCTTTCTAAGCAATTAAGCTTAGGATTGAATTCCATTATAAATGGAATAATGTAATAAAGTGATGATGACCATTTCGAGATGAGTCGATAATGAGCGTTTGCAGCGTTTTCAAGCGTTAACGTTTTGAGATGAAGCAGCGTTTTAATCGATCAAGAAATTATAGGAATTAATTTCCTATGATTGGTATATGTAATTACAGTATGATTTAGCATTAAATCAATGTTAGATCATCAAGATTGATAGTTACCAATTTTTCAAGCGTTGAAAACCCTAATTTTCGAACTCGATTTTTGTCGCATAAAATGATGTCATTAATTTATCCTATGATATTATTTATCATCTAAACTATATGTCATAACATATATCAATGTTGGGCATGAAAAATAAAATTTTGACCTATGGTTTATGTGTAATAGCCGAAAACCCTTGAAGGTGTAACAAAGTGTGTTGTTGATTTTTCCTATTGCATGTATCTACTATATGACAATGTGATTAATTAAAAAGCCTAACTAAACATTAAATACTGAAATTTATATATATATATATATACATAAAATCGTGCATGTGTGTGTGTAGAGAGGGAGTGTAAGAGTGTTGTGCATGTGTGTGACAAGTGTAGATGTATGTGAGTGTATTAACAAATGTCACCCATGCCTACCACCCAACACCCCATACCTCTCAACACCACCCACACACACCCACACCTCATTTCTGCCGTCCCACTTCCTCTCTCTTTCCCCATTTCTCTTCTCTCCCTCTTCTTGCTCCATGGCAGCCCTATGTTCTCTCCATCAAGAGAAATCAAGCTTATAGCTCGAATGGTTCATCGAAGCTAAACCCGGACAACGAGCTTCGTTGCATCTCCCTCAACCTTGTTAAAAATCTGATCCAAGGTAAAATCCCTACACCCATAAGTTACTTTGATCAAAATATACACATGCATGTTCATCAATAAGCTTGATGGTGTTGGTTCTATACTTGAAAGTGATTGCATGTTGTTAATCTGGACGATCAGTAACTTCACGAATTTATTTGACTAAGTTTCAGTGGTCCGATGATTGTGAATTTTTGATATATTGAAATTATATGTGTCTAGTATACCTCTGTAAAATTTCAAGTCCATCCAACTTGATTTTCTATTTTAATTGTATTTATCAAAACACTGCACAAATCTGTGAAATCGCCGTGTTTATCACCCATAGTGCGTGGCTTTCGTTTTAAGTTTGGCTAATGATAAAACTCTAAAATTTGGCAGAAACATAATTCAGCATGTCTAGAAGATTCCTATAAATTTTCAGAATTTTCTAAAAGTTTTACTATTTATTCCAGATTTTACAAGTTAACTGCACAAAACTGTCACGGGAGTGATAGCTTGTGATAAAACATTTTTATCTCCCAATCTATTGTGAATCATTGAGTGAGGAATTTTCTGGATAAAACTAGACTTAAGTGGCTTTTCAATATGATTGGTTTCATTTCTAGATTCCTTATAATGAACTCACGGTGAATTTTTAAAGTTGATACATTACAGTAAGTTGTTTTGGACAAACTGCCTTAGTAAATTTTTTCATATAATAGGCTGTTCGAGTATGACTTTTACGTGAGGTGTTCAAGCCATTTGTAGTCCGATTTGGACTTGGGTTTCTTCATAAGAAATGTTCCCCACCATGTCTAGTTGTGATCTGGAAAGTTTCATCCCAAACCAACTCTTATAGGTATACCTTTCACTGACCCAAAGTCACCTACTGGAAACTGTCCATTTCCAACTAGTCAACTTTGGACTTATGTATTTCTCGATGAGTTAGATATTTTCCAGTATGGTCTTCATGACATATGTAGTACTTGTTACAAGGTTTCTAAATTGGTAGCCTGCAGCCATTTTGGTATTGTGAGTCAAACGTTACGAGCCTCGCAAAACCCCTCGTCGCTAAGCTAAAACTAAAAATTCTTAAAAATTTTCTAAGTATAGAAGTCAGTTTGAGTTGCCCACTTTGAGACCCTATATCTCCCGAACCACTACTCGTTTGGATTTAACTCCTTCTTAGAACTTGTAGTACATGTTTAGAGGTTTCCAGAATGTATCTTTGTGCGACCATACGTATTCGAATCGAGAGTTATGGGTCGTCAAAGTACGTCACTGGGTTATTTCAAGCTGTTTTGCTGAAATTAAAACACTTGAAATTTGACTAAGTGTTGGAAACCCTATGTGAAGTATGCCTTATGTGACTAACATGCTATTAATCGATGCATTCATTATGTTATGTCGCAAGAGTGCGATGAGCATTATAAGATGTGCAATTATGATAAAACATCATGATACGATATTTTCACGAAAGCATACCTTAACGTGAAATATTTGACTAAGTCTTCTGCGTGGTCGATTGAGTGTATATCATACCATGATATACACTAAAATAGAAATATGGGTTCTAAGACCCAATGGTTTTCGACTCCAAAACCTCAAGGTCGAGAATAGATAGGCTAAAGCTAGGACTTACGGTCAAGAAATGGGATTAAGGCGATCTACGGTCCGGTGGGCTTTACTCTACTCAAAATAAAATGCTTTTGAAATATTTTACGATGCTTATTTCAACTGTTGATAAAATGTTTACATGATTACACGCCAAAATGTTTATGTTTTGTGTATGTATCTATCCGTGAGATGTTATGAGATGTTATGAAATGTTATGAATGTTGTTGGGTTATTCCCAACTTATGAATAATCGATATCGGATCTATCTTTGGAAGGACAATACAGCTAGGGTTAACGTGTACACTAAGGTATTGTGTCTTTGTAAGGACAATTCACGGCGGTCGCGGCGTCGTAGAGGAGGCCTCCTTCACGACGTTCGACTATGATGTTATGATGAATGATGATAAGGGATATGGATCATACACACAAGAAAAATGCAGCCGGCGATGATTTTATGGCGATAAAATGTTTTAGTAAGCACAAGGCATTTTCAACTAAAACCCTGTGTCTTACCATGATGTTGGCGATGTAATTCAAATGATAAAATATTTTGGCATGAGTCCAGAGTGCATTCTTGTACTCGACCGCATGTTGTTTTAAATGTGCGGGTTGAGCGAGATGATGGATGGGGCGGTGTTGAGCAATAGGATTATGGTCATTTGAAAAGTTTATACCTTGATAGTACATCGTCATATGTACTTATCACATGTCTTCCATTGCTGAGAACCTAAATTTATGTACTAAAGTCAAAGAATATACTTGACATATGTTTTACGTTTATTGTTAAAAGAATCTCCTTTATAATTATCCTTGTTTAGAGTTATAGTCTCATTAATCCGTACTTAGGATTGTGGGGGCATGATGAGTGGTATCAGGCGGTTCGCTCTTGAACCCAAAATCTTCTTTAAGGTTAAGTCTAGATTGAGTCATTAGACTTCTAGAGATCGGTGACAATGCTCAACACTCCATCACATCAAGCTCAACCGAAATAAGGTAAATGACTCTTTTCCAAAGTTTTGAAAATTAGCTTTGGCTAGATGAATATTTATGAAATTATTTTCTCGAATTGAAAGCGAAAAGTTTGAAAGTGAAACAAAATTTTATCAAGTGAAATGAAAGCTATGAAAGGTTGGGAATGAATGTTGTGACAAATGATTTGTCGAAAGTTATGAAAAGAAGGAAAATATAAGAAAGATGATGACAATGATATGAAAAAGTTTGTACGATATGCGAAGATGAAATGTTGGAATTCACGGAATTGATAAGAGTTCATTATTATGAGCGAGTTATGATTATTCATGTTTAAGATGATTGAGATTGGACATTGAATTGTCAAATATGATATGTTGAATTTTTTAAATTCAACGAAATAAATCTCGATATAAATGAGCTACGTAGGAATATTGAAGTTTTACTTCAATCTCAAAGTTGATTATGATGATGAGCATGCTAGTCAAACAGAACATAGACTTTATAGGACGCATGATCCTTTCTACGAAAGAACATAGAAGTAAAATTTCCTTCAATTACAAGAACAAGATTAGTGATGGATTTGAGAACTTCATTCCATCTTGAGTGAAGAAAAGTGAAAGATTTATCTGAAATTGTTCGACCTCGACATATACGACCTCGGCCGACCTCGGCATGCGACTATCGACTTCAAAATCGGCATTTATAACATCGCCTTTGACATGTCGACTGGGGTAGTTTGTCCGACCTCGGTGTCGGCAATATTCTGTACTACCTCAGCATCGGTAGCGGCATGTACGACCTTGGTGTCGGCATCGCTTATGACCTCGGCGCGGCGTGTAAATTTCCTGCCTGCGCGGTGATTTTGTTTTGACTGGTTCTCGGTCGTGTGAACTCCGATTTACGTACGGTTTTCGCCTACGTGCTCTAATGCACTGTACTTCATTTCTTATGGAGGACCAAATTCCTGATTCCTACTCCAGAATTCATGAGAATCAGTTGAAGTTAGTTCTATGATTTGAAATGAGTAAGGCATTATAGTATGATCTGAATCCTAGAATGTTACTAAGAAAGTAAGATCTTGATGTACAAGTAGAACCTTGACATACATGGGAACTTTGTTGATGACCTATTACGGGTATATAAGCTTTCAAATTATATCCATTACCCAATTTACGTCATTGAATTTAACTCTATGACCTAGTTCGATTGAGAAATCATTCGAGTTTCTCACTTCTTACGAAGAAAACTTCCAACTCAAAATTTACAAAGTGTCCTTTTGAACCCAAAGCCTTGTGTGTGAGAATATAATTGTGGTGGTGCAGCCAGCCCATATGACCAAAGAAATCTCGATGAGTCGTCATTCGGTCTTGGACCTAGAGCCCCATTTATTGATCGAGGAACATATCGATTCAATCATTGAAGAGATGTTATCTTGATGGGTGAGACGAGTACCTCACTGTAAGTAGTCGTGATAATCTTTCTCGACTCTTGAAACCATCAAGTAAGATGAAAGTTGACTTACCTTGTCACCTAAATGCGAATTAGTAAAGCGATCGATATTAGACATGGAATAGGTTGACTTATCACGGACACCTAAAGTTTCGGATCGATAAAGAGATAGACATCGAGAAATTATGATGTAAAGAAAATCTCGATGAGGCGAAATATTTTCCTACGATACACATGGATGTGATGACCCTTGATGGGCTTTACCAAGATTGATGGCGGTGAAGTTATGCCTTCATATGATCATTATGATAACGAAGTTAAGAATAAGATACTCTTTAGCATTAAATGCAAAGAGTAAAAGTAAAGAAAAGTATATGATATCGTGGGATATGAATTTCCCTTATTATGTCATGGCGAGGCGATTACAACTTATCTTTAAGATAGTTGGATATCCTTGAAACCTCGCTAGTAGGTTGGACACGTTTAAAAGAATAAAGATGCATACAAGATATTCTTTTCAAAGAATATATATATGAAGAAATGATAGCATCTCGGAAATAAATCTCTGCCTTATACCTAAGTTAATGAGATTATGCTTGAGCATAATCGATTCAAGTAATTGAAACTTGGTTAAACAGATGATAATGAGATTGAAAATCATAATCTTTGAGATGTGTGAATAGCTAGGATATCCCTAGTATGTGAACTAAGTAGGGAGGAAATAACTCCGAAGTCAAGACATGGTAATGAGATGCTTAGAATTTAAGTTATGGAGTACAAAGGTACTACCCTACCAAGCCATATGACGATGATAACGGTTTTAGTCCTGAAAGTGGAAACCGAAGTATAACGAAAGTAAGATTACTCTCAGATATCATGCTCAAGAAAATGGACAAAAGTCAAAAAAATAGCAGAAGAAATTATGAGCTATACAATTAGATAGTTCATGATATGACATAAGTTTAAGAGATGTTATGACTTGATAAGTAAGGTAATTCCTTGGAAGTAAAAAGCGGATTAAAAGCAGATTCATTGTTTTGAAATGAATCTTAATACCCTAAGTTATAATGACACAAAACGCTTGTCTTGTGTAACTTAATAGTTAACAAGCAAGATAGTTTCTATAGATCTTCAAAGGAAATACATCGAGAGAACACGGAAAAGATTCACATGGAAGGATCTTAAGGTAGACCTAATTGTAAATCTTACCCCGTATTTTTGTGTCGATCGATAAAGTGAGGTGTTAAGTATCTCGACATGGAAATGAAGAAATCATTGAATGTCGAGAAATGGTAAAGATATTTGACGTCAAGGTAAAAGTATAATACATCCCGAGTGGACAAAGGATTTTATCTTATGCGAAATTGCATGATGAATCAATAAAAGATTAAGAAGAAATGGCGTATATCCAAAAGGGATATTACAAATGATGGCACTAAATGCCGATACAAGTTTCTCTAGAAATGAGTTTAAAGTAAGGACATATGAGAAATATATTCCTAAGATCGATAAAGTGAAAAGGAATTAAATCATTCATCTTGGATTAGAAATGAATGATAGTGATAGAGACATGTGATCTCTACGATAAGATTTCATTATTGAAATATATCCATATCAAAGGATAGGTTGATGTAAATCTAACCACGAATGCTATTAGTAAAAGCACAACGATACTAATACCGAGAAGTATAAAGTGAATGAGGCGACGAAGGCCATAGCAAGGAACATGATGTCCCGATGGAAAGGACGAGGACATATGAAATAGATGTTTACACGAATAAGCAGAACACCGTAGACCAAAGCTATACCTTGCATCGAAAAGCAGAACAAAGCAGAACCAAAAGGCGAGAATATGTATGAGGAAAATTTCTCGAATAGCCATAAGATTTTGTTCAATTTAGGTGCTTCGCTTTTGACATCGCACAAGTATGCGTAGAAGCGATAGAACCCAACTCGGGGTAGCGAATCAAGAAATGAAAATCCCTTACCTATCACGAGAATTTTGACCATTGCAAATGTTGCTCAAGCTCGAATTGAACCTCGAATCGCCTAAAGTGCTATCAATGATTTGGATCATTATATACGTGTGGAGCGTAGATATAATTTTAGAGACAAGAAGTTTGGAAATGGGTCATTACTCGTGGCTTGGGCTAGCCTTTTCGTTAGAGGTTTCACACGACGAATATCGGTACCACTGTTCGCCTATCACGAATATCTTTAAAGCAATATCTGTTGAAGATGTAAAATGTAAAATGGGTATTAAGATAAGAATCATGAGTCATCTACGGGCTATATATGTCTTAAAGTGTATAATTCATTAAGAGATCCTTCTTGTTTAGAAATTCCTCCATTGCTTAAATTAAGTCGGTTTATCTAAAAATATCCGTTTACAAATGACGAAAAGGAGTTTAACGGTGAAGTTAACCCCAAGGCCTAGAAGTTTATAACTCACACGAGCGTATCACTCTTTTAATATGAACTAGAAATGAATTTAGAACAGTTTTGAAGAAATTCTTGCACCTCGGATGGATACTCGTAACTATAGAGTGTCGAATGAGGATGGTACCCAACGACGTGTCATCGGTTGCCAGCGGATCGGAGGAATTTTACAAAGTAGTATCAAAAGAATAATTTCTCCATGAGAAAAATTCCAAAGTGCAGACGGACATACCGAGTTGTCAACAAGTTTAAGCATACATATAATGCGTGAGGAGCGACACCTCACGAGTACTTGTCACGAACCTCGGCAAGTTACACAAGACGGCATAAAGGAATGGTTGTACCATGATGTTCCAAACGCCGTCCCATGTCTGTGCCGTCAATTATACGAGAAAGAGGCGAGAATGGTAAAAGGACGGATCTTATCGCCCATGGATTAGGAGAATTACCGCTACCAACCCAACCATACTTTTCGATAAAGTAACACCAACTTTTAGTATTGAAGAAGAAGCGGGGCGACTTGACCCCGGCTCTCTAAAGAGAAGCGACCATCGAAGTATGAAAACAAAAGCGTGCTTGGAGAAAGGCAAGTTTCGAGGGAGAATACAACTCAAACGAAGGTCCTCGAGACCTAGAATCCTAGGATCCTATGAGACTTATATGTAGATAATGGTTTATAATGAAAATGATGTGATTATAATATGTAAAATAAGCGTAGTTTGGAAGAGTTTATGAATATGGTGAAAGAAGTGTCAAAGTTTTGAGTGTAAAAAGAGCTGACGCCTTGTAAGTAATGTATGAAAAATCCTCTTTGAGGCATTATGATGTAATATTATATGGTCTTGAAGAATGGTATCCAAAATACGGAAATGAATTGTTACGAATAAGATATGGTTACTATGAGATAATAGTTATGCCCTTCGAACTAACAATGCACCACCATTCATGAACCTCAAAATCAGTGTTTCACACATACCTAGAAAATTTTTATCTCAATCCTTACGGATGATGTTCTTATTTATTCAAAGGACGAGAAAGAACATAAAGAAAATCGAAGGGCTGTCTTACGACTTTTAAGAGCCGGGCAAAATTTTGCAATCTGAGTTTGTAATTTCGACTTAAAAGAGAAATATTCCTGAGGCACATAGTGTCTTTAAAGAGAACAATGTAGATCGACAAAGGACAAAACAAATAAAGATGAAAGGCGTCGATGACCTAAAATAAGATCATGAATTTTATAGATTAATTGAATTACATTAGAGATCCATTAAGAACTCTCTAAGGTATGAAGACCAATAAGATAGTTACCCCAAAATAGAGTCACAATTCTCACGGATTAATAAAAGTAAGGCTATGTATTAATATGAGATAAATAATAACTTATGTGTCACGATGACTTAGGCCACATGAGCGAATTTCCTAACTCATGACTTGAAATAGTGATAGAATCGATTTAAGAAAAGGATCGTCGAGACAAAGGATGGAGGAAAAGTTAGAAAGGATCCGAGAAAGGGTAAGGGCTGAAGGATTTAAGAACTTCCGGAGGCGTCGGACAACGCCTTATTATGCGAAGGAAGAATATGCGTTCAGACAACGCAAAACTTCAAAATGAAATAATGGTGAGGCTCGCGATACACTACTACACCTTCGCCCGAGATAGTACTAAGGTGTACCAAGACTTGAAAGAAAAGTTTTGGTGGGAAGGCATTAAGCGAGACATAGCTTCTTTCGTAGAACAACGTCTTGTTTGCCAGTGAGATGAAAGCATTACACCAACGTCCATACGGAAAGTTCGGCCGTTGGAAATACCGAGTGGAAATGGGATGAAATAACGATGGACTTCGTTACGAACTTACCCAAATCAAAAGAGGAACACCGCTATATTTGTAATTGTTGATAGACTCACCAAGAGTGCTCACTTCCTACCAATCCAAAGTACTTATGGATCGACAAGTTAGCCCGGTTGTATGTAAAGGAAATTATACGACTTCACGAGTGCAAAATCTATTACCTCGATAGTGATGAGTATAAATACCAAAGTCTTGGAAATTTCACTCCTATATCAATAAATTAAGAACCCTTCACAATTTACAAAGTTAGAATTTATTCTTGAGCAAAGAAACTTGGATACAAGATAGGAAAGATGGCACGAATCGGTAAAGATTATAAATGTGATAAATGATCACCTATGAGCGGTTAATGTAGAATTTAATGCCTAAGATATAAATTTAGGTCTAAATTATGGTATGTCCTTATAGAAAAGGAAAACTCATCGAGAAAAGTTAAGAAAGCGAGCAGAAATAGTCGGAAATCGAGGGCGAATGTAAGTAGTATACCCACAACCAAGGTGAAATATGACTAAAGAGAGAATGAAGATGGGAATAGAATACGAATTAAGATAAGGAATGAAGAGCTGAAGGATTCTAAGGAGCACTGGACAGTGTTATAATGTCTAAGGAAGAGATATACATATATTTCCAAGCAATAATAAGCTTAGAAATGAAACCAAGAATGAATTTCATGATCCTTCTCATACCGCCAACCAGGCATTATTAAGATGTATTATGATTTACGAGTAAAGTTAGATGGCAAGGAATGGAATGAGATGTAACCATGATTGTCGGCGATGTCTCGGTTGCCAACAAGTGAAGACATCGTATCAAATGCCTTATAAGAAGTTATGATCTCTAGAGATATACGAATGAAAATAGAATGATATAGAAATAGATCTTATGACAGATTTTACCAAAGTCATAAAGAAGTCGCACTACTATATGGCTAGTAGTGGATTGACTCACCAATTATGTTTTGTCTCTGTCTATTCAGATGACTCATAGATCCGATAAGTTAGCTCAGTCGTACATAAAGGAAATCGTATATTTACAAGGAGTACCAAAACCTATCAGTTCGAGATAGAGACTTGAGAGTACCCTAGTTTTGGAACTAACTCACAAAATGAGTTAGACACGAGATTGAGCCTTAACATAGATGTCCACTCACAGGCAGAAGGACAATCAAAAGGACAGTATGAATGTTTAAGGATACGATAAAACAAGTGATAAACCAAGGTATCGGTGGGAACTTATAGCACCACCTGTTAAGTTTACATAGGATCGTAACTGTCAAACAACGATCAATATAGCCTTATGAGGCATTATGCAGAAAAGAGTTATCGATCACCACTTTATTGTAATAAAGTAGGTGAGAAAAAAAAAAGTATAAAGTCACGATGGCAAAGTAAACGACCGAGATATCTCCTCAATAAAGGCAAAGAATAAGAGAAGCTCGAGACGGACAAAGTCTTCTGACGTCTGCGTAAATTTAAGCTGCATTTTTAAATGCGGAATCAAAATCTCTTAAGATTTCCCGTCTAGAGATTATAAAATTACGATACAAAGAATGTTGAGGTCACGTTTTATAGGACGTTACGAGCTCCTAGAAATGATAGGCCTAGTAGCCTATAGCTTGGTACTTCCATCACATTTGGGGGAAAGTACGAAATGTCTTCCTCGTGTCGCAGTTAAAGAAATACGAAAATTGCCCAATTTACGAAAACCAACATGGTGACGTGACCTTTGACTCAGATGGGTTATGATGAAAATCTACGACTAATTTGATCGTACGATTCAACGATTAAAAAAAAAGCAAGTTCGGGTTCTTAATGAAAGTCCAATGGAAGAACCATGGACGAAAGAAAAGCACATGGAAAGTTATGATGTTATGATGTTAAGATACCCATACTTTATGAGGTATGCAAATTTCGGGACGAAATTTCTTTTAAGGGGGGTAGGATGTAATACCCATAAAATTAAATGCTAATCATGCGGTATTTAAAACCCGTAAATTAGAGTTTTCTTTGAGATATTCAATCGTTATGACATCGAATAATGACTTGATTAATTACGAAGGAATGAAATCCTATTTTATATTCACGAGAATTGTGAATTAAGGAATAAAAGTATATGAAGTATATCGGCGGTATAATTTTAACGTCGATCGGCGTATCGATAGTTAAAACTTCATGAAATCTTTCTAAGCAATTAAGCTTAGGATTGAATTCCATTATAAATGGAATAATGTAATAAAGTGATGATGACCATTTCGAGATGAGTCGATAATGAGCGTTTTGCAGCGTTTTCAAGCGTTAACGTTTTGAGATGAAGCAGCGTTTTAATCGATCAAGAAATTATAGAATTAATTTCCTATGATTGGTATATGTAATTACAGTATGATTTAGCATTAAATCAATGTTAGATCATCAAGATTCGATAGTTACCAATTTTTCAAGCGTTCGAAAACCTAATTTTCGAACTCGATTTTAATCGCATAAAATGATGTCATTAATTTATCCTATGATATTATTTATCATCTAAACTATATGTCATAACATATATCAATGTTGGGCATGAAAAATAAAATTTTGACCTATGGTTTATGTGTAATAGCCGAAAACCCTTGAAGGTGTAACAAAGTGTGTTGTTGATTTTTCCTATTGCATGTATCTACTATATGACAATGTGATTAATTAAAAAGCCTAACTAAACATTAAATACTGAAATTTATATATATATATATGCATAAAATCGTGCATGTGTGTGTGTGTAGAGAGGAGTGTAAGAGTGTTGTGCATGTGTGTGACAAGTGTAGATGTATGTGAGTGTATTAACAAATGTCACCCATGCCTACCACCCAACACCCCATACCTCTCAACACCACCCACACACCCCACACCTCATTTCTGCCGTCCCACTTCCCTCTCTCTTTCCCCCATTTCTCTTCTCTCCCTCTTCTTGCTCCATGGCAGCCCTATGTTCTCTCCATCAAGAGAAATCAAGCTTATAGCTCGAATGGTTCATCGAAGCTAAACCCGGACAACGAGCTTCGTTGCATCTCCCTCAACCTTGTTAAAATCTGATCCAAGGTAAAATCCCTACACCCATAAGTTACTTTGATCAAAATATACACATGCATGTTCATCAATAAGCTTGATGGTGTTGGTTCTATACTTGAAAGTGATTGCATGTTGTTAATCTGGACGATCAGTAACTTCACGAATTTATTTGACTAAGTTTCAGTGGTCCGATGATTGTGAATTTTTGATATATTGAAATTATATGTGTCTAGTATACCTCTGTAAAATTTCAAGTCCATCCAACTTGATTTTCTATTTTAATTGTATTTATCAAAAACACTGCACAAATCTGTGAAATCGCCGTGTTTATCACCCATAGTGCGTGGCTTTCGTTTTAAGTTTGGCTAATGATAAAACTCTAAAATTTGGCAGAAACATAATTCAGCATGTCTAGAAGATTCCTATAAATTTTCAGAATTTTCTAAAAAGTTTTACTATTTATTCCAGATTTTACAAGTTAACTGCACAAAACTGTCACGGGAGTGATAGCTTGTGATAAAACATTTTATCTCCCAATCTATTGTGAATCATTGGTGAGGAATTTTCTGGATAAAACTAGACTTAAGTGGCTTTTCAATATGATTGGTTTCATTTCTAGATTCCTTATAATGAACTCACGGTGAATTTTTAAAGTTGATACATTACAGTAAGTTGTTTTGGACAAACTGCCTTAGTAAATTTTTCATATAATAGGCTGTTCGAGTATGACTTTTACGTGAGGTGTTCAAGCCATTTGTAGTCCGATTTGGACTTGGGTTTCTTCATAAGAAATGTTCCCCACCATGTCTAGTTGTGATCTGGAAAGTTTCATCCCAAACCAACTCTTATAGGTATACCTTTCACTGACCCAAAGTCACCTACTGGAAACTGTCCATTTCCAACTAGTCAACTTTGGACTTATGTATTTCTCGATGAGTTAGATATTTTCCAGTATGGTCTTCATGACATATGTAGTACTTGTTACAAGGTTTCTAAATTGGTAGCCTGCAGCCATTTTGGTATTGTGAGTCAAACGTTACGAGCCTCGCAAAACCCCTCGTCGCTAAGCTAAAACTGAAAATTCTTAAAAAATTTCTAAGTATAGAAGTCAGTTTGAGTTGCCCACTTTGAGACCCTATATCTCCCGAACCACTACTCGTTTGGATTTAACTCCTTCTTAGAACTTGTAGTACATGTTTAGAGGTTTCCAGAATGTATCTTTGTGCGACCATACGTATTCTGAATCGAGAGTTATGGGTCGTCAAAGTACGTCACTTGGGTTATTTCAAGCTGTTTTTGCTGAAATTAAAACACTTGAAATTTGACTAAGTGTTGGAAACCCTATGAAGTATGCCTTATGTGACTAACATGCTATTAATCGATGCATTCATTATGTTA
This sequence comes from Salvia rosmarinus, assembly GCA_036937905.1. Classification (NCBI taxonomy): domain Eukaryota; kingdom Viridiplantae; phylum Streptophyta; class Magnoliopsida; order Lamiales; family Lamiaceae; genus Salvia; species Salvia rosmarinus. The sequence goes on along the minus strand of CM072816.1, from coordinate 32,135,215 downwards.
TGTCGCATGAGTGCGATAGAGCATTATAAGATGTGCAATTATGATAAAACATCATGATACGATATTTTCACGAAAGCATACCTTAACGTGAAATATTTGACTAGAGTCTTCTACGTGGTCGATTGAGTGTATATCATACCATGATATACACTAAAATAGAAATATGGGTTCTAAGACCCAATGGATTTTTCGACTCCAAAACCTCAAGGTCGAGAATAGATAGGCTAAAGCTAGGACTTACGGTCGAAATGGGATTAAAGCGATCTACGGTCCGGTGGGCTTTACTACACTCAAAAATAAAATGCTTGAAATATTTTACGATGCTTATTTCAACTGTTGATAAAATGTTTACATGATTACACCGCCAAAAATGTTTATGTTTTGTGTATGTATCCTATCCATGAGATGTTATGAGATGTTATGAAATGTTATGAATGTTGTTGGGTTATTCCGACTTATGAATGAAAATCGATATCGGATCATCTTGTGGAAGGACAATACAGCTAGGGTTAACGTGTACACTTAAGGTATTGTGTCTTTGTAAGGACAATTCACGGCGGTCCGCGGCGTCGAGAGGAGGCCTCGCTTCACGACGTTCGACTATGATGTTATGATGAATGATGATAAGGGATATGGATCATACACACGAAAAATGCTGGCGGCGATGATTTTATGAAGCGATAAAATGTTTTAGTAAGCACAAGGCATTTTCAACTAAAACCCTTGTGTCTTACCATGATGTTGGCGATGTAATTCAAATGATAAAATATTTTGGCATGAGTCCACCGAGTGCATTCTTGTACTCGACCTGCATGTTGTTTTAAATGTGCGGGTTGAGCGAGATGATGGATGGAGCGGTGTTGAGCAATAGGATTATGGTCATTTGAAAAGTTTATACCTTGATAGTACATCGTCATATGTACTTATCACATGTCTTCATTGCAAGAACCTAAATTTATGTACTAAAGTCGAAGAATATACTTGACATATGTTTCTGATTTATTGTTAAAAGAATCTCCCTTTATAATTATCCTTGTTTAGAGTTATAGTCTCTGTTAATCCGTACTTAGGATTGTGGGGCTGTGACAAATGGATAGCTAATTATATTCGACTAAATGCTAAGTTTTAGTCGTGGATACATAGAAATGTGAAAATAACGAAAATAATACAGGATGAAATTGAGGTAAGAGTTTGACTATTTCTCTGCAAGACAATTTTACTCCGCTACAGTCCATACAGTTCTATAGCAATTTTTTCCAAGATACAACGGTTTAACAAATACGAGTAATAGTACTACTGTAAGTATTTCCGAAGAATTACTAGATACTCGGGATAGAGAGGCTTTTGAAGGATGTATGAAGTAGATTGACTATCTTCGAATTGGTGAGATTAATCATCTTCTGCAAGGTCCCTTTTATAACCCAAGGTGGCTGTTTGGGAAGGTGGCTATTCGTGAAGTGGTGCGAAGGCCTAACTGCTGACCCGAACCAGTTCGTCGATCCATGACCGATAAGGTTGGCCCGAACTGATGTGATGGTTTAGCCATGCACGAGTACAACTGCCATGCCACGTGGTTGAGTCCAATGTGTTGCCCGAATCGTCTCCAGGTGCCATGTTGGCAAAACTTTTGGCTCCTCAAAGCTATCCGTGAAGGTGCAAAGTGCACCTCTAAAGCGCTCAATGCGATGTGCACGTGCTCGGACTCTCGGAAGCACCACCCACGTATGCATTTGGGTTAACTATAAAATAGCTAATTAAAACCCACTAGGGTGCACCATAGATGGAACACACATGATTATTTCTTGTTGGTGTGAACTTATTTATATATAGCTTAGAACTTCATTAATTTTCCAATGTGGGATAAAAATCATTAACAACCATTAAGAAGCTAACTTTATGCATTAATTGTTCATTCATTCCACATCGAATTTCAACACATAAATATACTAAATTGATCTGCCCAAAATGTAGATTTCAAATATAAACTCATATACAATTTCTTCCAACACTAAGTACTTAACTTACATGATGTTGCAGAAACAACTACATGAAAAATAAGAGATTCTAATAAATAAGGACCAAAGGAATCTGGTCAAATTCAACAGGAATTTAACCGAATTCCATCTATTGAACCGTATGATTTTGGAATTTGAAACTAAGAATTGAACATTCCAATAATTATTTCCCATCAAAATAACATAGAACCAAAAGATTTAAAAACATATATTATTTGTTTTAGTGCGTAAAAACATACGCTCAAGACAAAGCACTCCATCTGGGATACGATAATTCAGTCCATTAACCTTCAATTATTCCACACAGATCTCCTGTTGGGTTGCTCAAGTCTTGTTATCTTTCTAGCTAAACTATATAATAGGGGGATATGTGTATAATCGGATGGAAATCGATCTGGTTTTATTTAATACCCGAAGTACAGTAACCAAAAATCAAATCAATCAATTTACTGGTTATTCGGTTAATCGGTTTTAATTAAAACAAATAAATTATGCTTGCAAATGAACACTCGACCTCCTCATAAGGAGGAACTTTAGACAATAGTTGAAACCAACTAAACTATGATAACTATATATAATTTATTCAATTTAATTTTATTAGTCTATTATCAATAAAAATAAAAAGTACTACTAATTTGTATTTGAAGAAAGAATCGAACATACAACACGCATAAACTTTAGGCTTATGCCTAAACCAACTGACCTACAATAATAACTTGAACAAAAAGGTTATTGACATATAAATATACAAACTTTGATGTGATTTTGGTTTTGTACACGAATTTTAAAGGAGTATATAAATACACCACTACTACAAAAAACAGTATAGACTACACGTTTTATGTGTAGTGTATGTGCATCTCGTAGTGTAGAGAAAAGTGGTGTAGAGAAAAGTAGGCGCGCATACACTACGCTTTTTAAGCGTAGTCTATACCCAGTATAGACCACGACATTCGACATAGACCACGCCACGCCGTAGTCTGTAATCACGAACTACGTGAGAAAAGGCGGCACACACTCTGCTTTTGGCGTAGTCTATACCACTATGACTACGCTTTTCCGACATAGACTACACGCCACGCGTGTACATACCCATGAACTTCTGAGAAAAGGCCAAGACACACTCGCTTTTTGTCGTAGTCTATACCCACCATAGACTATGCTTTTGGCACATAGACTACCACGCCACGCGTAGTCTATACACACGCACTCACACAACAGTTCGCTCGTACACTCGCTTTTTGTCGTAGTCTATACCCACCATAGACTCACGCCGCACATAGACTACACTTTTACGCCGTAGTCTATACACGCATCACACAATGGTTCGCTCGTACACTCTGCTTTTTTGCGTAGTCTATACCCACTATAGACTACGCTTTTGCACATAGACTACGCTTTTCTGGCGTAGTCTATACCCATGAACTACACAAAAATTTTCGCACATACCACGCTTTTTATGCGTAGTCTATATGTATTAACTACGGTTTTGAGTTTATTTACTACGGTTTTAATGCCAAATTTACTACGCTTTTCTATTACAACCCGTAGTCAATTTAATAACAACTACGGTTTTCAATTTCAACCGTAGTTAATTTCTTTATTTAAACTGTACAATTAATAAAGCACAAGACAAATGAGATTAAAATATACTTGACTACGTTCAAAATCACTATTCAAAAATATACAATATGTTTTCATTCTGACTACAAAATCACTATACAAAATATACAACTGTTTTCATTCTGTTACAAAATCACTATACAAAAATACTATGCACATCACATAACAAAACAATAAGACCGTATCCCCATATCACAAAGACAAAATAATTGAAAATATCGATAACTTACAACTAAAACATCACAAGACTATATGTGAAGAAGCATGAAATTTGCCCGTTCAACTGAACTTCATGATGTCCTCTTGAGAGTAAGACTATTTTGAAACTATTAACAATTCAAAATAGAATATTAGCACTCTTGTATGAAAAAATGATTATATTAAAGAATTGAAATGGAATTATCTTACATGTGAGCGTAAAGAAATGGAACCGATCTTCATAACTTCTTCAATTATATCTTTCATGAGCGTGGTCAAAGAACCGCATTGCTTGGAATCGGGTTGTCTTGGACACTTTTAAAATATCAAATATTAGCAACATGTAGATATATATGAAATCGACATAAAACAAATGTGATTTGATAAATGAAAATACCTTTACAATTTCCCAACTTGGTTGCTTTCTTCCCTCTTTTCTCCAATTTTGCATTAAACATAAAATTGCCCTTCAAGCAATTAATAGTAATTAGATACTACCACAAATACACACATTTCAAAGTCTGATACAGTGTCGATAAATAGCGGATGATAAGCTTTCTTGAACAATCACTACAACACTAGGTTGGAGAACAACTCGGGAGTAGGCGAGAGTAAGTTCAAACCATCGTGAGATTTTGTGAAAATAGTGCGCTTTTTATTGCAACTCGGGCTCGGTTGATGAAGAATAAAAGTGCGATATTGCGGAGGTGGGAAAGGTTTGGATGAAAATACTAAAGCATAGGAAGGCATATGGCTCCTCCGCTTAGCCCCCAAATCTCTAATGATTTAACGACTTTGTCTCGCATGTGGACTAGATCAAGCAAGGAAGCAACCAACTCCCGGAACCTACAATGATCGAGCTAGAAGATGCGATAATAGAGGAAGCGCTTGACAACACGAATTCACCAATGCCTCGAGGCAGTGTAGAAAAACAAACCGAGAACACGTTCAAAATACGATCGGTGATGAGTTCCCACTTTTCATCCCCAAAGTTCTGGTTCAGCCTGCGACTTGTCGGTGATCAGATGAAGGAACAAAGCGAGAGAACCCAACAAGTGCGTTTTTGCAAGTTCTACCGTAAAAGAATCACTAATCACTACATTATCTTTTATCTTATCCAATGAAGCATTGGAATCGTTAGGTCCATCCATTAAAGTGTTGTTGCTATAGTTTATAACTATTTCAGTGCATATATGATCATAGTCTCTAATAATTTGTGCAACATTTGTTGGGAAGCAAAACTTACATCTACCTCGATCGTAGCAAATATACCTAAATAAATGACTTTATTTGACGGTCTTGACACATAAATTCCATAGAAACATATGGAAAAAGCGTATTTCGAGTAAAGGGAAAAATCGCCTACATAAACTAGAATTCCTCATATCGAGTTAGTATATGCTACTACCGATATAGAAATAACGAAAATAATTTTATCTCATATTTGACACGACGAACAACAAGGCGTATCGAGTTAGTATATGCTACTACCAATATAGAAATAACGAAAATAATAAGAAATAAGATTAGCTTTAGATGCATGGTTGCGTGATGAGATGTCTAGACGGGAAACTAATGAACACTTGTTTCCACTAATGTAAAGTGAATCACCACTGATACCCATTGACACAAAGAGAAAGTTCTTTGTTTTGTGGACTACTTCTCCACAAATACATCTCATATTTCATCGATAATATTATGCCCAAAAGGTCCACCTACATGACTCAATTGCATTCACTTTAAGAGGAAAAGTAACCCCTTGCTTTTAATATATCTTTTCCGAATTAGACATACTCCTACATTTCTCTATCAAATTAAAATATAATGGTCACAAAAACAAGGATTTTCTTCCCGCATTTGTGATAACTTGAAAAATTTAAAACTTTAATTGGTGATGTTTAGACAAATTATTTGTAGTAGTTAGTCCTTAATTATGTTTAAGAAAACCAATGAAACAATTAGAATCGATTAGGAGATCGAATACTAAAGAAATCAAAAGCGATAACTAGTCCTCTAGGATTAGGGTTTTCCGAGTACTTTGAACATAGAATGAAAGATCGAGAATGAATCTCCATGAGCGGATTTCATTTTAGAATCCTCACACGAAAACATGTGAGAATGCAAAGAATGAGAATTTTCGGGCATACTTGCGGTCGGTCTTAAAACACTATTCTGACGAGGAACAACTTCAATCCGTGCTAATCGTAATAAATGAGGATAACAACCAAAATCATGAAGGAATAATTTATTATGAATTTAGAAGTTATAAGAATCAATTTCAAGGAAATTCTCGAAGAACTTAACAGAACAGGTAAAATATCTGGAAAATCCTAAATTGATCCGAACGACCGAAACTCGAACCGAGGGTCTAAATCAATAAAATATGCTTTATAAGACTCAAATTATTTATGAAAGCTCAAAAATTCAATAGAATTTTGAATGGGCATATTTTTAATCGCCGAACGTCGTTTTTCCGCGATAACTCGGAATTGACTTATCGGACGACGTCCGAACTTCATGAAATTTTTATGAACATTAAAATATGTCTTTTAAAGGCTATTTAATAAGATATAACCTTAAGGTTCTGAGAAATCGATCGAAAGTGCGTTAAAACTTAAAGAGTCGGTATTAACATACCAAAGCGGGTAATTGACCAATCCACCTCCCAACTACCACCAAGACCTTACCAAAATGGGAAATGACAGCTCTAAGGTCTGAATAACAATGGAAACACGTTCAAGGGCAGAACACTTTCACCCTTTGCATTTCTTTCATTTTTCAAACTTTCTCTACACTTTTCAAACTTTCAACCCCAAATCCTCCCTCCCCAACCTCTCCCACACTCAAATAATCCTTCTAAAAACATAATAAGGTATTATTCATCATCCTCTTCCATCCTAATGGAGTGGAATTTTATTTTGAATTTTGGGTTTGAAAACCCTAGTTTACTCCTCATTTTTTTTCGTGACTTTAGAGACATCAAATGCTCTCAAGACATGAACAAAATATGCTTAGAATAATGTTCTAAGGCTACTGTAAAAATTTCAGAATTTTTGGAGCATGTTTGAATTTTTTTTATTTATGCTTTATTTCTTTTTAAATATGATAAAGCATGATTTTATGAATATTATTTGATATTGTTGCTTGTTAATGTATTATAAGCATGTAGAATAAATATGGTAATTTTAGAATATTTTGGAATTTTCTTGTATTTGTTTGATTTTATTTGTTGAGAAATAGTTGAGATATAGTGTTTAATATATGATATGAACATCATACATTAATCATGAAAATTTTGAAACACTACTCCTATTTTTTTCAAAAATGGGCAGAATATATTTAAGTATTTTTAAGCCATTATTTGATTTTATTTGTTGAAAATAATAGGATATATGATGTTTAGAAATAATATGAACCTAATATGCATTGTTGAATTATAGAACACATATGTAAAATATGTGTGAGGACAAAAAGAATTCCAAGCATTTGGTTCATATTATAAATATTAATTGATATTTAATGTTAATATTACATGTTTATTTCATATATAAACATATTGTGCAAGATTGGAATTTATTGAATATGTATATATATAAATGTGGAATTACCGAAATGATTTAAAGATGAAAAGCATGGTTTTAAAATTTTAATGCATGATATGAAGTGATATTTCATGTTTAGTATATAGTATAAGCATGATATAATTTTTGTGGAATTTATTGGATGCATGTGCTAATTGTTGCTAATTATCGAAACGTAATAGAATGGCTAAGTATGGGTTTAATTTTGATGATGAATGATGCTATGATAGTAATATGAAACTTTGGATAAATGGTTGTGATTAGGGTGAATGAATGGAACACTTATGCACACTTACACAATGATGGTGTATTACATTAGAAATTAGGGTTTCTAATGCTTTAGTATAGTTTATGTTGTGTATGGTTTTGTTGATGTTGAATGTTTATGTTTATGTTGAACCGACAAACCAAAACCCCAAACGTAAACAACATAATACTATATATACGAGAACCCAAAAGAAATCGACCAATTTCGATAACTTAAGGACGGAATAAGCGAGGATCGAAGTAGACACAAATTAGGGTTTTCCATTAATAAAGGATACTCAAACGTGAGTTCCTAAGTTAGAAAACCAAAGGTCGAGCTACAACGTTAATATTGATAACGACAACTCAATACGATAATTAGTTGGGCGTTAACATAAATCGCTAACGAATAACGATTATCGACATATGTAATCTCCACGAGTGAATTAAATAAGCAATGTCGTAATGAGTAGCGAAGATTCGAACATAAGATGTCGATCCTTATGTCTCAAACATCGAGTTAATATTCTCAAGTACTTCATTTATTCTTAAGTACTTAGCTATATGATAGCATGTGCTCACTTGAATCATAAATCAAGACTCATCTTTTAATTGTCGTGCGAATACGATAAGTCGTCGACATAACCTACTAGGACGTAACTATAATTGTTAAGTCTAGTTGGTGGCTTGAGATAATCCTAAACTACCAATCGTAATTGATTTCGACAATCTATAACGTAATAACGTTAAGAATAACACTAAGGTTAAGAGTGGGATAGACTCGGAATATATGATTCATAATTAAAGTACACCATGAGCGATGAAGTGATATAGTTTGGAAATTGGTAATGTAAGATAATAGAAATTATCTTAAAACAATCACATAAAATCATAAAGAAACCCTAATTGGGAACTTTAAGTCGTAGTTTATAAACGACCTTCGATCAATAGAAAGAATCTAAGAAACGCTATTTTCTTATGAAGGGTTTGATCGTACGTAGTCGGCGAGGAAGAACATCACACCTGCTCTTTTAGAACCACTAGCTTGGATTAGCAGGTGGGCTTTCTTGAAACAAAAATGCTATGCATAACTCAAAGCATGATTTACAAAGCTTTATGAAATATTATCACATGAAATGTTATTGACTGCCAAATATTTATGTTTTGTTGTGATCCTATCTGAGGTTGGTATATCCAACGTTGTATGAGAATGAGTTGGTCCACCAACGTTAAAAAAGGGTAACGATCGGATCCGACTTAGTTGATGACTAACTCGGATTGTGTACACGCAGATTGTGTGTTAAGGTTAGCTACCTCGACCGGTCACGGCGACTATGTGAGGTGGCCACCCATAGTCTTGCGAATGAATGATCGAATATGGAGCAACATGGATAAAATAGTTCGCCGAACACTTTTGGAAAATGATAAAATGTTTGATAGGCATGAGTCTTTCAACTAAAATCTCATGTGCTATTGTGGGCGATTCAATAACTTTTGATAAAGAAAATGTTTTCGCAATGAGTCCACCGAGTACTTTTGTACTTAGCCCTGCATCTCGTTTTTGATGTGCGGGTTGAGCGAGATCGATGATGGGTGCGGTGGTGCGAGTAGCGATTGTTTTGATGCTTTATTAGAAAGGTTTCTAGAACCTTGGGCATGCATCGTCATATGCATGTCCACACGTTTATTGCTGCCTAACTCGATATTATTTTGATGTTTTGATTATAACTACTTTCATCTTGTATTGAACTTGAGGTCGTACCTCGTTCCTCGAATTGTGCCACGATTAGGTTATTTTGAACCTCGAACCTTTTGACTAGTCCTACGTGACTCGAGTTGGTATTGAATAGCCTATCCCTTTTAGTCTATCGTTATTGAGTAGTTAAGTGGTTAATTGCATTGATTAGTTGTGTTTATATCCACGCTTTATCATACCGGTGACGATCCATATGATCCGTATTTCCTTGGGAAGTCGGTCGTCCTAAAGTGGTATCGAGCTCTTGTTCGCCCGAACCCTAGAAACCCTTTCCTTGAATCCTAAGTTGAAACTTGAGTTTAGAAATTATTTGTGTTTGATCGCATCGCACTGCACTCCATCGTCGTCCGCTTTCAGCGAGGAAGAAGGTAACTATCTCAACTAAAAGTTGTTTTGAAATGATGGAAGTATATGAAATGTGAATTGGAATTTCAATATTGCCTTGTTGGGAAGTTGAAAATATTTTGGAAAGTGGAAATTTTGAAATCGAAAAGTTCTTTCAATTGATTGGTCATTAGTTTGAAAGAAAGTTCTGAGGTTTATGAACTTGGTAAATGAGTAAATGAGAATGCTTGATTATCGCACAATAATGTCGCGATCTGTGTTTCTTGTTGATGCGAAGCATGATGTAAATGAGTATGTTTCCATGAGAACATAGAATCTTAAGACGATGATCCCTTTTGCGCCGAACTTAGTATGAGAACATAAGCATCCCCAATTGAGGCAATTACTAAGAAGGAACGAGAACATAGAAATCTTTGGAATCACAATCTGAACGGATTCGATGATGAGAACGCGACGAGTCTACGATGATGAAGCGATTGTTTAACTGGAGGTTCGCACTGTTATGGGTCCCAACCTCTCTACGTGAAGGAATTCCGAACACCGCACATGTTGCCTCTATCGTGGCATAAGTGAAAAGAATAAAAGTATAACGTTATGAAGGTATAAAAAGAAATGATGAATCGTAAGTGCATAATGAGAACGGATATGATGTGATACTATAACGTGAGTAGAAGTAAGGAATCCAGGACCCGATAAGATGGGGTGATCACTTAGCCTTTACCCGAATGCTAGGCATCGAACGCGTTTGGTCTGTCTAAGGAACCATGCGTCTCTTCCCAAAGACCAAACCATGAAAGTAGTTTCATAAGAACTTAGGAATATAAGATTGTTCGGATGGTTTTTACGACTCAGCTCCTTTATCTTCTAGAGTCACACTTTGGGGAGGTGGTACGCTCTACCGTTCCGACCAGATGTACCGAATAAAAGACATCGGCGAGTTCTTGCTCATTTTATACGTCGTTGGGCTATCGCACATGCCCGTGGTACGTCACATTATGAAGGTGTGCCTCGATCGATCGCAAGACCGCCATCCGATGGCGTGGATATGCTGTGAGATATCGCAGATTACATCTATCGTCGTGAGAGAGAGCGATCTTGAGGCGGACTTGCCTGCTTTGTCGGGCCCCTTAGCTACATATTCATGATATACGGAGCTACACCCTATGGACCATATCTCCCGAAGGGTGTACACCTAAGCGTGACGAGATTCCCGGTGGCTTCACCCGGAGGTTTCTCGCTTAGCATCCGATGGAACCGAATTCTTGCTGGTTGTGGCAAGAACATGTTCGAGGTGGACCTTCCCATCCCCGATAGTTCACCTACGGTCCTACCACCAATAGGATTCGAGCCCGTCTGCCCGCCTGAGACCATTGCCGCAAATCATTCCATGCCAACTTCCATCTCTACCGCCGCTTTCCCGGTTCACCGCCGCCCCCACACGGACCCCTATGCCGCGATAATGTAGAGATTGACGATTCATGTGGCCTAACCGCATGCGCCACGAGAGAAACATGTGTCGCTTCATCGCTTCTCCATTTCCACCCACCGCTTATGAGGAGATCATGGCCGAGATCCGCCGAGACCTAGATGGGAAGAAGCTAGAGTCATTAGAATCCGAGAGACCGTGACTCTCACACTCGATCTGAGAGGTTGAGGAGGAGGATCGGAAGAAAATTCGGAGGAGGACCCGGAGGAAGATCACGAGGAGAACACACTCACGACGATGATATGGAGGAAGTTGATAGTACCCATACTTCGATTCACGAATCAGCGGTGAGCCCTATTTTACACTCCGGCGAATATGGATCTAGTTCTTGGGACTAGATAATGTTTTGTCTATATACTTTTGTATATGTTTCGATGCGTCTTGAAGCGATAGGTCGTCCCGATATGAACCCTTATTTTGATGACCACGGTGGCGTTTAGATTTTTATACGCACCGTGACTAGGTACTAATTGAGTGATCTTGATATTAATTTTCGAGTATCATACTCGTGCACCGGCCTTTGTGGATCGTAAAGTGATGATGAAAGTCCTCGTATAGACATTTGATTTGATATGATGATAGCTCCCGAGAGCTTTGGTTTTGAGGTTGCGATATATGGTGTTCGATGACGTGCTAGATTTATGTTTATGATTATATATACATACCGTGCTAAGATATCTATGATCCTGACGGATGGTATAAGAAGATATCTGATTACGTATATTTATGAAAGATAGAATGCCACCGAGAAGAAGAAACCGTGAGGTAACACCCGAAAGAGATGACACCTCCACCTCCACCACCGGCAAGATGGATTGAGGAACTATTCCTCAGGCAGAACCCGCCCACTTTCAACGGGACCGAGAATCCCGTGGACGCTGAACTATGGATTCGCGCTCGGGCGAATCTTCAATTTCCTCCACCGCACATCACAGAGGCGCTTGTGATGCGTTGCCTTCCGGATAGTGGCGCCGCCGACTTTTGGTGGAGGCGAAGAGAAAACCACGACGGAGGAAGCTGGAAGGTTTCTCACAGGAGGAATTCAAAGAAGAAGTGTCGAGAAGTACATTCCTAAGAGTTAGGAAGAGAAAGGAGCACGAGTTTTACAACTTACGCGAGGAAGACCACGGTCACCGACACGACCGTGCGTTACGTGAAATGTCACGGTATGCACCTCACCGGTGGTCGACACCGACGAGAAGAGGATCGAGAAATTTAGTAGGGACTCGCCATGAGATCGGTGTCGTTGGCTGGTCGGAGATCGACTTACCGTGAGGCCCTCGGTCGGGCATTGGACATTGAGGCTGCCTGCTGAAGATAGAGTCGTCACGTGCATCCCCGACTCACCAAGGAGATCGCGGGAGAGGAAGTGGGAAGGACCCCACCAAGGCAAGGATCCAACCACCGCTAAGCCGACGGAGGCCATGGCGAGGAAATAACGTGCCATCCGGCACGGGCAGAGAATGGGCGTCCCATGGTACCCGCGTCGGCGGAAACCAAAAATTCGTGAAGCTCCCCATGTGCCCTAGGTGCCATAGGAGTCGTAAGGGGCATGCGCATTCACGAATGACGGATGCTTCAGTGTGGCGGAAGGGCCACTACCCGAGGATCGCAGGACAAAGCCAAGGAGGAAATGGCCGTCCGAATGTGCCCAACCAAGTCCAACCGGTCCGGGCTATCCAAGCTCAACCGATCGACAACAGCCCCGATTCATTACTATCACCGAATCAGCGATCATATCAACCACGGCGGCAGCGGCGACAACAATGGCGACAACCGCGGCAGGCGAAGATCGACACCCCAACAGCGCGACACAAAACAACAACAACAACAACAACGGCGGCAACTGCAAAGAAGAACTACAACAACTTTATCGAACAACACCGCTTGAAGAAGCGAGGGCTCACGCCTCAACCGGAAAGGGAGTTCAAGAGCCGCTAAGGAACCAAGGAAACTTGGCGGTACGGGAATACTCCTCCAATTACTGTTATCCCACTGTTTGATCTTGGCCTCGCACTCTTTTATTTACAAGCATGCGTAGAGAACTTAGGATTAGATCCTAAACGCTACTGAACAAATCATGAGAATTTCTTCTCCAGTGAGGAAGCATAAAACGGTAACCACATATGCTCGAACTAGAGCTTGGACCAGCTCACTTAAGGTCATGACAGATAACCTTCACGTCATACCTATAGCGGATGTGGACATAATCCTAGGAATGGATTGGTTAATCGAACATAATGGGACCATCCTATGTAATGAAAGGAAAATTTCTTTCCAACACCTGGAGAGAAATCTACCGACTTTCACGGGATCAACATGGGAGGAGAGTTCAATTATATCCGCACTACAAGCAAGGGCGTTCTTGAACAAGACGAGAACCATGCTCTACCTCGTCTACCTCCGGAGGAAGATCGAGAATGAGAATAGGATAGAAGGCGTCCCGATCGTGAAGGAGTATCCCGACGCTTTTTCGGATGAACTACGGGACTACCGCTAAACCGACGGATCGAGTTCACGATCGATCTCGAACTGTTACGCCCGGTTGTCAAAAGCTTCATGGGATGGCACCAAGGAGCTTGAGGAATTAAAGATCAACTACAAGAACTCTTAGAGCTAGGATTCATTAGACCTGGTGTGTCTCCATGGGGCACACCGTCCTTTTCGTGAAAAGAAGGATGGTACATCGAGGATGTCATAGACTATCGGAGTTAAACAAGATAACTCTTAAGAATAAGTATCCTCGCCCGAATCGACGATCTGTTTGATCAACTTAAAGGAGCGAGTCTTTTCAAAGATAGACCTAAAGTCGGGATATCACCAATTGAGGATTCGACTGGAGGATGTACCAAAGACGGCTTTCCATTACAAGGTATGGTCATTTCAATTCATCGTGATGCCCTTTGGACTTACAAATGCCCGGCAATGTTATGGATATTATGAGCGGTGTTCCACCCATACTTAGACAAATTAGTCCTAGTGTTCATAGGCGATATCTAATATACTCTAAGAATAACCAAGAACACAAAGAGCACTTGAGAACTGTGCTACAAACGTTAAGCAAGAGCAACTCTTCGCCAAGTTTAGCAAGTGTGAGTTTGGTTAGGCGGTGACATTTTGGGTCACATTGTGTCCACCGAGGAAGTAGACCCTCAAGATCGACATAGTTCGAGAACGGGAGTCACCAAAGAACCCGAATGAAATTGAGTTTCTTAGGACTTGTCGGCTACTATCGAAGATTTATCGAAGGATTCTCAACGATAGCCCGACCCATGACCCAACTGCTGAGGAAAGGAATCAAGTACACTGGACCGCCGAGTGTGAGGCTAGCTTCCGAGACCGAAGGAATTATCGACGACAAGACTGCATTTAGCGATGCAGGGGCGATAAAGAATACACAATCTACACGGATGCTTCAAAGAATTGACTAGGTTTTGTACTAATGCAAGAAGGTAAGGTTATTGCTTACGCTTGAAGGCAATTACGCCTACATGAGTTGAACTATCCTACGCATCTAACCGAATTAGCAATGGTCGTACATGCCTTAAAAATATGAAGGCATCACCTTATGGAGTTAGATGTGAGATCTATAACGACCATAAGAGCACGAAATATTTCTTTGAGCGTAAAGATCTTAACACGAGGTAGTAGATGGTTAAAGCTAGAAAGATTACGATTGTGGTATCATTACCACCCGTGCAAGGCTAATGTTGTAGCCGATGCCTCGAGTCGCAAATCCCACCCTAGTTTGGGATGTCTCCTCAGCCATGAGGAAATACTTATGAAGGAATTTCGGAGGATGAACATCAAGTCAAAGACCCGTCTCGACGATGAGGGTCAGTGCAACATTGATTGCAATCCCGACTTAAGAGTCCGAATCTTAGAAGCTCGGAGGAAGAAAAGAGTTTAGAGAAATACGAGCTAAGATTAAGGAAAATAACCACAAGAATTTTACATAAGCAGCAGATAATGTTTTGTTGTATGATGGAGAGTGTGCGTTCGTAACATTTAAGAACTTGAGTTTAAATCTTAAAGAAGCCCATGAGACTTCTTATACCGCACATCCAAAAGCACCAAATGTACCAAGACCTCAAAGAGAAATTTTGGTGGGATGGGATGAGCGAGATGTGGCTTCATTTGTAGAACGTTGTTTGACGTGCCAACAAGTGAAAGCACTCCACCAACGACCGTATGGAACCTTACAACCGCTATACATACCGGAATGGAAATGGGATGATATAGCCATGGACTTTGTTACCGGGCTACCCAAATCACAAAGAGGAAATACCGCTATTTGGGTCATCATTGATCGACTGACCAAGAGCGCGCATTTTCTACCCATTCCAATAACACATGGGTCGATGACTAGCACGGTGTATCGCTCGGAAGTTATCCGCCTACATGGAGTTCAAAGACTATCACGTCGATAGAGATTTGAAATTCACGCCGGATTGGATGAGTTTACAAAGGCGGGAACTCGACTAAATTTCGATCGCGTTCCACCTACGCACGGACCGACGGTCGAGAGGATCATTCAAACGTTGGAAGATATGCTGAGAACCGTTGTCCTCGATAGAGGAGAAAGTTGGGAACAAGTGTTACCACTTGTGGAATTCGCCTACAATAATAGCCACCAAGCGACTATTGGAATGGCCCCTTATGAAGCGCTTTATGGAAGGAAATGTCGATCACCACTTTATTGGGATGAAGTGGGAGAAAGGAGAGTATTAGGACCTGACTCAGTGGGAGAGATGATTGAGATCGTGCGACACGATCCGCCAACGAATCAAGGAGGCCCAAGACCGACAGAAGTCGACGCCGACAAACGCCGCACAGAGCTACATTTCAAGAGGAGACAAGGTCTTCTTGAAAATTTCTCCATCTAAAGGGATCGTGAGATTCGAATAAAAGGGAAGTCATGACCACGCTTCATACGACCCTATGAAATTGGAGAGAATAGGACCAACCTTACTGATCAGATTGCCGCCAAGTTTTGGAAACGTGCACAATGTGTTCCACGCTTCACAACTAAGGAAGTACATACATGATCCCGACCATGTGATACCGCCCGATGATATCGACCTCGATAACAATATGAGTTATGTAGAACCCTATACTGAAATCTTGGACCGACGATCCAAAGGCTACGAACAAAGAGACACTAGTTAGTGAAAGTTTTATGGAGACACCATGGACAAGAGGAAGCTACAGGAGCTGGAATCAACTATAACAGAGAAATACCGGATCTTTTCCAAGGTAAGCAAATTTGGACTGAAATTTTTTTTATGATGGTATGTGATAACCCAAAAATTTAAAACTTTAATTGGTGATGTTTAGACAAATTATTTGTAGTAGTTAGTCCTTAATTATGTTTAAGGAAACCAATGAAATGAATTAGAATCGATTCGAGATCGAATACTAAAGAAATCAAAATCGATAACTAGTCCCTTAGGATTAGGGTTTTCTCGAGTAGCCTGAACATAGAATGAAAGATCGAGAATGAATCTCCATGAACGGATTTCATTTTTAGAATCCTCACACGAAAACATGAGAATGCAAAGAATGAGAATTTTCAGCATACTGCGGTCGGCCGCCTTAAAACACTATTTCTGAGCCGAACAACTTCCAATCGTGCTAATCGTAATAAATGATGATAACAACCAAAATCATAAAGGAATAATTTATTATGAATTTAGAAGTTATAAGAATCAATTTCAAGGGAATTCTCAAGAACTTAACCGAACACCGGTAAAATATATCGGAAAACCTAAATTGATCCGAACTAATTCAAACTCGAACCGAGGGTCTAAATCAATAAAATATGCTTTATAAGACTCAAATTATTTATGAAAGCTCAAAATTCAATAGAATTTTGAATGGCCATATTTTTAATCACGAACGCCTTTTTCCGCGATAACTCTGACTGACTTATCGGACGACGTCCGAACTCGTGAAATTTTATGAACATTAAAATAAGTCTTTAAAGGCTATTTAATAAGATATAACCTTAAGTTTCCGAGAAATCGATCGAAAGTGCGTTAAAACTTAAAGAGTCAGATAACATACCAAAACGGGTAATTTGACCAATCCACCTCCCAACTACCACCAAGACCTTACCAAAATGGAAATGACAGCTCTAAGGTCTGAATAACAAGGGAAACACGTTCAAGGCAGAACACTTTCACCCTTTGCATTTCCTTTCATTTTCAAACTTTCTCTACACTTTTCAAACTTTCAACCCAAATCCTCTCTCCCCAACCTCTCCCACACTCAAATAATCCTTCTAAAACCATAAGAAGGTATTATTCATCATCCTCTTCCATCCTAATGGAGTGGAATTTTTATTTTGAATTTTTGGGTTTAAAAACCCTAGTTTACTCCTCATTTTTTTTCGTGACTTTAGAGACATCAAATGCTCTCAAGACATGAACAAAATATGCTTAGAATAATGTTCTAAGGCTACTGTAAAAATTTCAGAATTTTTGGAGCATGTTTGATTTTTTTTTATTTATGCTTTATTTCTTTTTAAATATGATAAAGCATGATTTTATGACTATTATTTGATATTGTTGCTTGTTAATGTATTATAAGCATGTAGAATAAATATGGTAATTTTCAGAATATTTTTGGAATTTTCTTGTATTTGTTTGATTTTATTTGTTGAGAAATAGTTGAGATATAGTGTTTAATATATGATATGAACATCATACATTAATCATGAAAATTTTGAAACACTACTCCTATTTTTTTCAAAAATGGGCAGAATATATTTAAGTATTTTTAAGCCATTATTTGATTTTATTTGTTGGAAATAATAGGATATATGATGTTTAGAAATAATATGAACCTAATATGCATTGTTGGGAATTATAGAACACATATGTAAAATATTTGTGAGGACAAAAGAATTTCAAGCATTTGGTTCATATTATAAATATTAATTGATATTTAATGTTAATATTACATGTTTATTTCATATATAAACATATTGTGCAAGATTGAATTTATTCAATATGTATATATAAATGTGGAATTACGAAATGATTTAAAGATGAAAAGCATGGTTTTAAAATTTTAATGCATGATATGAAGTGATATTTCATGTTTAGTATATAGTATAAGCATGATATAATTTTGTGGAATTTATTGGATGCATGTGCTAATTGTTGCTAATTATCAAACGTAATAGAATGGCTAAGTATGGGTTTAATTTTGATGATGAATGATGCTATGATAGTAATATGAAACTTTGGATAAATGGTTGTGATTAGGGTGAATGAATGGAACACTTATGCACACTTACACAATGATGGTGTATTACATTAGAAATAAGGGTTTCTAATGCTTTAGTATAGTTTATGTTGTGTATGGTTTTGTTGATGTTGAATGTTTATGTTTATGTTGAACCGACAAACCAAAACCCCAAACGAAACAACATAATACTATATGCACGAGAACCCAAAGAAATCGACCAATTTCGATAACTTAAGACTTAATAAACGAGGATCAAGTAGACACAAATTAGGGTTTTCCATTAATAAAGGATACTCAAACGTGAGTTCCTAAGTTAGAAAACCAAAGGTCGAGCTACAACGTTAATATTCAATAACGCACAACTCAATACGATAATTATTTGGGCGTTAACATAAATCGCTAACTAATAACGATTATACGACATATGTAATCTCCTACGAGTGAATTAAATAAGCAATGTCATAATGAGTGTTTAAGATTCAACATAAGATGTCGATCCTTATGTCTCAAACATCGAGTTAATATTCTCAAGTACTTCATTTATTCTTAAGTACTTAGCTATATGATAGCATGTGCTCACTGAATCATAAATCAAGACTCATCTTTTAATTGTCGTGCGAATACGATAAGTCGTCACATAACCTACTAGACGTAACTATAATTGTTAAGTCTAGTTAGTGGCTTGAGATAATCCTAAACTACCAATCGTAATTGATTCGACAATCTATAACGTAATAACGTTAAGAATAACACTAAGGTTAAGAGTCGATGATAGACTCGAATATATGATTCATAATTAAAGTACACCTATGAGCGATGAAGTGATATAGTTTGAAATTGTAATGTAAGATAATAGAAATTATCTTAAACAATCACATAAAATCATAAAGAAACCCTATTGGGAACTTTAAGTCGTAGTTTATAAACCACCTTCGATCAATAGAAAGAATCTAAGAAACGCTATTTTCTTATGAAGGGTTTGATCGTGCGTAGTCGGCGAGGAAGAACATCACACCGCTTTTAGAACCACTAGCTGGATTAGCGGTGGGCTTTCTTGAAACAAAAATGCTGCATAACTCAAAGCATGATTTACAAAGCTTTATGAAATATTATCACATGAAATGTTATTGACCGCCAAATATTTATGTTTTGTTGTGATCCTATCGAGGTTGGTATATCAACATTGTACGAGAACGAGTTGGTCCACCAACGTTAAAAAAGTAGTACGATCGGATCCGACTTAGTTGATGACTAACTCGGATTGTGTACACGCAGGATGTGTGTTAAGGTTAGCTACCTCGATCGGTCACGGCGACTATGTGTAGGTGGCCACCCATAGTGCTTGTGAATGAATGATCGATATGGAGCAACATGGATAAAATAGTTCGCCGAACACTTTTGGAAAATGATAAAATGTTTGATACAGTATGAGTCTTTCAACTAAAATCCTCATGTGCTATTGTGGGCGGTTCAATAACTTTGATAAAGAAAATGTTTTGACAATGAGTCCTTTGAGTACTTTTGTACTTAGCCCGCATCTCGTTTTGATGTGCAAGTTGAGCAAGATCGATGATGGGTGCGGTGGTGCGAGTAGCATTGTTTTGATGCTTTATTAGAAAGGTTTCTAGAACCTGGGCATGCATCGTCATATGCATGTCCACACGCTTATTTGCCGCTAACTCGATATTATTTTGATGTTTTGATTATAAGCGCTCGCCATACCGTATTGAACTTGAGGTCGCACTGCCTCGAATTGTGCCCCGATTAGGTTATTTTTCAACCTCGAACCTTTCGACTAGTCCTTCGTGACTCGAGTTAGTATTGAATAGCCTATCCTTTTTTAGTCTATCGCTATTGAGTAGTTAAGTGGTTAATTGCATTGATTAGTTGTGTTTATATCCGCCGCTTTATCATACCAAAGGACGATCCATATGATCCGCTTCCGGGAAGTCGGTCGTCACAACATTCTATTTTCGCTATGATTTAAAGCATAAATTAACTAATGCCATGCTATATATGTGAATCTCCTTCAGATTTGTTGTTTCCCAACATCATCACCCTCAACCACTAATCAAGAACATCCAATAATGATAAACAATGCTACAGTGCTACGCCTAATAACAACTGTTTATTCACTAATCTCGCTTTAATCACAAAAATTAATAAAATAACTAAGCTATATCTATCATCAACAAGCCAATCTCAGTTTAGATGTACCATTCCAGTGACCAACCAAACTTGTATCCTGCAATTCAAGTTTAAAATCTAAGGAGTACGCACATGAGGGCCGATAATATCATATTGATGCTTCAAAGTGAAGAGACAATCAAAGTCTATAAAATATCCAGATACTAGGTTTTCGATTTGGGAGCCCCTAATCTAGCAAATAGTCATCCAAAACCCAACAAATAATTTCCAATTCACTTAAAAGAAAAGAAGGAATTAAAGGAGTCAATCTTACGTGTCGACAATATATTTCGATTATCATCACGAATGTGATGACTAAGAGGTCAAGAAGATAAATCGTTTCTCCATGAGGATCAACTCATCAGAAGAATCCAATGTTCCCTAATCGATAGAAAACATATAATATTAGACATGTTGAGAAAAAGAAGATAATGGTAATGAACTAAGATTTAAGACTTACCCTACATTGCACGGTACTATCACTAATTGATTTTGAGATACACCCTCAAACCTATCGGCCAAAGCACGTGTTCGTGCATCTTGATCGCCTTGGGAACATATGATATCTCAAATGGATTCACAAACCATGATCGACCAAGTGTAGTTGTACTCTCCTCGAACTCTTGGAATAAGTGACTAACAAATAAATAAAATGTATTAAATAAACATATACTTAACATTGCAAAATAAATTTTGAAAGAGTAAATTCTTACCACATATAAACCACAATGCAATTTCACGGAATTGGCTTTAAATCACAAAGCGGATGATGTCTTCAAGATGTACGAAAATCTCAAAGGGCTTACCAAAGATTTCATCTTCAAATGGAATTAATATCCCTTTCCCATCCGTCAAAGTTTTTTCAACATGTAAATACAAGACTTTCATGGGATTTAATGCAAAGTGTCAAAACATTTCACATTTCTCTCCTTAACAACTCTTTGCGTACTTTTGTTTTCTTGCAGAAAAAGACACCCTAATTTGCATAAGCATAAATGTAAATAATAATAATAACAAATAATCATCATTGTCAATCAATACGTTCACACACGGTTCTAAGTCGCCTAAATATATCCGACTAGAACAAATAAATCACTATGACTAATGTGTTCATAATTCTAGTTTGTTAATCAATGTGCACCGTCCACGGGTTACAAACATCTACATATATCAAACTAAGGTTGGAAATGGAAGAAAGAAATGTTGCTGCTAGTTTACATCTAATTGTCTCATGATATATTCAGTAAACTTGCAAGTTTTAACTGCGTAAGATGTGTTTTGTATGGCCTAATTATGAAATGTGAAATGGTGTTGCTCAGTAACCTGTATTGTGTAAAATGCAAAAAAGGTAAGTTATTGATTCTGTAAATGTTGCAAGAACAATGTCTAGGTGAATATCCTCTTTATGAAGTTATTGTGTAAGAACTTTCTAAAATAGCCTGTAGTCGTGGAAGATGCTACTGCTTATGTTGATTATGTTGCACTGGAAGATGCTACTCAGGCACTGAAAACAATGAATGGGAAACGGATTGGTGGTGCTCATATACGTGTGGATTATCTCAGATCACAATCTTCCAAAAGAGTAAGTTAATTTTGCCACGAGTTGTCCTGTGATTGTCTATGAAGTCTTCATATTGCCCAGAAAAGTACTTCCTATTTTATATGTTTACCTCATCGGGAAAGTGAATTATCTTTGACCTGTTGATGTAATGATAATTCAGTTCTTAATCTTACTTCAGAGTCGCCCATGCTTAGGGATGGCTGTACTAGATCTTAGTTATGTATCATCTCCTTTACTGATCTATACTTGGCTTCTCTTACAAATCTTTACAGGAGCTCGGTCCAGATGCAAAGGAAGGCCATTTTCCTGGTAGGAATATGTGGATGGGACATGATCCTATGAGCAATTATTCTGACCCTAGTCTTGCCGGGTCCAAAAGGAAAATGTGAGTGCTAACTTAGACAATTCTAGCGAAGGTATTAATGCTAGACATTGTTCTTGCAAAACTTTATGAAGACAATGAACACCAAATAATAATAACAAAGAAGCATAAGTTTATGAAGTAATAATAATAATAACAAATAATCATGTTAAACTAAAAATAATACCTATAACGTATCAACTTTCTCAATCAAGATCACTTGGCAATCATCTTCCTTCTCATTCTCCTTCACTTTCTCCTTGAGGTCTTCATCCACCTCAAAATTCACTTGTTTGATCGAACAACTTCCATTTTCTTCATAATCTTTCTGGTCTTTCAAATTTTGTAATTCTACTTCAAGTTTTTTCACTCTATCGTGTAGGTGACATATCATCATTTCTTGTTGTTCTCTGATTTTCTTATCTCCCCCCTTCAACTTACCTTGTCTATGCTCCTTGGATTTTTTGAAGAAAGTAGTAGGAGTAACATAACTACCTACTCCCCGCACATGCTCAGGGTGTTCGCGCTTTTGTAATGCACACGTAAGCAAATCTTCTCCCAAAGTATTAGTCTTCAATTCACCTTCTTCCTTTAGCGTATGCAATCATCCTTTAGTATACAAATGAAGATTCGAGCGCTTAAGTTCAAGGCGTTAGTATATGCATGTATTATAAAAATTTATGTTATAATAATAGCAAGATTATTACAGTATATCATCATCATAATAGCAAGAAAATTTTATAATGCATGTATTATAAAAAAAAGCATGGAACATCTTACAATCCTTTGCACAGTTTGCTTTAATTTATCATCTTCTATATCGCCTTTCTTTGGAATTCGGGCTTTCTTCCACATGACAGCCCTATCTACATCATCCTCTCCACATAATTCATCCTTCTACAATAATAAAAAAAGTATGTACATAGGATATGAAGCATAAAGGAGAATGTATCAACTGGTGTTCGAAGAAAATAAATAAGAAATGAACGAAGTAAGGAAAAACTACCATTGTTTCAGCCAAACCCGCATAGCCTCTTCGTGAAAGTCTATGTGGGTAAATGTTCTTCTTTACCCTTTCTGTTTGCTCTTCACTCCATTTCTACAATATGAAGTGAATTCATCATTAAAATACTGTACTAGAAGATACTTTCTACATAAAGGCGCTTCGTTGGTGCCATAAGGTAATCTTGAATAGTTAAGTAAAATAACAATGACTCCATCCCACTTCCTTCAAGAATCAAGATTAAAGAATGTGATAGTCATTTGCATTTCTACTTGGAGCTTTATTCGTGACAAGAGTGAAGAGAAACTTGAAATAAACTACAACTTGAAGCCATGCTTGCCGATTGAAATAAACAAGCTACACCGCTAAGCTAGCTAGGCATTAGCATGAAATTTGTAATCCTAATACTACAATGTCTGCGAAGGCACGTTCTATGTTACGTATTCATGTTTTTTCGCACGGATCATAGTCATTTGCTTACCTTAAAACCTTCTCATTACTCTAGATAGCACAAATTCAGTCCAATCTTCACGTAGAATACCCTTTGCATGGGGTGGATCATTCAGTTTCGAGGATTGTCTATGTTGGGAATAATGTATTTTTATATAATTTAGACTTCCACCGTCGCCACTTTGTGCTATGATTCTTCACATCCCGCCTCCAAGTCTTTTGAACTACATATGCTACCTAATAAACCAAAGAGAATTTGCTCAAGTTATTCCATAAAAATCGTGCAATATTAAATAAATATGCATAAATATTAAGGCTACAATTATTTGAATTTATATATGATCGAAGAATAATTTAAACAAGCATACTTACATTCACATGCTCCCAAATAATGTCTTTCACTTCTTTTGGCACCATTTTCCAAGTCTTATAACTTATCTTCACCTCTTGTCGAGCAAGAAGACCAATATAGCTTTGCATTTCCGTTGTAACTCGACCAATTGGTTGTCTCGCACATTAAATTCAACAACTTCTTTTATCCTTTCGCCCCGCTTTGCAAGCTCGATCAAACACACATTTCTCTTGTTGATTGTGTTTCTTTGGAGTCCAATCCACTGTTATCAGCATCACCGGTAACCATAGTAACCACAAGACCTATTGAAAAAAATATCAATACAAATAATTAGCTTACCATAAATAAAATAAGCAATGTACAATGCAAAAACACACAAACATGGGATTGTACCAGTTTAAGAGTTCGATTGTTAACCCAAATTCCATCACAATCTTGACGAACACATGATGGTTCATTTCATCACGGTCATCATTCAAATTCATTTGTGGAAGCTCATTATTGAAAGCTTGGTAACTAAGAGCAATATCTTCCAACTCGCACCACTAATCATTTCACGGTACTCTTTATTGGGACATGAGAGTACCACAGCACCATATAGGATCTTGAGGGTCTTCAACGAGAACACTTGTTTAGCTTGACATCCTAATATAAACGAATCGAGTTTGAACCCAATTCTTTTCAAGTTCACTAAGGTAAAGCGAAGATCATCTACTCACGCCACCATTATTCTCAACCCAATCACACTTAAACACTACTATCCGAAATGCTTGATAATCAAGCTCCCAAATTTCGAATTACCCCATAGAACGTCATATCTGTGACAATTGGGTTTGTATCCTTGGCACTTGAAACCTGCATTGTCTTTGCAACTAAGCTGACTCCAGAATTTTGAACAACTCGTAGATTATCGCGTTCTTTTGTATTGTAAGTAACACCATTAATCAAATAGCTTTGATATTTTAGAACACTTTTGCTAGGTCCATGCGCCATCCACTTCAGCTTTGTTGAGATTTGACTAATGAATGTGCTTGATTCTAATGAATGTGCTTGATTTGATGAATGTGCTGATGTCACTCCAACCTTCATAAGAAACTAAAATTAATACAAAAGGATTTGTTGTTCTAATTGTTTAATATTTTTTTAAACTATAACACTTACACGTTCACGAAACCAATCGATGAAAGTTTTGTTATGTTCGAATTTGTTGCCAAGTTAAAGTTTTGGTAGGATATGTTTTCTTCACAAGTTCGGATGTTCTCTGTCAAAAGATACATCCATAAAATTAGTGCATAATTATTTAAAATGAAGGCTATCATTAAGTCGGGCATATGTTGAGGACATACTCAATATATGGGTCGACCTCAATATCATTGTTCAATACATATCGATGTGCTCGCTTCCACCCTCAACAATCGATTGTGTGGTGTTGAGCACTTGTTAAAGGCCTTGTTCGGATGGCTTGCGAGTAATGTACAGGATTCCAATCGTGTGGACATTGGATAAGTAATCTGCGCAAAATTCCACCGCTTCTTCAAAGAATATAGCATTCAAGAATACAACCTTGGGCCGATTACGATTGCGCACATATCCTTTAAGGATTTTCATAAATCTTTCAAGCGGATACATCCATCTATACCAAATCGCCCACATAATTCCACCTCTCGCACAAGATGGACCACTAAATGAATCATTATATCAAAGAATGACGGAGGAAATTCCTTTTCAAGCAAGCACAAAGTCGTCACAATATCTCTTTGAATTTGCTCTAACTTTGACACATCAATAACTCTCTCACACAACACATTGAAGAAGAAACACAACCTAGTGATGGTATACCTCACATGTTTTGGTAAAACACCACGGATGGCAATCGGAAGCAATTGTTGCATTAAAGTATGGCAATCATGGGACTTGAGTCCAACTAGTTTCAAATCCTTCATGGACACCAAGTCGGAAACATTAGATGAATAGCCCATAGGCACCTTCATTCCATGCAAAGAATAAACGTAATTTTCTTTTCTCTTATTTACTTAATGTATGATGCGCGGGAGGTAAAATGTTCTAGATCCAATCACTGGTGCCAACTCAAGTCGGACACCCAACTCCATCAAATCTTGTCTCGCTGCAATTCCATCCTTCGTCTTTCCCGTAATGTTTAGTAATGTGCCAATCAAACTTTCACACACATTTTTTTCAATATGCATCACATCAAGAACATGTCGCACATGTAGATGTTCCCAATACGCAAGATCAAAGAATATCGACTTTTTTTTCCAACATGTTTTGCCTTTATCCATTTGTGGTGGTTCTTGTGTCTTTGGTTTTCTTTTTGCCTTTCTTTTTCTGCTTGACTCGCCATCATCATAATTTGACTTATTTACATCATTTTTTCCCCAAGAACAAGTGATGTTCTTAACTCTTTCAATTACCTCGTACACTCAACGGATTAGGGGCAAAGTCAAACTCTTGTTGACCATCAAAAGCCTCTTTTGTCGTCGATAAGGATGATGTGCGGTAGGAATCTTCTATGCCCCGTGATATGACATTTTTCTAGAATGTTTCAACATCTTCGCATATGTTTCTTCTCCACATCTTGGACATGCTTGATATCCTTTACAGAGCACCTCGATAGGTTTCCATAGGCGTAAAAATCATTGATTGTCCACAATGTAACGACTTTGAGCAAGAAACTTTCTTCTCGGATGCATCATATGCTTTGATACCCACATCCCATAACTCCTTTAAGTCATCAATTAAAGGTGACAAATACACATCAATGTCGTCCCCGGTTGTTTTGGACCGATATTAATAACGCCAAGATTCATGAATTTTCTTCATGCATAACCAAGGAGGTAGATTATGCGTGACAAGTAACACGGCCAACAACTATCGTAGAATTCATTAGGTCGTGTGGATTGACACCATCTCATGGATAGAGCTAACCTAAGATTCCGATTCTCCAAGCAAATTCGCCATTTTCATCCACTAATCTCGTGTGGTGCATCGCCAGGATGTCGTAGATACCGTCTCGAACATCTTTCATTAGCATGCCAAAGTTAAGTCTTTAGATGTTTCCTTATTTCGAAACATTCTCAAAAATCTTGGTATTGGTGGAAAGTACCACAATAGCTTTGCAGGAACGCCAATATGTAAATTAGTTGTCTTCCCACTCTTCTTCCATCTTGACAATCCACATGTAGGACACTCATCACAGTTCATATATCTTTCTATATAAGATGCAATCATTTGGGCAAGCATGGATTTTCTCATAACTCATGCCCAATGTACTTAAGATTTTTTTTGCATCAGATAGAGATGAAGGCATCTCATTGCAATTTGGAAGCATTTCCCTTAATAAATCTAACAGTTCATTGAAGCCGGTATCGCACCACCTATACTTTGCCTTCAAATTGTACAACTTCACAATTGCTGATAACTTTGAGAACTTTATATGACCTGGATACAAAGGTTTTTCGGCATCCTCAAGTAACTTCCTAAATTCATTTGGATTATTCTGATAAGTCTCATACGCATCATGTATCATATCAATAGGATCTTCATTCTCGATATTGACCATCTTCCCATATTCTATCTTTTTCATTGTCACGCTTGGGCATCGATTTTTCCCCATGAATGTCCATTCTTGGTATGTTAGATCCATACCAAGACAACACAATGCTTCTTATTGCATATACATTTTCTTTTTAAATTACCACATTTTGCACAAGGACATGGTATTTGTTAGAATCTCGTGATTTTGCAATGCAAATTGTAAGAAAGATTCTACCCATGCTCGTATTCACGTGATAATCTATTCATCGACATCCATGCTTTGTCCATCTTGAACAATCAAAAATTCACAACCTAATAGTACCAAAGAAACATAAATTTAGCAAATTCACTTCATTATCATCTCTTCTACCAACCAAAATTAAATTTTATATTCTAACACATAACTTGGTGAACTTATCACCCCAAATCCAAAGATATGAAGTTTTATTGAGAAATCAATCACTATTGACATAATGGAAACTAGAAAGACAAATACTTATTAACCATCATAAGATTACGAAAAATATCTTTACTAAAGAGGTAAAACTTACCTTGTCGTGTACACTTGCGCTTTAAGCCTCTCAAGGTAGATATACCGTCCGTGGAATACAATGTCTCGCCTAGATCCAACCTAAGAAAGTAAAGGCCAAAAGAACAAGTTCTAAGTCCAGGGAATACCTTATCGATTCAACCAAGCAATTTTATGAGAAACAAGCGGGATACTTTACAAAGTTTATAAATCATAATTCACGACTTAAATTTAACATCTTTGGTTACTTCAAAATATGTAATGCACCTCTTATCCTCCCAATCGATCAAACTATCAATATGTCAATACCGCCAAATTCATAAGATAATTACATATTCAAAATAAAGTTGCATCAAGATTCCCTTTAGTCTCAAAGATGTTTAGTTGCATTTATTAAGGAAAGAGTCACAAATTATCATGGTGGCGATCAAGAAAGCTAGTTGTTGTTTTCATTGTTATTTTGTCCAAAAACATCAAACTTTAATATTTTGTGCAGTAAAAATAAAAATTGTCGTCTTTTATCGCATTTTTAGTTAATTAGTTAACTAGAAATGGTCAAGAACTAGAGACTTTTGGCTTCCATAACCTCGAGGAGTGTTTATTACATCTTCGACAAGAAGGGTGTGCAAGAATGTATTGATAAGTTAGTATCACATCTTGATTGCTTTTGCATTTTCCGAATTTGTTTCCAAATTATCTTTCAGTATGATTCCTATCGAAAGGCCACAGAGGTGAATCTATACCCTCTGTGCACTTATTCCTAACAAACTATCCTTCCAAACATAAACCACATTTGTTGGTTAAAGACCTTATTTCTCCCTCGTGAATGTAGTTCCATTTCGGTATTTGTTGTATGATACGTGCTACTCGTGTTTGAGAGTATTAGGTCCTGCTATTTGCTTACATTGTCTTTCATATAATTATTTCTATTCCGACATTGTCCACTTTCTCGACATAGTATTTATCTTCTTGATTCTCTGTGGCGATTTTACTAGTTCCCAAGCATTTAGTGATTCTCATCATTTAGATATGGCGGTGAAAGACACTTTGCAAGTTGTGTATAAATTAACCACAAGCATTAGCTTCGTCTTTATGGATACAACTAGTATATATCTTTACTAATTTAGTTTTCATGTCTATTCAAAACAAAACACAATATTTGTGGTTTCTCACATGTATCACATAATATAATTTGAAATCAATTACGTATTCAAGAAGGAGTAATTCTCTTTACATCTTCCATTAGTTATCATCTTCAAGACTTAAGGTGAAAATGGAAGCCTTGAACTCTTCCAAAATAGAGAGGATAAAAATGGTGGTCATTTCTAAACTTGATAGGATATATGACTTTTTTGCTATCTTTCCGACTGAGAACACTAGTCACTAATACCACTACGGTTAGTCACCCCACACAAATGGACTTGTGAACTCAAGCTACTCCACTTTGGAGTTTAAATTTCGAGAGTCGCAAGGTGGGAGCTTGCAATGACTAAATTGCAATCTATGGGCCATTTCATACACATGAGTAGCGAGAAGAAAACAAGTAGGAAGCTTTATCTCTACTACGCAGAATTTACAATGCACTACAAAGGTGTCAAAACTTTCAAATTTATTTAGATCACTTGATTTCAAATTTATTAAGATCTAGCTCCGACAATATTGTCATAGAACCAAGATTCATACTTATTAACATTTGATATATTGCAACATGAATCTATAGTAATACATCCAAGACGTACTTTTTCAACTGGATTGAAATTTGACAATACTCTCTTGTGTTGCCTGCAATGCAGAACACCAAGTATATAAAATCTTAGCTTGTGATTGTCCCCAAACTAGACATATCAACTGACACAAGACTAATAGAACAAGACATAGCTAATTAGCAAACGGTAACCAAAAACTGCCATAAAAATAACCCAATATTGCATCTTCATGATCATCAACTATCTAGCATAATGCCGGGTACTAAACTCTACCAAATTTATCTAGTGAGAATATTAAAATAAAAACTCATGAAAGAAAAACGAATCAAGGCAAAGATTGCACATCTAACTTTTTTTCCAATAAAGTAGCTAAAGATCCCCAACCCAGAGCATAGAGGATTGAAGAGAGCATGTACAAGTTGAAAATAAATCCCGCCAATCCTCATTATAGGGTGTGCTAGATCAAAATGAATTACCTTAGTAACGGGAAGCAACGAGTCTGCGCGAGAAAGCTACATCGCTAATGGAGCAGCAAAGGATTTGATGCAACATCACCGCAAAAGTTCGCTATGGACTTCTATATATATTGAGTTTGGGTGGCTCAAGCTTGCTAAATTATCTTACCAGATTCTCGAATGATAGAATAAATCAAATCAAAATTAAACTTGTAAGCGATGAAACCCTCAAATCAATCCAAACTATTAATAAGAAACCAAACTAATCCCTAATCAGAACCAACCTCGGTCCACAAAGATGTTGCAAGCGATGAAACCCTCGAATTGCTCCCGGCAATGCACCTTGTGATTCCACCACTTATAATAGCTTGCACGACCGAAATTTTCACCAATATCACACACAAAATTGCACAAAAAGCAGATTAGAAGATGCCACGCATATTATAACCCAAAATTCAAAGAATCATTTACCTTCCGAAAATCCTAGATCGAGCGTAATCAAAATCGCCACACCTTATCGAAATCTCGCAGCAAGTATATCAACACAATTATTCTACTACTAAGCTAGCTTCACAAACGAAGAGTGCATCCTTTTTCAAGACTCTTAAAGAACAATATATTATCCACAAACAGTATCCATGAGAAATTACGATTAATTTAGTGAATCCAAAGCTTCTCAAACACGAAATCTTTTAATTCAAAAACCAAACTAACTTAATATATGCAAGAAATTGGCAAATAATGAATGCGGGTTTTTCGCCATCATCTTTAACAAAGATAGCCAAGGATATCCATAAAATTCTAATTCTACGCCCACACAACATAAACGAATAAATAAGAGAACATCGAGATATAGATAGAGGTTCAAACAAAAATTCTAAGCCCACATAGGGACGCTACGGCAAAATTTAAAGTGCAGATGAGGAAGAAAGACAAGCCCCCTCTGCTCTCATTCTCTGTCTCTCTCTAAAAAGACAAAATTGCAGACGAGGAAGAAAGAGAACTCACCGAGCGGCGACGGCGGCGGCGACGGCGGAAGAGAATGTGGAGTGCGGCGGATGACAGCGGCGGCGATGGAACAACGGTGGCGGCATGGCAGGAGGTGAAGAGTACAAGATCGTCGTCGCAGCGGGAGTGAAGGGTGGGAGTGTTGAATTGTCCAAATAAATGAATTAAGTATTGTAAATTGTGTTTTAGTTATAATATAAATATAAATAAAGTCCACATATGAGAGATGTGGAATTGTTGGTGGAATGGTTAAGTGTCGTGTTAATAAACCACACATCGTGAGTTCGAATCTCACGTTTGTGAATTTTTTTATTTTTTATTTTTTAATTTATGGCATACACTACGCTTTTTATTAAAACACGACATACACCACGCTTTTTAAGCGTAGTCTATACCCACTATAGACTACGCATTTACACCACGCTTTTGTTAAGTGTAGTCTATCTTGAAAAATTAGCACATAGACTACGCTGATACAAAAGATAGTTCATACTATAGACCACGCTTTTCACTAAAAAAGCGTAGTCTATAAGGTGTAGAGAAAAGTGGTTTTTGTAGTAGTGCACGAACTTATTAATTGTAGTAATTTTACCATAATTTATTTTTTGGCCAAATTGCAACTGATATAACATTAGATATGATGAGTTGACAATGATATGAAAATCTTAAAGTTCGTGTGTGAAGAATAAGATAACATTTGTAGTATATTTATACTCTTATCAAGTCATTTTCAACTTCAAATACATACATTTCTCAACATTCATATTTAGAACTATTAACTTACACATATATACTCCTATCAAGTCATTTTCAACTTCAAATATATACATTTCTCAACATTCATATTTAGAACTATTAACTTACACATATATACTCCAATTCTAATTGATTTCTAATCACATTTTCATAAGTCTCGATTTTTCACATTAAAAATCAATCACGTCCAAACATATATATATATATATATATATGATCTAACTGAAGCATAACACTTTATAATTCAAAATCTTACGTCACTTAACAAAACGTTTCAACGTAACAATATTATACCTCGTTTTAAAAATCACATAAATTCAAAGTATATCTTAAACATATTTTTGGGACTAAATATGTGATCACATCTAATAAAATAAATTTGAAACTCTAACTTCCAAATTATAATATTTTCGGCCCTTTTGAAAACATCTTCAAAACTTATCTATAAATTCCTATAAATTCACATAACACACGATATTAACATAGGATCAATAATATCAAAACATTAGACAAAGAAAAATTTGACATCAAAACCCTACACTTTGAAGTTTTCAAATATTTTGACAAATCAATTAAACAATTTTCAAAAATTCTAATTAATTCATACAACAAATTATCATCATCATCATACATCAACAATATATCATAATATCCATCATACACAAATCACACATCAATATATCATACCCTATAGTTTTCGAAATTTTTATGAAATAATATCCAATATTTTCCAAAAATTATCAATTAATTCATACATGCTTAAACAATACTAACTATTATCATTTCATGCTCAAAACAACAATCAAAATTCATTATCACCAAATATGAATAGGATTTCGCTACAAACTGCGGGAAGGAAGCTCGTTAATCTATATGTCAGTATAGGATCAGGTAGACGGAGGTAGAAAGGAAACTGCTCTCTCATTTAACTAGCAATCAAGACGATAAGGATGCACTCTACCAGAGAATTTCCCCTTTACTTGACTCTATTGAGCTTTACCCATTCAAAATATAGCATTCATATGTGGATTTCTCAATGGTTAGTCAATCTAACCTAACTGCTTCCCGAGCCGGACATTTTCTGTCTCCTTTTCCGCTAGTGTTCTGCTTTGTTGGTACCAATTCTGGAATCTCCTCTCCTCAATCGGTTTCTTCTAATAAGAAAAATTTTAACATGCTCAACTTTGTAATAAATTCATAATACATGCTTATAAACATCATATGAACATATTTAATTAACAACTTAAACATTTAACAACATTTCTCAAATTTCACATGAAATAACAAAAACATATAAATTAAATTTTCATGGATGGAATTCTAATATTTTTTCATATATAAGAAGCTTGTACAATTTTTAACCTTTTAATCGGAATCGATCGACGAAGAAAACTTTTTTCTAACTTAAGATTTGAAGAGAAAATTTGAACAACTCTATTTCTTTTTTATCTCTCAAACTCTAGGCACTTTTGAATGAGAGTCGAGATGATTTTTTTTTATGATAATGTACATTAATCAACCTTTAGCAAAAATATCTAATTAAAAGTCAACACTTCACTATCTCCTAAAACCCTACACTCTCACTACCAAACAAATAAAACCTTATCACTTTATTAAATAATCATCTTATCTTATACATGAATTAAATACCTATCACTTTCAAACAATTAACTATCACTTTCAACACAATTTGAATTTTCTTCTTTTCACATTATGCCCATAGTTTTCGGCCATCACTCAAATACAACACATATCACTTCTTTTATTAATAATTCACCTTATCTCTACATTAATAACCTCTCATTATCATAATAAATACACATCACTATTATAAAATATGAAAAATTTCTCTCTTTCACAATATACTTAATGTTTTCGGTCACTATGAGACAAATATGCTACATATCTTATTTTTTCCCATTTAATAGTAACATGATATAATATAGGTCTAAGATGAAGGAATAAATCATAAGAAAAATAAATAAGAACAATTCTATGTCCTAAGATGAAATCTTCGAACCATAGCTAGAAAATAGGAATAAATTGTCCAATCTTCATTTCTTTAATAACTAACATTATTTTAGTGAAGGAATATATAAAAAATGCTCTTGTTTCATAAAATAATCATAGGACTTTAAATATTGTAATTTTTTAAACGTTATACTAAGTTTTCGAATCGTCTCAAAAACGTTGATAATAAAGTCGTAATCACCTTATTCGTTCTTCGTTAATCTGGAATTAAATTCTAAGCTTCGTCGCTTAGAAAATAACGTAAGACTAACTATCGAAATTTAATTACGTTGGAAAAACGCTCTCGGAGGAATAATATATATATTCCTTGATTTACTAACTGTTTATGGATATAATATAAAAATTCTCGTATTATGGATAGTTGAAATTGAGCTTCGATAAATTACTATTTCGATTATCGAAATAAAAACCCTAATTAACGACTTATATTATCGTAACTTAGTTTTAAAACTTTGGGATGTTATATTCTACCCCCCTGAAAAGAAATTTCGCCCGAAATTTGCATAACTTAGAAAAGTCTGGGATATCTTTCCATCATAGCATCCTCAAGTTTCCACGTGGCTTCCTCTTGTCCATGGTGCATAGGACTTTCACTAAAGGTATAGACTTATTTCTTAGCTGTTGAACTTTACGATCTAAGATAGCCGTAGATTCTTCCTCATGACTCATATCTGGGTTAAGAATAACGTCATCATGATGGATCACGTGTTTTGGATCATACACGTACTTTCTTAACTGCGACACGTGAAAAATATTATGTACATTCCCCAGACTTGGCGGAAGTGCCAATCTATAGGCTACTGGGCCTATACTTTCTAGGATCTCGTAAGGTCCTATAAAACGTGGTCTCAACTTGCCTTTTACTCCGAACCTTATAATTTTCTTCGATGGAGAGACGTTAAGAAAAACTTTATCTCCGCATTCAAATTGCAGCTCAGATCTACGGTATCGGCGTAAGATTTCTATCTATCATGAGCTTATTTTATTCTTTGTCCGATCTAGCGAACAATCTCAATCATCTCACTTACTGTGTCAGGCCCTAAAACTTTTCTCTCACCTACTTCATCCCAATAAAGTGGTGATCGACACTTCTTTCCATATAATGCTTCATATGGGGCCATAACGACGTTGCTTGATAGTTATTGTTGTAGGCGAACTCAATAAGTGGCAAAAACACTACCATCCTCAACATATCCTCAAGTGTTTGTATTGTCCTTTCTGACTGTCCATCTGTCTATGGGTGGAAAGCTGTGCTAAAGTTCAACTTCGTGCCCAATTCTTTTTGTAAGCTAATCCAAAATCTAGAAGTGAACTTGGAATCTCTATCCGATGTGATGGATTTTGGTACCCCATGTAGGCGTACGATTTCCCTTATGTACAATTGAGTTAACTTATCAGACACATGAGTAATCTGAATTGGCAGAAAATGTGCACATTTGGTGAGTCGATCCACTACTACCCATATAGCAGTGTTACCTCTTTTTTACTTTGGCAGCCCTGTCATAAAATCCATTGCTATGTCATCCCATTTCCATTTGGATATCTCCAGAGGCTGTAACTTTCCATAAGGTCGCTGATGCAATGCCTTCACTTGCTGGCAAATGAGACAGCGCTTGACAAATGAGGCTACATCTCGTTTCATTCCTTCCCACCAAAACTTTTCTCGCAAATCCTGATACATCTTAGTGCTACAGGTGGCGGTATAAGGAGTATCATGAGCTTCACTTATGATTTCATTTCTAAGCTCATTATTGTTTGGAATGCATAACCTTCCTCAAACAATATAGCATTATCAGACGCTTCTTTAAAATCCTTCAGCCTTTCTGTCCTTATTTTTACCTATATCCTTTCCAATTTTTCATCTTTTCTATGTTCTCCTATTATCCTTTCCCTCAAATCAGACGTCACCGTGAGTATGGCAACACAACTCATGATCGTCTCTGGTTGCTCAACTATTTCTATCTTCATTTTCTTAAACTCTTCAATGAGTTTTTCTTCTCTTGTAAAGAGGCATCCCAATTTGGACTAATTTTTACGACTTAGGGCATCAGCTACCACATTTGCCTTTCCTGGGCGATAATTTATACCACAGTCGTAATCTTTTACTAATTCGAGCCATCTTCTCTGTCTCATGTTCAAGTCTTTTTGCTCGAAGAAGTATTTCAAACTTTTGTGATCTGTGAAAATTTCACACCTCATCCATAGAGGTGATGTCTCCAAATCTTTAGTGCGTGTATTACTGCTGCTAGTTCCAGGTCGTGAGTAGGGTAGTTCAATTCATGTGGTCTAAGTTGTTGTGATGCATAGGCTATCACCTCTTGCATTAGAACACAACCTAGTCCATTTTTGGAAGCATCAGTATAGACCACATACTCTTTATTTGATTCTGGAACTGCTAGTATTGGTGCACTAGTTAATTTTTCCTTGAGTTTTTGGAAACATGCCTCACATTCGCCAGTCCACGTAAATTTGATTCCTTTTCGGAGTAGCTGTGTCATCGGCCTTGCTATATTAGAGAACCCTTCAATGAATCTCCGATAGTAGCCAGCTAATCCTAAGAAACTCCTGATTTCATTTTGGGTCGTTGGCGACTTCCATTCTTGCACCGCTTCAACCTTTGCCGGATCTACTTTGATTCCTTCTGAAGACACAATGTGCCCAAGGAACATTACTTCTTTAAGCCAAAATTCACATTTGCTGAACTTGGCAAAAAGTTGTTCGGCTCTTAATGTCTGCAAGACAGTCTTCAAGTGTTCTTTATGCTTTTCCTCGTTCTTCGAATAGATGAGGATATCATCTATGAAGACTAAGATAAATTTGTCTAAGTATGGGTGGAACACTCTATTCATGAGATCCATGAACACGGCTGGTGCATTTGTTAGTCCGAATGGCATAACTATAAACTCATAGTGGCCATATCTTGTTCGAAAAGCCGTTTTGGGTACATCTTCTGGTCGCACCTTGAGCTGATGGTAGCCCGATTTAAGATCGATTTTCGAGAACACACTTGCCACTTTTAACTGATCGAACAAATCATCTATCCTTGGCAGTGGATATTTGTTCTTAAGTGTCAGTTTATTCAGTTCTCGATAATCTATGCACATTCTCAATGAGCCATCTTTCTTTTTGACAAACAAGACAGGTGCTCCCCAAGGCGATACACTAGGTCTGATAAAACCTAGATCCAATAACTCTTGAATTTGAATTTTTAGTTCTTCCAGTTTCTTTGGAGCCATTCGATACGGCGCTTTCGACACTGGGGCTGATCCTGGTTACAGGTCGATAGTGAACTCTAGCTACTCAGGGGGTAATCCTGGTAAATTATCAGGAAAAACGTCTTGAAATTCCTGAACAATTTTCAAATCCTCAACTTTAATTTCAGCTTTCTTTTCTCCGTTTAGGTAGACAAGAAATGCTCGACATCCTTTCTTGTTCATCATTCTCCTTGCCTGTAGTGCGGATATAATTGGTATCTTCTTTCCCATGTTGATTCCGTGAAAACTCGTAGCTTCTTTTTCGGGAAATTGGAATGAAATCTTCCTCTCCTTGCACAGGATTGTGGAATAGTTTTCGGCTAACCAATCCATTCCTAGGATTATATCTACGTCCCCCATAGGTATTATGTTCAAGTTGTTTGCTAGAATCTTAAGTGATCCTAAGTTCAACTCTAAGTTCGAGCAAACATGTGCTACAATCATAATTCCTCCTATGGGTGAAGAGATTCTCATTTTCTGATTTGCTTGTTCTGATTGAGTTCTAGCGCATCTACACATGCTTTTGCGATGAAAGAATGTGAAGCACCCGTATCGAACAAAAGTATTGTAGGTATGTTGAGAAGTTTTCCCATACCTGTCAGGTTTCCCTGGTTTTGTTCGTTCTGCCTTCGGTGTAGAGCATAAGCTCTAACCTGTGCTGGGTGTGGCTGGCGGGGTGGTTCTCATTGCTGATGCTACTGTTGCTGTCGTGGCTGCTGCTGTCGTTGTTGTTGTGGTTGCTGCGGGGGCTGATATTGTATGGCCCTAAGTGGTTGGGCATGGCCTGGCTGATTTGGCCTTCCCATTCCTCCCGGGCGGACTCCTGGGCATTCTTTTACATAGTGGCCCCTCAAACCACATTTATAACAACCATCACTGCCCGATAAGCACACACCCTTGTGCAATTTATGACATTTTGGTCAAGGAAGAGTCCTCATTTGCTCTTGTTGACTTCTCGTCTGGGTGGAAAATATAGGTCTTTTCCACCCTTGCCCTTGTGGCGCCATATTCCCCTGTCATGGCCTCTTGTTACTCGGATTTCCAAAGTTTCCTCGATTGTAGTTGTTGAAGTTTCCTTCCCACTTTCTCTTTCCTTTGTCACTAGCATTATGTGACTGAGTCTGTGTCGGCATATCTTCCGGCATTGCTGCATCAATATCCAGAGCTCGACTGAGAGCTTCAGTATAAGTCAAGTCGCCGTGACTAGCAAGAGACATTCTTAACTCATGCCTCAAGCCGGATCGAAATTTCTCTGACATTTTCATGTCAGTATTCACTTGATCTGGAGCATATCTAGACATATCGCAAAAGATGCGATTGTATTCCGTCACCGTCATTCGTTCCTGTTTCAGGCTGTAGAATTCATTTTCCTTTTTCTTTCTATAACTCTTAGAAATGTACTTTTCATACATCTCTGTCTTAAAGTCTTCCCAAGAGAAATAGTCCATTTGTTCCTGTGTCATTGTTTTCCTTCTGGCCTCCCACCAGAAATCCGTCAGGTCCTGAGAGTTGAAATGTAACACAAGACAACCTGTAGTAACCCGAAAATCTTATGGTCCTGATTAGAACTCAATTATGTCCTAATTAGGGGTTTAAAGGCATTGCATTCCTAAGAATTTATAAAGAGGTGCTTAATTAATTAGAAAGTGATAGAAATTCGATTAATTTATAATCGAATGAGTAGAAATTGGAAAAAATGGATATTATTCAGAAATAAGTTTTATTATGATTAAACATGAGATATATGATTATTATTGTGTATGTTTGAACGAAATTTCACTAAATAGAATTGTTCTAAAGAAAGTGTATTAATTATTATTGTTTATGTGAGATTTGTTTATAAAATGAGATGAAATAATGTTTAAGCTATTAAATGACTTGAATTGATTTATTTTATTTATATCTAGTAAGAAGGAAATTATTTTCAATGATTTTCGAAATTTATGAATAAATTGAATAATTATTTGATTATTTGTATAAGAAAGAATTAAATCTATATTTATATGGTTTGCATTCCAATATTGGATTTAATTGTTTTGGATCTTTATATTAATGAGAAAAGTGAGTTTTTACTATCAAAGAATATTAATGTTCAACAATTATAATTTTAGAAAAATGGTTATGCAATTTTCGAAAATGTTAAGAAAAGAAAAGAAAATGAGGAAAAATTAAATAAGCTATATACATATATGAACCTTCTAGAATATTATTCATTATAAGATCATCCTCAAGCTCATTTTCTTCCCATTTTTCGGCACACACACACTATGCACACACACAAAATTTTCTACACTTTTAAAACAAAGTTTAAGTGTAGAATTGATTGGAAATCATTCCAAAGAAGGTAAATATCTCATTTAATCCAAGTTTTGTGATTTAAATTGATGAACATGATGTTCTTATATATGAGGGTCTTCGAAAATTTTGGTGATTTAATTCAAGGTTGATTTGTTTAATTATTGTTATGTTTATTGATTTAATTATGTTTATGATACTTAAATAACATAATTTATGGTTTAAATTCTTTAAATTCATGAAGTTGAGGAATTAAAGTAGAATCTTGAACCCTAATTTTTGTATGTGAATTATGTGTTATGATTTTATTAAATTGAGTTTAGATATGTGTAATCAAGTGGGAATATGTCACGCCCCAATTCCCGAGGGAAGGCGCGGATGCCAGGGGTGTGATTAGGGGTGGGGGTTAAGAAGCGGGGAAGAAGGGGGGGATACATATAACATACACGATAAGAAGATGTGACCATGAAATCGGGCAGCATCTCCTCTATAACTAGGACATATCCTGAAGGGGAGGGGTGCGCAAACAATCCACCAACAGAATAATATCGATATCATAACCTCAAAGAACATGATCTTGGTTCATAACACGTAATGCAAGAAAGCAAAATAGCATTACACCCTGTTGACTAGATCGGTCAACCACATAGCATGCTCATATCGAGACTCACAGCATAATAACATAATAGCAAATCTTGTTCCCGATCAGAAAGCAAATAAGGGACAAGAATACATCAACATCAGAATACGTATATAACACAACATCGCGGAAGCATAGCATGAAGAACCGCACTCCTCCCCTCGTGGTCGCCGTCGACCCTCCTCCATCCGTGAAAAGATTTGAAAAGAGTTTGGGGTGAGTACTAGCGCACTCACCGGGTTTTATCATAAATCAAAAGAATCATGATGCAGTGTTCGAGCACTTACCTTAGAAGGTTTTAAAACGTAAATCCACTTCTAAGTAAGCAAAATAGATTTTCATTTTCGATACCGATCCGTTATTACTATTACTCCCATCATAGAACCAAGAATCACGGCTCGGAGCGTATCCCGCCAGCCCATCACATCTCATTCATTCGGTAGGAACAAATCTAGTCAGCCCATGCCCGGGCGTATCCGGTAGGCTAACTCGGTGTGGACTTTGGGTCAAATCCGTCGTAACCATAACCACCTCATTACCATTTCCGTGTGGACTTCCGTGGTCTATCCCTTCGTAACCATAACCACGTGTTCGGGTCTATCCCTCACGATCAATACTCAAGATGGTGATCAACCCGCGAATAGAGATCCGTGCACAACCATGATAGAACCATATCTCGGATCGTAGAGCAAGAATAACTTCATCAAAACATTTTACGGCGCACATGTTTTATTTTGAAATATCGAGTAAAAAAATAAGCATATATAACCCACGAATGCATTTAAAACGTCATCGGGAGATATCTGAATCCGATGACTTCACCGATCGCCTTTGGTAGGTACAGTAACAAGACGGAACAACTTTTGGGGTCACATCCCACAAAGCAAAGCAACATCGTGATCAAACGAAGATCAAGCAAAACTAGGGTTTTCACTTATGCGAACCCACATTTGGCACTCTCGGGTTTTCAAATCAACTCGATGCGAAGGAAATATATTCGGGGCATCAAGACCAATAATAGGGTACTTTCAAAATATGCATGCATGCAAGTTGACTCAAATCTTAGCGTGAAGAAGCTTCAAAATCGATGCTATCCTCGGATCTAGAATAAACCATCCAAAATCGATGCATGAAAATGGAAACATAAGCAATATGCATAATGGCGAACATGGAATGACAAACTACGTTGAAAATGGATAACCGGGCATGTCTTCCTTTAGAAAACTCAAGCAACGGAAAACATCCCGACATGCGTAAACGCGAAAAAGTAAAAACGGAATCGGTACTTTAGTGGAATGCATAGCCGGAACTCAAAACCTAAAGGACCCCAGAGGTGGCTCGGTGGCTCGGTGGCCAAATCGTGACCACACTCACGGCGCGGCGGCGATTAGGCGGAGGTTCATGACTAAATTTGTCGGCCTCCGGCCGTTATCCCGTCCCGTCCCTTTAGATTCCCGAGTTCTATGCTATACGATCTACTAAAAGGCGGAATCAAAACAAGAAAAGGACAAAAACAGAAAAACGGGGCTGCCCAGGGGAGGTTGATCGGCGGTGGTGGTTGGCAGCAGAGCAATGGCGCCGCCGCTGAGCCTCCCCGGCTCGATCCCCAATCCTCCAGCGCTTCCGCAGCGTACCTGGAGCTGCTCGGCTCTTCCGTAAACACAGAGAGACGAAGGAAAATGAACGTTGAAAATGAAGGCCCTAGCCTCCTATTTATAGAAAAAGCGGGGGTCTTGCATTGCTTGCAAGCGATGCCTTTTCGAAAACTCAAAAGCGACGCAACTTTGCAAACGGACTCCAAATTTAGCAAACTTGGCACCCATGGACACAAAATAAAATACGGACACAACGACTATAAACAAGATATGCTTTTAAAGACCGATGAAAAGTCCAATTTTTCGATAACTTCCGAGTGCCAAACCATCATGGGTGGTCGAAAACACGCATACTTAGTGTCTATGAATTCGTCATAAGACACTCTTCACAACGCCGAGGTTTCGTGACCATCGATCACGAAACAAAAGTCAACCTTTGACCTTTTCTCAAAAACGTGCCATGCAAAGCGAAGCTTAAAAAGGACGGGGTATCACATCCCTCCCTCCTTAGAAAAATTTCGTCCCCGAAATTTCAAACATGTGGAGAAAACAACTCAGGGTACTGAGCCCTGAACTTGTCTTCCAACTCCCACGTAGCTTCCTCCTCTCCGTGGTGATTCCACAACACCTTCACCAACGGAATCTGCTTGTTCCTCAACTCCTTCACTTCTCGTTCTAAGATAGCCCTTTGGTCTCTCCTCGTAACTCAGATCCTGAGCAAGAACCACTTGGTCATGCTTGATCACGTGTTTTGGGTCGAACACGCACTTTCTCGGCGAGAAGCGTGAAACACGTCGTGCACATCTCCGATGCTAGGTGGCAAAGCTAACCTATAGCAACGGGGCCTATTCTCTCGAGAACTTTGAAGGTCCAGCGAACCTCGGTCGTAACACCTCATTTCCCAAAGCGAGCGACTCCTCTTGTCTGGGAAACCTTAAGGAAAACACGATCTCGGCCATGAATCGAAGATCCGACGACGCTTGTCCGCATAGGACTTCTACATCCGAGCTTCCTTGATCCTTCGCTGATCGATCGATAACCTCGACCGTCTGTTGAACCATCTCTTGTCCTAACATCTTCTCTCGCCCACCGTCCCGATAAAGTGGCGATCGACACTTCCTTCCGCATAACGCTTCATAGGGAGCTATTCCTATGGTGGCACGATAAGCGTTTGTTATAGGCAAACTCCACCAAAGGTAGTATCTCTTCCCAATTCCCTCCTCTGTCGGCCACATCGCCGCAAGATATCTTCCAAGACACAATCGTCCTTTCCGGTGACCGTCCGGTTTGAGGATGGAATGTTGTACTAAGATTGACTTGGTCCCCATGGCTTCCTGTAGACTCCTCCAAAACCTTGACGTGAACCTCGGGTCACGATCTGACTTAATCGATATCGGCACGCCATGTAACCGTACGATCTCTCTAACGTAAAGTTGAGCAAGCTTATCTAACCCATACGTCATTCGAATCGGTAAGAAATGAGCTGACTTCGTCAGTCTATCGACGACAACCCATATAGCGATGTTTCCTCTCGCTGACCTTGGAAAACTCACCACGAAATCCATATCGATATGATCCCATTTCCAC
The DNA here is from genome assembly GCA_036937905.1 of Salvia rosmarinus. NCBI lineage: Eukaryota > Viridiplantae > Streptophyta > Magnoliopsida > Lamiales > Lamiaceae > Salvia > Salvia rosmarinus. The sequence goes on along the minus strand of CM072816.1, from coordinate 32,091,386 downwards.
TCACGGGATTGGTAGCGGTTGCAACAAACCGACGGACGTTGGTGTACGGCTTTCACTGGCGACAAGCCAAACAACGTTCCAAACGGCTACATCATTTTCATCCCTTCCCACCAAAAGTTCCTTTTAAGGTCTCGTACATTTTGGTGCTTCTGGATGAGTCAGATGATGTGCCTCATGAGCTTCACTCATGATTTTATCTCTCAATTCCCTATTGAGTGGCACACATAACCTTCATCGGAATAATAGCGCGTTGTCTTTTGCTTCCGTGAACCCTTTGTTGTCTTCCAGCCTTGCTTTCAAACACATCTTTTCCAAGAACTCGTCTCCTCGTTGCACGCTCACGATGGCTTCTCTCATGTCCGGTTCAGCTATCAAAGCTGCGACAAATCCTTGCACTGATTCCGACGGGTGAATCACTTCCAGGCTGAGCTTCTCAAAATCTCGAATAAGCTCTTTCTCTTGCGTAAGAAGATGTTCCAACTTCGCTCTCGACTTTCGACTGAGGGCATCTGCTACGACATTGGCTTTCCCCGGGTGATAGCTGATAGAGCAATCATAATCCTTCACCAATTCTAGCCATCTCCTTTACCTCATGTTCAGCTCCTTTTGTTCAAAGAAATACTTGAGGCTCTTGTGATCCGTGAAGATCTCACACTTAACTCCATAGAGATAGTGCCTCCAAATTTTCAACGCATTTAACGCGCCGCTAACTCCGTGTCGTGCGTTGGGTAGTTCAACTCGTGCGGCTTGGCGGCGAGACGCTGAAGCTATAACCTTCCCGTTACGCATAAGAACGCAACCTAAACCAAGCTTGGATGCATCGGTGTAGACCACAAACCCATCGTTTCATTACAGCACGGCTAACTTTGGAGCGGTTGTTAGCTTCTTTTCAACTCTCGAAAACTTGCTTCACAAGCTTGGACCATGAAAACTTGATTCCTTTTCGAGCTGCTGCGTCATTGGCCTCGCCAATTTTGAAAACCCTTCGATGAAACGTCTATAATATCCTGCCAAGCCTAGAAAGCTTCGAACCTCATTGGCATTAGTCGGAACCTTCCGATTACTTACCGCTTCAACCTTCACTGGGTCGACTTTGATTCCTTCTGCGGACACGATGTGTCGAGGAACATCACTTCTTTGAGCCAAAATCGCACTTACTATACTTGGCATACAACCTCTCCGCTCTCGTGCGTTTCCGAGCGATACGGAGGTGTTCTCTATGCAACTCGCATTCTTGGAATAGATGAGAATATCATCGATAAAAACAAAACGAAGCGTCACGATCGATGGAAAACTCGATTCATCGGATCCATGAAGCTGGCGGCGCATTGGTCAAACCAAGCGACATCACGATGAACTCGTAGTGCCCATACCTCGTCTGACGCGGTCTTCGCAGCGTCCTCCTTCCCGATCTTGGTGATGGTAGCGACCTCAAATCGATCTTAGAAGACACTCGCTCCTTTTGGTGGTTAAGCGGATCGTCGATCCTTGGAAGAGGATATCTGTTCTTGATCGTCGACTTATTGACTCTCGTAGTCAATGCACATCGCATTGACCCATCATTCTTCTTGACGAATAGAACTGGCGCTCCCACGGTGACACGCTAGGTCGGATAAAACCTAGATCCAACAGCTCCTGCAACTGCGCTTTCAGTTCTTGCAATTCCTTAGGTGCCATTCTGTATGGTGCCTTTGATACTCGGTGCTACTCACGGTTCCGGATCAATAGTGAATTCCACTTGTCTATCGGCGGTAAACACTGCAAGTCCTCGGGAAACACGTCCAGGATATTCACACACCATCGCTCCTCTTACAATCGCTATACTGTTCATCGTGCCTGTCAAACTTACCAAGAAAGTCGTGATTTCCTTCCCGATCATCCTCACCGACTTGGTCTTTGAGATCATGGCACGCAAACACCATCCTTATGCCGTGGAAACAAACTTCCACTCCTTCGGCTGTTCGAAAACCAACTTCTCTCGAGACAGCGTATAGTTGCCTGTGCTTTTCCAACCAATCCATGCGAAGATGACATCGAAATCTTCAATTCGATGACATGCAAATCGACAAAGACCTTACGCTCACGATTTCTACCTCCTTGTTACGGCAAATCTCTTTTCCTTTAGCACTTCCACGATGGGATGCTAATTTCGTGGTACTCTGTGATTTCTTGGGTACCAAACCCAACCTCTTACACGTGATTCTCGAAATGAAAGAATGTGAGGCTCTGTATCAAACAAAGCGAAACGGTATATCACTCATATGGATTATACCGCAAGATTTACGGGAGCTTGAGCTGCTGCTGGCGATTCAGCGTACACCCTGCTTGCTGCGGTGGCCTTTGGTTTCTTGGCCTAGGGTGACCTCCTGCTCCGTTGTTTGTCCTTGGCGAAGCTCGATTACGCCTCTGAAGCTTGATCTTTGCCTTCTTGGCGGCTGCATTGCTGGCCCTCCTAACGGACAATCTCGAGCGTAATGTCCAAACTTACAATGATAGCACTCGGTGCTACCTTATTCGCACTCGCCGAAATGATTCCTTTGGCATTTACGGCACCAACGTTTCCACACCGCCCCACCGCCGCATGGGTTGGAAATTCTTCCCAAGGTTGCCTTTCTCTCTTGAATGCCTTGATTCCTTGGAATCATTGGACCTTCTGGTTCCCTGGAATACCGATTGCCTTTCCTCGATCTTCCCATTTCCTCTTACCTCTTCCTCCGTCAATTTGGCTGTCCGGGTGGCATCGTTTTTTCTCGGGCAACATTGACTCAATGTTTAAAGCCGGTTCGAGGATCGCGATCGTCCGATCTCCACGACCGACGAGCGAAATTCGATCTCGGGTGAGTCCTCTCGAACGATGCGCCTGGCAACCTCTCGGCCGACCGGTACGTAGCATAACGCGATGACGATTGAATGAGCGATCGTACTCGGTGATCGTCCTTCTCCTCAGCGAAGATTCCGAACTCGTTTGCCTTCTCGCTCAAACGCCGAGCACGCGTACTTTTCCATGAGTTCTTCCTTGAAATCTTCCCACGTATACCTTGCCCACTGTCCTGGTGTTAGAGTCCTTCTCACGGATTCCCACCAGAAATCAGCCTCATCGGTTAGCTGAAAGATCGCGCAATTCAGCTTTTCTGCTTCTTCGCAGCCGATGTATTCGAAGATCCTTTCGGTGGATCGTATCCAGTTCTCAGCGTCGATCGGTTCGCCGAGACCGTCGAATGTAGGGGGATTCTGCCTACGAAAACTCTCGATCGCATGCCGCTGAACCAAAGGTGGTTCTTGGGCTTCTTCCACGTTATTGTTTCTCTGGTTCCTTGTTCTCGGCATTCTGTACCGACGTTGAAACATTAGAAACACGTTCGCATAGATAACCGGGTATCATCGCATAACATATATCATCACCCATAACCATATATCATCACATATATCACATATCACGCACGATCACATATAAACATGCAACCCTGTCAACATATCATCGTTATGCATCTCACATAACATCACCACATACCACATAGATCATATATCATCATCACATAGCTCATATCACATATAAGCATCAAACATAAACATCATGTCATAGACAGCGTTAGCATCAGTAATATTCAGTGTCCATGAAGGAGTGTCAAAATACAAGATTCAAGGTATGTCAGTCAAAAAGGTCAGATATGAGCAAAAGAATCTGACTCCGGTTACTGCCAAAAGATGCCGCAATGTCCATGCTTCTAGCGGACTTCTGCATTGTCACTATACATACCGACTACCTAGATCTCATCCTCCATATCCGTCCACTACTCTCCATTCGCCTCGGCGGTTCCATTACGCCTCCTCATCCTCTTTTCCTTCCTATCGTGGCTTGAATTGGCCGCTTGTAAAAGCGACCTGCATGGAAGCAAGCCTCTCGTGGGTATGATCCCGTCCAATTTGTACTACGATTGCACGAGTATCGGTGAAAGGCGTACTGAGTCCACATCTCGCGCTTGTCCTTCCTCAACATGCCCGACCTCGTCGAGTCATGGCTATCCGGATCACCGGGTCCTCGAGTCCTCACCGTCCTCCTCATTCTCCTCGGGTCTTCTCCTCCTCCTGAGTCTCCTTCCTGGATGCCAACTCGATCTGGTTTGGTGGCATGAAGATCCCGATCTGGGCTTCTTCCCCGCCATCGTCGGATGGACAATCTCTCGCCCGGGAGGTTCTCGCCTCAAAATCGTTCGGTTTCTTGGAAGGTAAGGATCGTCGATGGAGGTGTAGTGGTGGTGTATCTGATGCTTGGTGATCGTCGGCGATGGTTGCTCTCCCAAAGGCTCTTCGGGAACATCTTCCCTATCATCAATCTGGATCGATCCTCGAACATGCCTCGCTATCACGTCTGCCTCAGATGGTATGCATCGATGATCGGTCCACTGTCTCCATACTCGAGCAGCGAACTCAGTAAAATCCAAGGTAAGGTGCCTGGTGATAGGATCCCGACGGAACATCACGTACTCTTGCCTTCTCGCCCACGGTTGCCAACCTGTCGGCAGCCTCTCTATCAATCGATAGTAAGCCTCGTACTCAGATACTTTCCCACTATCTCGGATCTTTCTCCATAATCCAACAAATCTCCCTAGAAATACTCCCAACGGCTCATGGAGATTCCTGGTACATTCCCTGAATTTACGGATATGCTCATCCATCCTGTGAGATCTTAACCAACGTTGTCTGGACCACTGAATATCCATAAACCTACATGTTAGTTCATCAAAAATAACAACAAATATTCACGTTCCCTTTTTCTGCCCCAGTCATCTGGGTAATCATGTCTCAAACATATGTTCATTTCAACACATATCAATATTAATATCGATATTCATCATAATAATCACGTAAGCAAATACAGGATTAACTTACAGACACTCGTTTATCAATATAAACAAGATTTTCAATCAACAACGCATTGCTATGTAAACACATAGACTTATATCAACCATACGTGATCACATCAATCACATCATATCATACCACACCAATGGTTTTCATATCACAGCCACACAGGCCTTTCCATCCCATCGACAAATCATTTCCATATCCACATCAACACCCATCCATACCACATCCGTCTCACCTCAACATCCACATCACGTTTACATCACGTACACTTTTACCATGCCAAGGCACATGAAACCAAGATCATATCAAGCTCACATAGCCACATAAAGCACCAACAAATAAACACATACCTCATCCCCTTTTTTTTTGAAAGGAGGTGGGTGACGGTGGTGAGGGTGGTTGTGCACGATAAACAGTTTAGAAGAACAAGTTCTAAACACTCAATTTCAAGAATGCACATGATATAAAGCAAATAAAGCGCTTTGATATCGGATAACAAAGCTAGAGGTCAAGGCCGAGAACCATTGCTTTGATACAGTATAACGTCCCAATTCAGGAAGGCACGGATGCGGGGTGTGATTAGGGATGGGGTTAAGAAGCGGTGAAGAAGGGGGGATACATATAACATACGATAAGAAGATGTGACCATGAAATCGGGCAAGATCTCCTCTATAACTAGGACATATCACGAAGGGGAGGTGCGCAAACAATCCACCAATGTAATAATATCGATATCATAACCTCAAAGAACATGATCATGATCTTGGAAAGCAAAATAGCATTACACCCATTAACTAGACCGGTCAACCACATAGCATGCTCATATCGAGACTCACAAACATAATAACATAATAGCAAATCTTGTTCCCGATCGAAAGTAAATAAGGGACAAGAATACATCAACATCGAATCACGTATATAACCTGACATCGGCGGAAGCATGGCATGAAGAACCCGCAGCTCCTCCCCGGCGTCGCCCGTCCGCCCTCCTCCATACGTGAAAAGATTTGAAAAGAGTTTGGGGTGAGTACTAGCGCTTTCGGTGGGTTTTATCATAAATCAAAAGAATCATGATGTCGTGTTCGGAGCACTTACCTTAGAAGGTTTTAAAGCGTAAATCCACTTCTAAGTAAGCAAAATAGATTTTTCATTTTCGATACGATCCGTTATTATTGTTACTCCCATCATAGAACCAAGAACCACGGCTCGGGCGTATCCCGCAAGCCCATCACATCTCATTCATTCGCCCGAACATATCCGGTCGGCCCGGGCCGGGCGTATCCACCGGCTAACTCGGTGTGGACTTGAGGGTCAAATCCGTCGAACAATAACCACCTCATTACCATTTCCGTGTGGACTTAGGGGTCTATCCCCGGAACCATAACCACGTGTTCGGGTCTATCATCACGATCAATACTCAAGATGGTGATCAACCCGCGAATAGAGATCCGTGCACAACCATGATAGAACCATATCTCGGATCGGAGAACAATAATAACTTCATCAAAACATTTTACTGGCGCATATGTTTTATTTTGAAATATCAAAGTAAATAACTCAAAATAAGCATATATAACCCAACACGAGCAGATTTAAAACGTCAACCGGGAGATATCTACTAATTCGATGACTTCACCGATCGCCTTTGGTAGGTACCGGTAACAAGGCGGAACAACTTTTGGGGTCACATCCACAAAGCAAAGCAACATCGTGATCCAAACGAAGATCGAAGCAAAACTAGGTTTTCGACTTTACGAACCCACATTTGGCACTCTCGGGTTTTCAAATCAACTCGATGCGAAGGAAATATATTCGAGGCATCAAGACCTATAATAGGGTACTTTCAAAATATGCATGCATGCAAGTTGACTCAAATCTTAGCAGCGAAGAAGCTTCAAAAATCGATGCCTATCCTCAGATCTAGGATAAACCATCCAAAATCGATGCATGAAAATGGAAACATAAGCAATATGCATAACGACGAACATGGAATGACAAACTACGTTGAAAATGGATAACCCGGGCATGTACTTCCTTTAGAAAACTTGAAGCAACGGAAAACATCCCGACATGCAGAAACGCAAAAAACAGAAAAACGGAATCGGTACTTTAGTGGAATGCATAGCCCGGAACTCAAAACCTAAAGGACCCATAGCCAAAAGGTGGCTCGGTGGCCACCAAATCGGCGGCCACAGCTCACGGCGGTGGCGGCGATTCGGCGGAGGTTCGGCGGCCAAATTGGCCGGCCTCCGGCCGTTATCCCGTCCCGTCCCTTTAGATTCCCGAGTTCTATGCTATACGATCTACTAAAAGGCGGAATCAAAACAAGAAAAGGACAAAACATAAAAGCGGGCTGCTCGGGGAGGTTGATCGGCGGTGGTGGCTCGGCGGCGGTGTAAATAAGCCGCATTGAGCCTCCGGGCCGATCCCTACTCCTCCAGTGCTTCCGCAGCGTGCACTGAGTTGCTCGAATCTTCCGTAAACACGAGAGACGGAAGAAAATGAGCGTTGAAAATGAAGGCCCTAGCCTCATATTTATAGGAAAAGCAGGGTTGCTTGTTGCTTATAATGCCACTTTTCGAAAACGCAAAATGACGAAACTTTTGCAAAGCGGACTCCAAATTTAGCAAACTTGGTACCCATGGACACGAAATAAAATACCGGACACAACGACTATAAACAATATATGCTTTTAAAGATCAATGAAAAGTCCGGTTTTCGATAACTTTCCTGAGTGCTAAACCTTCATGGGTGGTCGAAAACTCTGCATACTTAGTGTCTATGAATTCGTCATAAGACACTCTTCAACGCCGAGGTTTCGTGACGGTCACATCACCGAAACAAAAAGTCAACCTTTTGACCTTTTCTCGAAAAATGTGCCATGCAAAACAGAAGCTTAAAAAGGACGGGGTATCACAAAATAAACATGATTTGATAAAAGAAATTGGAAGAAATTGAAAGAATATATGATCCCTCATTTTGAAAATCATGATATTGGATGAACTTTGAATTCTTGATTTTATTTGATGTATTTGATATGAATTTTGAGATCTATGATATAAATAATGCTTAAGTTAAATTTATAAGATTTTATGGACTTGAAATGTGAAAATTAGAAATTAATGTTTAGTGCTATTATGATAGATTTATATGATAAGTGTGATTAAGATTAAAAGTGATTATTGATTGATGATTATTGATAATGGATAAGTGTATATATGAGTTGTTTGGAATTAAATGGATTTTAGTTTGTAAAGTTTATGTAATTACCTATGTATATGGTTGAAGGGCATAACATGATTATGGTGTAAATGGATTAATTTGAACTTGTTTTAAGTTGTTAAATGTGTATTGAGACATATGGTGATGATTGGTGGAGTTTGGGATAAGTTTGGTTGATTTGGTATTGAAATGACGATTCATTTTATAAATGTTACTCTGCCGAAATTTTGTTAGAATTTGTTTATTCATAAGATGTTTTGTGGATTAAATTGTGAACTTATAATAAGTATATAAGTGAAATCGGTTCACTTGATTGCCTTGAGTTTAGGTATAAAATGGTATGCATTGATGATCTAAGTATAAGTTGCTTGGATTCCTTTGATTATGATATGTTATAATTTATAAAGATTGAAGTTATTAAAGAATTAGTCATGAAAGGATGCAATGGCCTAACCTAATCTTAGATTTAGGTAGATCTAAGCGTGAGATGTAATACGTTCAAGTGAAGAAGAATGTTTGCAAAATTTGATTGTTTTATGAACAAGGATCGAGCAAGGGTAAGAATAAAGGAAGCTTGAAGGATCAAGTGGGAAGAAGAAAGAAGTGAAGATAGAAGGCAGTCCTCGAGTGACTGTTGCCAGGTGGATAAACATATTTTCTATAATGATATGCTTATGCTTTTATATACTTTCAAATGATATGATATGCTTTTGCATAGAAAATGATATGATATGATATGCATTTATTTGAAAAGTTAACTGACTTGCCAAAGTTTTGAACATGAGCATAATCATAATGCACTACCTATCCACGAGAAAGAAAGAAAGAAATGACCGACGTCGGGTATGACCGTAGTTGGTAACCTTCGGGACCAACTCGGGTATGTGATGTTAAGGTGTTTGAGAAGGAGGCCTACTTCTCAATACGTAGAAATAATACGTGGATATGGGAAGGAAAAGAGAAAGTTGCATGCAGACATGAAACATGCATATGCATATGATAAAATGATATGAGCATGTATGAGCAAGTTTGAGAAGTTTTATGCAGGTAATTTCAATAAAACCCTGCATAAATTTATTGATATGGCAAGTCAAGTTTATAGCCCTAAGGGCAATATTTTATGTTTTCGGCGTATACCCACTGAGTGCATTTTTGTACTCACGCCCTGCATATGTTTCTAAATATGCAGGTTGAGCTCGAGAGGATGCTGGAATCGAATGTTGCGCAATAGAGCTTCTCTAAATGATTTAACTCATGATGAAATTGTTTATTTGTTGATTTGTTCATTAATGTTGTCATGTTTTGTTGCCAAGAGAGTTATGTCTTCATACATAATTCTCAGCCACACTTTCCATTGTCGAACTTTGATCTTTATTTGTTTATTTGTTCTGCTATGACAAAGTGATCATGTTCAATACTCTGTGAACAAGGATTACTCAAATGCTCAGAATTGTTTTCATTGGATTCAATATTATGTCTTGAACTCATTGTCAAACCATGCTTGGAACCTTTAAAGAATTCTTATGGTTGTTGAAGCAAGCTTGAATATGTATATTCTCGATATTGGTTATTTCGTTTGGATTTTCTGTCCTCCACTATTGTTCTTCATTCGATTCTTTATTATGGTGTGAGGATTTAAAATCATCCTTTGTTCAATTCCATTTTACTTCTTAGACCATAAACATTTGAATCCTTCTTGTGAAAAGCTGGTATCCTATTTGCCTCTCGAGATATTTTGATCATTGTTGATGTTATTAATTATCGAATTTCCTTTTAACCCCACGCCACGGCCTAATTACCGATTAAGTAGTCAATGTGACGAGAATGGTATCGAGCGGTTTGAATTACGAACACGTGAACCTTTGTAAATTTGTGCAGTTTGTTCACAGTTTTGAATTATGAGCTTGCGAATCCTTGTGAACTTTTGCACAACTGAGCATAGTTTTGAATTTTAAACATGTAAGTCCTTGTGAATGTTTGTGCAGCTTGTGGGCTCTCTTGAATTCTGAATTCATGAACCCTTGTGAATCTTGTGCAATGGTGCACCTTGAACATATGAATTCTTTTGAGATGACCCTGTGTAAGAATTTGAGTTATGGAGTCAGTTGTTTGACTCTATCTTGAGAATCTGAGTTTATGGAATCAGATGCTTGATTCTGATTTGATAGTATACGTTAAAGAGATAGTTATTCTTGAGAGAAGCTCAACATTCGATTCCATCATCTTTAGCTCACAGGTAAGAGCTTATGCTTATGAGTATGATTATCACAGAAGATGATTGAGTGCATACTTTAATGAATTGTTATATGTTAATGTATGCTTGAAATGAGCTATTGTTTTATGAGCTAAAGTTGATAAGAAATCATGAAAAGAGACGACAGAGCAACATAAATATGTTTTCTGCAAGCGTTCGAGCATTCTTTTATCCAGGATGGCAAGGACTGTCCGGACAGCTTGGACTTGGAAAAGCACGACTCGTTTGTCGTCATTTTGTTGTCAATATTTCGTTTATCGTCATCACTTTTGTCGACATTTAGTTTATCTTCATGAGCAAGGATCAGAGAGCGTTTCTATCCATATACACCAAATGAGCAACTTATCTTGAGCGAATTTCTCGCTCAATTCCATCGCTTGAGAGAAGGGCATATGAGTACGATGCAACGGGACCAGATGGGATACTCCAGTTTATTTTATTGCCTAAGGAGTAGTGATATTTGCTTCCCAGGTGATGATTAATGCACAAGCAAAAGGAGTAATCAAGGATAAGAAGAAATAAGAGACTAGCGATCACCCTCGCAATCGCTAGCCAGCTCGCGAGTTCTTTCCAGAAGTCTTTGCACCAAAACTAGCGATCTCCTTAACAGTCGCTAGCCTGACCGCGAGAACCTTCCCAAAAAGTTTCTGCCTTGTAACTAGTGACTGATTAGCAATCGTTATTCCGGCCGCTAGGCACCACGACCTGATAAGAATTTAAATCTCGGCTATCAACCATGAATACCTTGAACCATCCTTTGGCACATAACTCTCGTTTTCGCTAAATTTTTCCAAACTCCTAACTATCATCTATTCTCATTATTATGTGCATTCAATTCACTTTTGGATCATTTTCCCCTATGATTGATTTCATCTCATCTATTCATCAGCTTCAGTTGATTGATTACTTTTATTTCAGCTTTAAGATGTTTCTTATTAACTTAGATTGGTATGGTCAGCCTTGCTGCATATCTTGAGATTTCTATACCAATTCAGTTTGTCTTATTTTTTTTATGTTTATGAAACATCTCAATTGAGATTCGAGAAGAGATTCAAGCTAATTCATTTATACTCCGGATGTTTTAAGATATTTTTGTAATTGATCCTGATATCCTTTATTCCGGAGTAGTTCTTTTGTGCTTATTTTTCCCGATCATGTTATTAATTCGTTATATTTTGAGATTTAGGAAGAATTATAGGAAAGGTTTATACCTCAAAATTTCACAAAGCAGAGAGAGATTTAGTTTACGAATCTGAAGTAAGAAAAGCAGACTGTCGCAAAGTATGATCGTGAATTCTGCAGTCCAGTTCGTTATATTCCATATAAAAGTTGAGACAAATGAGAAGATAACGGATTTGTTTCGTGATAGCTACCCAAATCGAAGTGTGGGTGATAATCGATCGACTCACAAAGTATGCTCATTTTATCTTGATCTCTATCACATATGGAGCTGGCAATTAACTCGAAGATATGTCGAGAGATAGTACGTTTACATGGAGTGCTTGTCTCAGTCACCTCAAGTAGAGACTCCAAGTCTACATCTCGGTTTTGGACGAGTTTTCAACAAGAGATGGATACAAGATTGATTTTGCATATAATAACCGTTACCAAGTAACGATTCATATGATACCTTATGAAGCCCTCTATGACAAAAGTGTAGATGGCAAAAGTGTAGATCGCCACTCTTCGAGGATGCGGTTGGAGAAAGAAAAGTGCTTGGACCAGAAGCGATTGAAGAAATGATCGTAATCGTACAACAAGTCAAGAAAAGAATCCAATAAGCTCGAGATCGTCAGTCTTATGCAGATACAAGACGAACGGAAACAAGCTTCGAGATTGGAGACTAAATTTTCGTGAAAGTATATTATTCTAAAAGTATATATCGCTTTCGAATTAAAGAATAGCTCAGAACAAGATTTATCGAAATGAAATTCAAGAGAAGATTATGCTAATCATCTACAGATTTACATTTCCTCCAAGTTCGACGATATTCACGATGTGTTTGGTGTGTCTTAGTTATGAAGATATGTATTTAATTCAAAACACATCATATATCAAGAGAAATAGTTCCCAAGATTGATTTGAGCTATGAAGAGAAATTAGAATTTTATTCTAGACCGAAAAGAGCAAAGACTAAGGAATAAGATTATTCCTTTAGTTAAAATTCAGTAAAGACATCATGGTTTAGAAGAAGTGATTTTGGAACTAGAAGATATGATGAGAAAGAAGTACTATGAGCTTTTACTAAAGTACAAAATTTCGAGGACGAAATTTTTTTAAGGGGGAGGGAATGTAGTAACTCAAAAATCTTATGGTCCTGATTAGAACTCAATTAAGTCCTAATTAGGGGCTTAAAGGCATTGCAACCCTAAGAATTTATAAAGAGGTGCTTAATTAATTAGAAAGTGATAGAAATTCGATTAATTTATAATCGAAGGAGTAGAAATTGGAAGGAATAGATATTACTTAGAAATGAGTTTTATTGTGATTAAACATGAGATATATGATTATTATTGTGTATGTTTGAACGAAATTTCATTAAATAGAAATTGTTCTAAAGAAAGTGTATTAATTATTATTGTTTATGTGAGATTTGTTTATAAAATGAGATGAAATCATGTTTAAGCTATTAAATGGTTTGAATTAATTTATTTTATTTATATCTAGTAAGAAGGAAATTATTTTTAATTATTTTCGAAATTTATGAATAAATTGAATAATTATTTGATTATTTGTATATGAAAGAATTAAATCTATATTTATATGGTTTGCATTCCAATAATGGATTTAATTATTTTGGATCTTTATATTAATGAGAAAAGTGAGTTTTTACTATCAAAGACTATTAATGTTCAACAATTATAATTTTAGAAAAATGGTTATGCAATTTTCGAAAATGTTAAGAAAAGAAAAGAAAATGAGGAAAAATTAAATAAGCTATATACATATATGAACCTTCTAGAATATTATTCATTATAAGATCATCCTCAAGCTCATTTTCTCTCCATTTTTCGGCACACACACACTATGCACACACACAAAATTTTCTACACTTTCAAAACAAAGTTTAAGTGTAGAATTGATTGGAAATCATTCCAAAGAAGGTAAATATCTCATTTAATCCAAGTTTTTGTGATTTAAATTGATGAACATGATGTTCTTATATATGAGGGTTTTCGAAAATTTTGGTGATTTAATTCAAGGTTGATTTGTTTAATTATTGTTAGGTTTATTGATTTAATTATGTTTATGATGCTTGAATAACATAATTTATGGTTTAAATTCTTTAAATTCATGAAGTTGAGGAATTAAAGTAGCATCTTGAACCCTAATTTTTGTATGTGAATTATGTGTTATTGTTTGATTAAGTTGAGTTTAGATGTGTAATTAAGTGGGAATAAACATGATTTGATAAAAGAAACTGGAAGAAATTGAAAGAATATATGATCCCTCATTTTTGAAAATCATGATGTTGGATGAATTTGAATTCTTGATTTTATTTGATGTATTTGATATGATTTTTGAGATCTATAATATAAATAATGCTTAAGTTAAATTTATAAGATTTTATGGACTTGAAATGTTAAAATTAGAAAATTAAAGTTTAGTGCTAATATAATAGATTTATATGATAAGTGTGATTAAGATTAAAAGTGATTATGGATTGATGATTATTGATGATGGATAAGTGTATATATGAGTTGTTTGGAATTAAATGGATTTTAGTTTGTAAAGTTCATGTAATTACCTATGTATATGGTTGAAGGGCATAACATGATTATGGTGTAAATGGATTAATTTGAACTTGTTTTAAGTTGTTAAATATGTATTGAGACATATGATGATGATTGGTGGAGTTTGGGATAAGTTTGGTTGATTTGGTATTGAACTGACGATTCATTTTATAAATATTACTCTGCCGAAATTTTGTTAGAATTTGTTTATTCATAAGACGTTTTGTGGATTAAATGGTGAACTTATAATAAGTATATAAATGAAATCGGTTCACTTGATTGTCTTGAGTTAAGGTATAAAATGGTATGCATTGTTGATGTATAAAATCGGTTCACTTGATTGTCTTGAGTTAAGGTATAAAATGAAATCGATTCATTTTATAAATATTACTCTGTCTCTCGAGATATTTTGATCATTGTTGATGTTATTAATTATCAGAATTTCCTTTTTAACCCCACGTCACGGCCTAATTACCTGATTAAGTAGTTGGGCTGTGACACAACCGTTCTTGTGCTGTACAGTGGAGAAAATCAAAAATCCTCTCCATTACTCTTACCCGCTGTTCAGCATCATCTGGGCTCCTTTTTCTGTTAAAAGCAGGCGGATTTTGTCTAAGGAAGAGCTCCTCAATTCTTGATCGGTGGAGGTGGGGTGGCGGTTGTATATCTTCGCCTTCCGTACCTCGCCCTTCCCCTACCTCTTCCTCTGCCTCTTCCTCTTCCCCTAATTCCCTACTTAGGTTCTTGTCTAGGCGGCATTCTGCTGTTTTAAAGATGTAATTAGTATTCGCACATTGTTTATCAAAATTTACACATACATAGCACTTTTATACGATCTCATCATAAAACAGCTTTAGTAAAACAATTCATCATTTTCATACTCATTTTGCCGCAAAAGCCCATCTGGGGTCATCATATATATATAGGAAAATGCCTCAAAGAGGACTGTTATGTACTAGTCATCAGACTCAAAAGAAAGTCAAGTACATAATGCGATGCTTCCTCTAACTAAAACCATCATCAACTGACATACTCGATTACAGAGCGTTACAAAAAGTACTATGCCTCTGTATCTACTACTATAACATACCTAAACACACTACACACATACTACTCATATACTACTCCACGACTTAATATTTCATCACGTCCATCGCTCATGGTTCATTACCATTCATCAAACTCGTTGTTATCACCATCCTCCATATCCTCATCTGGGTCCTCATCATTCTCTCGGATTCTTCTCTGGATCCTCATCATCATTCGGATCCTCTTCCGGGTCTTCATCCTTCTCCGGGTCTTCATCCTCTTCTGGATCCTCCTCACTGGCATATGTGTGAGAAGGTCCTGCTCCTTCGTCTTCTATAGCAAACACATCGCGTACAGGGACATAGTCGTCTCGTGGGTCAGATTCCCTAATACGTGCCGTCTGTGGGTAGGGCTCTGTTGGAGGTAGTGGCACCGACATCGGTGGCAAGGCAGGAAGTGGTGGTCGGGTAGGGTGTCCAATTGAAAGTGGAGAAAAAACCGGCATTCCCAATGCCCTCGGTCGTGATGCCCTATCCACATGCGCGGTTCGGTCCTCTTCCTCCAGATACCTCGGTACTAGGGGATCGACCTCTCGAGGAACCTCCAGATATAACCACTCTGGTGAGACGTCGCACCATATGTGCTCTCGTGGTGGATTATAGGGTCCTCTGCGTGCAGCCCGGTAAACACTGTAAACATAGCTCAAATGGTAGATAAACTTAGGCAAGTCAGCAATCAGATCGAAACTACCCTTCGCACGATAGATATAGTCACCCGATATCTCTATAGCATATCCTTCACAGTCACAGGGTAGTCGGGTCTGAAGACGCTTGACGCCGTCAAAGTCAGTAACGCCGTGCTCGTGGGCGGCAATACAGTGGTGGAGGTAATGTGCCAAAAATTCCCGTACGCTGCCATCCCACACCATCTTGTACATACGGTATGCCCTGATAATCTCTTCTGGTATAGCTCGTGGTCCTAACCTCCTCTCGCTGTATATCGAGTCTTCGCCATCTAAAACAGACAGTACTAAGATAAATCAATCTGAACACATCTTATAAGCAGATAAAGCAATCTAAACATATCTGTTAAGCAGATAAATCGATCTAAACATATCTGATAAGCATATAAATGTTAATAGCAAAGATTCTTACATACTACACACATCATATCTCTACTTGTACTACTGGAGAACCTTACTCTCAAATAGCATTCTAAGATTCCTATCATCTGATAAGCAGATAAATGTTAATAGCAAAGATTCTTACATACTACACACATCATATCTCTACTTGTACTATTGGAGAACCTTACTCTCAAATAGCATTCTAAGATTCCTATCATGATAAATGCGATTTTTACCCATTTATTTATGATATATTTAGATGATTCTAGATCTATTAAGTGCGTTTATACAGTCGATCTTTATGTTTTTAGCTATTTTTGGAAGATACTGCTCTTGGGGTTCCTCTTTGGTATTTTGTAGGCTTTTCAAGTGATAATCGATGCACAAGGCATAGAAGTAACCAAAGATGATGAAATGGATATGATAATTATGGATGTGAAAAGATTATAATGTTAAAGAGTATCTCGATAGGAGTCCATAGGCGTAAACAGATCGCAATTCGGAGTTCGGACGCGAGAGAACGGAGCGAAACAAGTAAGTCGGCGTGGGAGCTAGCGACCTACCTCATGACGCGAGGAAGCCACGAAAGTGTCGAGAAACGCTCGTGACCGAGCTCGAGCTCGCATGACTTGGTCGAGCGAGGCATGGCTGGACGCAAATTTAAGGTTTCACTGCACTATATATATGCCAATACATTGCTCTCGCGCCCCAACTCCCCAAGCATGATTTTCCTCTAGTTTTCTTCAGTTTTTCATATATTTTGACTTTAGCTTTGATTTATATTCTTCTAGGCTTTAGATTTCCATTGTTTTATATTAGTTCTACGCATTGTTATCACTTTGGAACGTTTTCGTCCGAACGAATTTCATCTTTTCCTGTTTTCCGCTGAGGTTGGGATACGAACCCAACGATTGTTCTTCAGACGCCGCATTACGGGTTTTATCTATATAATTTCTATTTCTATGATTATTTCGTATTTTATTTCGTTTATTATGTCTAGCTAAATTTCCGTTCTGATCCTAGGGTTTGCATGATTTTATTCTAAATGTTGTGATTCCTGCTATTGCTATTTACCTTCCAGGCATTGATTTGTGATTCTTGATGCTTATTAATATGTGTTAATTTCTGATCAATCTTGATGCATATCTAGTTGCTAGTTAATTACTTAATAGTTTTATTGTCAATCGATCTTGAATGCACAATACGAATAAACCTTGAGTGGTAGCTGAGATAGGAACATTCGTAGGAAGCATATTCTTTGTGATCTTTTTGGAGTTGCTAATTTTTACCTAGAGACGTAACAGTAATAGGAAAAATTGGTAATCAACTGTCACAATTGTCGTAACTGAAATTGTTGGTTACATATGTGATCTTTCATCTTGTCTGGATTAAAATTGGTTAATAGGAAGCAGGATAAACATATGTTGTGGGTAGGATTAATGCATCCCTAGGGTTAGTCTTTTAATTCTTATTATCTTTTTGAGTGTTTATTGCTTTAGTTTCCTTTTGTGTTGTTACCTTTGGTTTTGAATTTAATATTCGAAACCCTAAACCCTTTATAAACCAAATCTGTTCTTGGATAATGATGAATTATTGTTGAGTTAGCTTTTGTGTTTTCGTATTAAAATCCCCGTGGATACGATACTCGACTACCCTATCTACTTGCACGTTTTCATGTTAGAAAAAGTAGCGATCAAATTTTGGCGCCGTTGCCGTGGATTGTTAAGATTATATAGGAATAACTACGATTTGGAATTATTAATTCAAGTTGTAATTTTTTTTATTTCTTGCCAAAGCTGATTTCTTCCTTTTTCTCCAGGTAGTTTATGATCACAAGGTCCCAGGGATCTCCTGAGCAACCTTTAGATCCAAAATCGAGAATACCCAAAGGAGAAGGAGACGAGAAAGAAAAATGCAAGATATAGCAGCGAATCCAAACAACGGGGGTGTACCTCCCGAGCAGGCTGCTCGTCTTCTGGCAGAATTTAATGAGATGCAGCGCCAGATGACGAACATGGGACTCCTCATCCCTGCTGTAGAGACGAGACCGCTTAATTATATGTACCGACCACCAACGGAGAAGTTCCAAGGAGGTGGATGGGGCCCGGAAGTTAATGCAAACAATTTTGAGTTAAAGCCGGCCCTGATCAGCATGGTACAAGGAGAGCAGTTCGAAGGAGGAGTGACAGAAGATCCGAACGCCCATCTCGAGACATACCTCGACATATGTGACACCATCAAGCAAAATGAGATGCCACAAGATACGATCTGGATGTGCATATTCGGATTTTCTCTGCGCAACCAGGCGAAGGATTGGTTCAAGAGCCTGGATCGTACTGGAATTAACAATTGGGGAAAACTTTGCGAGAGGTTTCTTTCAAAATATTTTCCACCGGCTAAAGCGCAGAAGATAATAGCCGAGATCTCCCATTTCTGCCAACAAGGAGATGAATCATTATTCGAGGCATGGGAGAGATTCAGAGGCTTATTGACAAAGTGCCCTCAACATAGATTCTCCAAAGAGCAGCAGATCATGTAATTCTACAGTGGGCTGACGCTTCACACGAGGAGCATAGTAGATGCGTCGGCAGGGGGATGTTTGTTGAACCGACGAGTGGAGGAGGCCAGTAGAATCATAGAAGAGATGGCTGCCAACAGCTATCAATGGCCGATGGAGAGAACGTCTGTGGTTAAAGCAGCTGCTGTAGAGAGTGATTCGAGATACGATGATCTCATGGAGAAGTTTACTCTTTTGAAAAGCCAGTTCGAGACGGATGACGTTAATTTTATAAATCAGAGGAACCGTCCTGGGGAAAATTCGGCGTACCATCCTAACAATAGGAATCATCCTAACTTGTCGTATGCTAACCCCAACAACTTCCAACAACCTCCAGCAGGCTTCGCAGTGCAGAATGGGATGATTCAGGAGCCGAAAAAGCAGAGCTTAGAGGAGATGATGCAACAGTTGGTTGTGAGCAACCAACAATTGGCGACTCAGCAGAACGCCTTCATCAGTAGCACTGGTCAGAGGATAACTCATCTGGAGTCCACTGTGACGGCTATGGGGAAACACATGAAGATGATGGAAAACCAAATCAGTCAAATAGCCGCACAGCTGAATGCGCAACAAAATTGGGCTAATTTCCTAGCACTACGGAGGTAAACCCGAAGAATCAATGTTTTGCCATCCAGTTGAGTAATGGGAAAGGGTACCAGAATCATCCCGTGAAAAAAAAAAGAATGTGAGCTGAACGAGGAGCTCGCAACCGCGAGCCCGGCCGCGAGAAAAGAGACAGAGCGTTTTCCAAAGAAGCTCGCGACCGACATAGCGACCGTCGGGCCGGCTACGAGAAATTGTCCAGAGAGCTCCGACGAGGAGTTAGCGACCAAGCTCGCGACCGCGAGAGCGGTCGGGAAGAAGAAGGCAGATTCAGTTCGTGTGCCTAGCGACCACCCTAGCGACTGCGAGGGTAGCCGCGAGGTAGATCCGAGGAAGAATTATCCAACTTATACTCTTCTCGTTCCTTTCCCAAGTCGGCTAGCTCAGTCGAAATATGACGAGGAGTTCACCCGATTTAAAGAGATATTCTAGAAAATTAACATCAACATACCTCTCTTTGAAGCGCTCTGAAACATGCCCGGATATGTTAAATTCTTAAAAGATGCATTAGCGAGCAAGAAGAAGTCAGGAAAATTTTAAAAAATTAACCTTTCTGAAGAATCCAGTGCTATCTTACAGAGGAAGTTGCCTCTGAAGCAGAAAGATCCTGGGAGCTTCACGTTGGAGTGCGAGATTGTTGAGCATACATTCCCTAACGTGTTGTGTGATTTGGGAACGAGCATAAATTTGATGCCCTTATCTGTGTTCAACCGCTTGGAGCTAGGGAAGATGAAGTCAACAAAAATCTCATTGATGATGGCCGATGTGTCGATCGCATATCCTAAGGGAATAGTTGAAGATGTGTTGGCAAGAATTTAGGACTTTATCTTTCCTACTGATTTTGTTATTTTAGACATTCTCAATTCAAGAATCAACCATTAATCTTGGGTAGACCTTTCCTAGCAACATTAGTATTAAAGTAGGTCGTGCTTTAATTGATTAGCGTGATTTTCATATTATAGAAGTTGATCTCACATTTCGTGTCAAAGACGAGGAGCTCAAAATTTCAATATATGATGCCATCAAGCAACACGATAGTTCTATTGTAATCGTATGATTAAGGTTGTATGAAGTTGATTCGGTATACTTATGGGTTTAGATGAGGAGGACTTATTACCGGCTAGGGTGCAAAAGAGCTTGAGGATTGCTATTCGATCAATTTGTATAGTCCACATTAAATTTCTAAATAATGTGAGAGTTTGTATCCTTATTTATGTTTATAAAATGTAATATGAGGCTTCAAATGCATGTGACGATATGGAGTTTATCGGTAGGAAAGAATAGGTGTCCTAGTTATTCAACCTTTTGTTTATACTTTATATAAAAGAAATTATGAATGGGATGAGAATAAAGTAGCTTCCATTTTCTAACATGTTCTAACCTACATCCATGTTAATAGATTGTAACAAGAATGAATAAAGAGTGATGTTCAAGAATAGACTATCAAAGGAATATGAAAATGGAGTTGATTCTTTCTTGAATTTTGCCATTGAGTTGTTCAACCTAATAGTTGGGAAAGAGGCGATAGGTGGGTTAGCGCGATTTTGGCTCTCTTTGCTCTTCATGCTAAAGAAGGCCATCGTGCATCACCGCTTTTTGCGGATCCTTTAAATGGCTATTCCTTTCTCATCTTCTAATGTATTTTCTAACCCTTTATTTTTCTTTCATACTATGGTTGTTAGGTTGTTAACTAGACAAGTCTCACGCTCGAGAAGCAACGTTAATTCTATGGTAAGTTTGATATATTTATTGAATTGAATATTTTGAGGACATATTACATCTTATTTTGATCGATGAGGATGCTAAAAGAAGAGTTGGACTCGGCATGGAACTCCGAGTGATTCGTTCATTAATATATAGTTTGGGGACAACGGGTTTAATCTTAGAACACCTCACTCGGTAAACCCACGTTGTCTGTGATGCTATAGACAACGGGAATATCCATTGTATATTATGTGAATGCAAAGTATAAGAGCAACCACAAGTTTGGTTTTCAGTAAAGAAGCGGTATAACCAAAACAAAACACGGATTGATCAAGGTATGTAATGGTTCAGCTAAAGGCGGTTGCAAAACATCGTTAAACTAAGCACTTGTTGGGAGGTAACCCAATCTTTTTGTTTTTGTTTTGCTTTAGCCTTTGTTTTGTTTTTGTTTTGGTCGTTCTTGTTTTGTATTTCTTGTTTTGTTTTGTATTTGTTTGGGGTTGAGTTGAATGATGAGCAGCCGATGATGAGAATTATTTTTATTAGAAAATCGATTGCAACTGATTTTGTCAGACGAAGCATGTTATGATTATTGTGAGTATTGAGACTTTGAAAACTTGATCACATTTTTGAAACATGTGAGACTTGAGCTTTTGACTGTCATATATTTGCAGTCTTGTTTCTTTCTGTGTGAATAGTTTGAAATAGCATGTGTTTCTCTAGAACTTGCTCTTGATTTTTTTCGAGGTTGCATTGATATACTTAAGAATTGGGAGATGATATTAGGCATTCTTTTCTTAGCCTATTTACTATCCAAACACTAACCTGTTATTCATATTATCCTTTGATGAGCACGTTTGAGCCTACCTTATTCTTTCATATAGCCGTAGGTTGGGTTATGTAGATAGTATGAGATTTGACCGCTTGAATTGAGGGTTGAGAAAAAGAAAGAAAAAAAAAAAGAAAAAAATGATGAAAAGTGATAATCATAAATAATTGCTTACCCATATAAGTTCGAAAAGAAAAGAAAATAAAAAGGAAAAATGGCACAAGTATGTGTGAAAAGAACATAAATGGGTAAGTAGCTAGTGCTTGAGATGAGTATATCACTTATATGATAAGTGTGATGTTCTTAAAAGAAAAATGACTTCTTGGTTTGGAAAATTGAAATGAATTGTGAAAAGTTGGGAATTGTGTCTTATGATATTTATGGTGTTTTCATTATGTGATTATGAGTCACTTTGCCTAAATATATCCTACCTTACCAAAGAGCCTACATTATAACCTGTTATAAAGACCTTTTTGATCTTGGTTCTTGAGCACATATTTGAACAATGGAGAATTAGACGATTTGCAAGCTCATGGTAGATTGCGTGTGTTTTTAAACTTTGAGAGTATACACATCCGCATTGATACACTTGAGTGTTTGAGATTCTTATATATATATCCATGCCGTGAGGATTTAAGTTTGAGAATGCTTGTGTTTATGGATTTTATGATATGTGGAGTTGAACAGAAGATGTTGTGATTTGTTTCATTTGAGGTGAATCTTTTATTGCTCATTGCTCTGAGGCTTATTGTTGTTGTCGTTCGACTCATTCCCTATCGTTTTGTTGTCTTTCGTTTGTTCTGTTTTGTTTGAGGACAAACAATGCTTCAAGTTTGGGGTGTGATAAATGCGCTTTTTACCCATTTATTTATGATATATTTAGATGATTCTAGATCTATTAAGTGCATTTATAGAGTCGATCTTTATTTTTTTGGCTATTTTTGGAAGATACTGCTCTTGGGGTTCCTCTTTGGTATTTTGTAGACTTTTCAAGTGATAATCGATGTATAAGGCATAGAAGTAACCAAAGATGATGAAATGGATATGACAAGTATGGATTTGAAAAGTTTATAATGTTAAAGAGTATCTCGATAGGAGTCCATAGGCGTAAATGGATCGCAATTCAGAGTTCGGACGCGAGAGAACGGAGCGAAACAGCGAAGTCGCGCAGGAGCTAGCGACCTACCTCTCGGCCGCGAGGAAGGCCAAGATAAAGTGTCTAGAATGCCCAGAAGCTCGTGACCGAGCTCGTGGCTGCAAGCTTGTCCGTGAGGCGAGGCGGCTGGATACAAATTTAGGGTTTCGCCTGCACCTATATATATGCCAATACATTGCTCTCGCGCCCCCAACTCCCCAAGCACGATTTTCCTCTAGTTTTCTTCAGTTTTTCATATATTTTGACTTTAGCTTTGATTTATATTCATCTAGGCTTTAGATTTCCATTGTTTTATATTAGTTCTACGCATTGTTATCGCTTTGGAACATTTTCGTCCGAATGAATTTCGTCTTTTCCTGTTTTCCGCTGAGGTTGGGATATGAACCCAACGATTGTTCTTCAGATGCCGCATTATGGGTTTTATCTATATAATTTATATTTCTATAATTATTTCGTATTTTATTTCGTTTATTATGTCTAGCTAAATTTCCGTTCTGATCCTAGGGTTTGCATGATTTTATTCTAAATGTTGTAATTCCTGCTATTGCTATTTACCTTCCAGGCATTGATTTGTGATTCTTGGTGCTTATTAATATGTGTTAATTTCTGATCAATCTTGATGCATATCTAGTTGCCAGTTAATTACTTAACAATTTTAATTGTCAATCGATCTTGAATGCACAATACGAATAAACCTTGAGTCGTAGCTGAGATAGGAACATTCGTAGGAAGCATATTCTTTGTGATCTTTTTGGAGTTGCTCATTTTCACCTAGAGACGTAACAGTAATAGGAAAATTGGTAATCAACTGCCACAATTATCGTAACTGAAATTGTTGGTTACATATGTGATCTTCCATCTTGTTTGGATTAAAATTGGTTAATAGGAAGCAGGATAAACATATGTTGTGGGTAGGATTAATGCATCCCTAGGGTTAGTCTTTTAATTCTTATTATCTTTTTGAGTGTTTATTGCTTTAGTTTCCTTTTGTGTTGTTACCTTTTGTTTTGAATTTAATATTCGAAACCCTAAACCCTTTATAAACCAAATCTGTTCTTGGATAATGATAAATTATTGTTGAGTTAGCTTTTGTATTTTCGTATTACAATCCCCGTGGATACGATACTCGACTACCCTATCTACTTGCACGTTTTCGTGTTAGAAAAAGTAGCGATCATATCACACTGTGGATCTCTCATTCTATGTAAATCACAAGACTAGCCTCAACTGATTCTTTGATCACATCTTTATTTTGTTTCTAACAAAAAAGTCATAGTCAATTGGAGTTCCATCGTGCGTGAACATCCAAAGGAAAGACTATTCTTTTGTAACTATCGCATAGTGACATTATTCATCTCAAAATCATCCTTCAATTGTCGCCATCATCATTTCCTTCTCGATCCTTTGGTTTTCTTCACTTTGTTTTCGTTGTTCTCGTTTGTCAACTCGTATTATTCTCATTTCATCTTCGCTTTTGTTCTCATTTACATCTTTGCTTTTGTTCTCATGATGGAATAAAGTTCTCAAAATTCATACTTCTATGTTCTTTCGCAATAAGTGATCATGCGTCTTATATAGTCTATGTTCTTTTGGGATAACATATCCATTGTCATAAGAAATTTGAAATTAGAATAAGAATTTTAAACATTAATAACATAACTCATTTATAACAATACATCTCTTTGAATTCAAGAATTCCAACATATCACTTTTGACACATCAATGTCAATACCATTTTCAACCATTTTTCATAACTTTCATTCTCAACCTTTTTCCATAACTTCCATTTCTTTTAAAACGTCATTTCAATCCCTTTCCACTTTTAAACTTTTCATTTCCAAACTGAGAAAAAATCATTTACCTAATTCTGGTTGAGCTTGATGTGATGGAGTGATGAGCATAGTCGACTAACCTCTTACAAGTCTAGTGACTCGATCTAAACTTGATTTAACTTGAAGGAAGTTTTAGATTCAAGGAAAACGAACTGCTTTGATACCACTTTGTAACAGCTCACTATTCCTAAGGACGGATTAGCAGGGACTATTACTTGGAACGGGAATTAAGAAGCGTAGACAGAGAATGGGATATCGAATTGTGAGACATATATCAAGAATACTTCTAGAACTTCAAAGCATTTGAGATTAAGCAAACATTGCTCCATCGCATCACCAGCTCAACCTGCACATTTAAAAACAAACATGCAGGTCTGAGTACAAAGACTCAGTGGACTTATGCCAAAAACATACAACATAACTTTGAATTACACTGCCCCATCAGTAACACACAAGGTTTTATTTGAAATGCTCGTGCTTACTAAACATTTTCTATCATTTTCCATAAACTTTGTCTGGCCAGACATATTTTCTGTCTGTTTGATCCATATCCCATCTCATCTTGCATCGTAGAAGGAGGCCTCCTTCCACGGACGCCGTGATCGGCCGAGCAAACCTTTCAAAGACACAATCACGATGAATCGGGTGAGCAAACCTTTCAAAGAAATCTGTTACCTTAGCGTACATGTTAATCCTTGCAAGGAATTCTCCCTCTAACATAGGATCCGAATTCGATTAAACTTGGCGAACCAACACTGATAGGATCCATACATAAAACATAAACATTTTGGGCAGGTAATTAAATAATAGCATTTCATCATCATTTCTCAAAAGAAAGCATCATAAATAAAACATTTATCATTTCATTTTATCCATGAGGAGAAAAAGCCCACCTGGTATATGTAGGAAAATCTGATTTTAACCCTCTCCCGAGGATCTATCTTGGATGTTTAATTCACCATACATTGATTATATTCCTAGCATGCACCTATATAATTAATTGCAACACGTTGGTGTTTTCTCGTATTTATCTACGAATTTGTCAGGCAAGAATTGGAACAAGACTAGTGCTTTGATCTTTTGGACTGTATCCCGATTGCCTAAACTCCAATGTCGAGTGAGGACAATCTATGGAGAGTATTGCAGAAATTCGTCTTCTTCCTTCTTGAAAAGTTTCGAAAATCCTAACCTTGAGAAGAGTGGTTTTCGAAATATTTCACTATTAGGATTAGGGTTTGATTTTCTCTCACCTTATATTTATAATGCAACCCTAAATCCTATCATGATAGAATTTCTCTTCAGATAGAGAGGAACAGAACAGAGTCTCAGAGGGACTCTCTAAGGAAGGGACGAAATTCTCTAAGCTCCAGGCCTTGATGGGCCAGCCCAGAGATCAAATGCAAGGAATAAAGATGGGCCTAAAATAAATTAATTATCTTATGTTCAGCCCAGAACATAAATTAATTCATAAACATTTATTCATGCCACTAGAGAATAAATGTTGACTTACCCATTTATTTCCGAAGTTGAGTCGAGCTTGCACTTAGACTTAACAAATCCCCGTATTTAAGATAACGTACGTCCATTAATTATTTACAGCATTTTGATTGTTTAAAATAATTAATCTCTTTAATTCCTTAAGTAGTACTACTCAACCTTATTATTGTACTTGAGATAACTCAACCTGCAGGGTTTAGTACAATAAACCTTTTGAGCTCCTTAAGGGAACGTCATCATCCTAAACGGATACGGTGACTTGACACAAGTAACTAGCATGACATACAAGCTCTGCCACCACCCAAGATGCAGAGAATCTTGGGCTATCTCATGTAACCCTCATCCATAACAAGTCAAAGTGATGGTCAGCAATTCATACTCACCTAATACCTTATCGAGGTTTAGATCAACGTAAAGTCACCGAGATCTAGGTTCTTCACGATGGTCAGATAGAAGAACTCATCTCACTGTGATCCTTCAATACGTTAGAGACGTACCAGCATAGACAAACAACCAAGTCAAGTCCCTTCTTATCTATACCGCAGCTATACCGACAACTCATCCTCAAGTTGTCTCAGTTGTGATTCTTTTATATCTCGTCAAGCAACCAATCATACTGGACTTACGTGATCTACAACACATAGTATGATCTAGCTTATATATGAGATAAAGGGACATACATATGCAATCAGGAGTATATGCTTTACCAAAACACTTGAAGATACAAATCCAACAATCTCCCAATGAGCTTGTACAAGGTTAGATTGATATCACTTAGCTACTATCATTTCTAAGTGGGTGCCATCTTGCAATCCAAGCGAATATATCGATGGCTCTCGTCACTAGGTTATAGCATTGCATACATGAGACTTACCTCTCTATGTGACGTGGGAGTTTGCCCATGCGTTATCAGTATACTATGAACTTGGGCCTCATCTTCCTCTATCTCCTTTGGCTACACCATAAGTGGCTGCTCCTTAGATAAAGGAACACCATGTCTGGAAAAAGGTAGCATTAGAATACTTTCTTTATAATCTGGCGGTACCGCATACTTGTTGGATTTGTCGAGGTTAGATTGATATCTAGCGCTTTTGGTACATGAGCTTGACTTATACAATGTTTCTATCTCCTTTACCATTATTACCATCTCCTATACTTGTTGGATTTGTATCGAATTGATTACTTGATTGTATATATACCGTACCATCCCCTTATCTGATATATATACGTGTATATATAAGTTAGATCATACGGTGTGTAGAAGATCACGAAGTGCGTATGATTGGTCAAGCTTAATGAGATATAAAAGTTTCGGTGAGACAACTTAAGGACGAGTTGTCGGTATAGGCTGCGGTATAGATAAGAAGTGACTTGACTTGGTTGCTTGTCTATGTTGGTGCGTCTCGGCGTATTGATGGATCACAGTGAGATGGGTTCTTCTATCTGACCGTCGTGAAGAACCAAGATCTCGGTGACTTACGATGATCTAAACCTCGATAAGGTATTAGGTAAGTATGAGTTCTCGACCATCACTTTGATTTGTTATGGGTGAGGTTATATGTTCTAACCCGATATTCTCCGCATCTTGGGTGGTGGCGGTGCTTGTATGTCATGCTAGTTATCTCAGACGAGTCACCGTATCCGTTTAGGATGATGGCGTCCTCTTAAGGAGCTCAAAGGTTTATTGTACTAAACCCCGAGGTTGAGTTAGCTCAAGTACAATAATAAGGTTGAGTGGTACTACTTAAGGAATTAAAGATATTAATTATTTTAAGCAATGTAATGCTCTAAATAATTAATGGACGGCAATATCTTAAATACGGAGATTCAGAATGTCTAAGTGCAAGCCCGACTCACCTTCCGATAATAAAGGGTAAGTCAAGATTTATTCTCTAGTGGCATGAATAAATGTTTATAAATTAATTTATGTTCAATTTGAACATAAGATAATTAATTTAATTGAGGCCCATCTTATATACCCAACTATCAAAAATTAACTACACCCCATATCCAACCTAAAATTAACTACACCCCATACCCAAACATATTAAAACTATATTTTTCTTTGAAACAACGATCAAAATTGCGGTCTGACGCCTTCTCACGGTGAATCGATTCTCTTTTTTTCGTGCATTGACAACTCATTTTTTTCTGTGCATTGACAACTCATATTAAGTTAAAACAACAGTCAAAATAACGCATTAATTTCAGTTTCTTCTTCCAAAAATTTGAAACACTTCTTCTTCGTAATTTTCTCCAAAAATTTGAAACACTCTCGCCATTTCAGATTTAGATTTCACATATCAATATTTCTTGCAATTTTCTTCACGCCTTCCATTCCCATTCCCGTGAATTTCCATTTCCATTTCCATTCCCAATCCCATTCCCATTCGCAATATTGTAGAATTTCCATTCACACATTCCGTCGAAATCTTGAAGAACAAGAGGTAATTCTCGCATTTTAGGCCAAAATATCCATAAAATTGAAGTTTTCGATTAGAATTCGTGGTTTCGTTGAATTTTGACCGAAACTTCAATTGGTCGATCGGAACAACAAATTAATTCAATTTCTTGAATTAATTTGTTGTTTCGACAATCAATTCCGATCGAAAGGCTTGTCTGGGAGACGCCTTCCTCGACCGGAAACTTCAATTGGTCGATCGAAACATTGATTTTCATTTAATTTTCTAATAATTAGTTATTAATTGAATTTTGTAATGATGCGGGAACCATATTTTACTATTATTTTCAAGCAATATGTCGCACTTACGGTATGTTTCGTTTATATTATTTTGACATACACTATTTTGAAACAATATAGTTATGCGATTTTTAATATGTTTACCTTACGTATATTTTGTAATTGAGATATTATGTATATTTTGGATAAATGTTGCTAAATGTGATTGAATATGATTGAATATGAGTACGTTGAATTATGTTGTTGAATAAATAGTGTTTATGGCTTGTATGTTTTCGATTGAATGAGATATTTGTTTTGACAGAAATAATGTGATTGAATAAATAGTGTTTATGGTTTAGAATGGTTAAATTGTATTACTTAATTATGGCCAGTTTTTGATTGGTGATTTGTAGAGATTGAGTTCTAATTATTTTTGATATTTGTATGATAGGATGTTTATTGATGCGAATTATAGACAAATGAAATAATTATTGTAGTAGTTTGTTGGTTTGTTGTACGTTGTGTAATATGTGACGATATAATTGTAGGTCGATCCTGTTTTCTTGAGGCCTACCACGATAAATGTGATGGCGGATGTAAAGACTTATTATAGGACTGATTATTTTAAGTATATTAAGAATGTCTTGCTAGATAAGGGCGACGAAGAGTTGGTAGATATGTTTAGGGGGGTTGCTTTGGTCATCTGATTGATTGGACTCCCGGGCCTAAGTCTAGTTTATCTTTGCACCATTTAGTCTCCCGTCAGATAGAACCTACGCATCCGGAGATGTATTTTTCATCAATGGAAGATATATATGTTTTCCATTAGAGATTATGCTCTAGTCACCGCCCGCAATTTGGGTCATCATCATTTGATCCCACACAAGACTACGACTTGAGCGACGTTGAGGTCTATATTTTTTTGCGGGGCACACAGATTACATTCGTAATCTAGTAGATAGATTTTGTAGTAGTGATTTTAGTGATGATGTAGATCTTCGTCACTATTTACGTGTGGCCCACGTTATTATCCTCTATGGATTCGTATTTGGAGCACGATCGTGGAAGATAATAGCTGATTGGGTTTGGGCATTGGTTGGCGATCCGGAGCGTTTTGCCGATTTCCGTGAGGGCCTACGGTTACGGATATTGAGATATTATACGACGCGGCGTCAACCTAATGCTCAATACCACTTTTACGGACGATCCGGGCACTATATGCTTGGTCACTCGAGATCATACCGGGCTTGGGAAGTATAGGTGGGACGCACATCAATCCCACAACGTGTCCGAGAGTGTTGAGGTGGAAGTTCAGAGTAGGCTCTCACGGCAGACTTTTACAATCTCTTTTGAGCAAGAGGTACTGAATTTTTTATAATTTTAAATCATGTATGAGGTATTGTATTTATTAGAATATTAAATAACATCTTTCAATTTATTGAGGTCGATTATCATCTCACATCGATCGAGCCCGACTCATTCGAGGTTAGCACCGTTTACTAGGGGTGTCATCTCATACCCTCTCCACTCGGTGTGAATTTTGTTATACGTCAAATCCTTTGTGGGAGGGATGACAGTTCCTTCTCGTCGTGGTGTGTCTCGTCCGGTGGATGAGCCCGGCGAGACGCCGAGTTCGGCGGGGCTCCACGGTTTGTTGAGGATCCCGATCTTCGGGGTCTCCATCGAGCGAGCCTCCTCGAGCCTTCACCTTCGAGACCCAGCCCGAGGACATCGTCGGTTGGGTTCGTTGAGGTTCCGGTTGTTGATGAGCTGCGGGCCATATGTGGATAGCCGTCCATCCGCTGAGAGGCGGGATACGGAAGACATACCAGGAGGCGGCTTCATCGGCGGTGGTGGTGAGCACCTGGCGTCTTAGTTCCATCGATCGTCGTTGGATCCGTGAATCTATCCGGAATCTGTCCGGAGAGTGAGGATGAGAAGGCAACGATCGAGAGGTCTATCAAGACAAATTTATTCAAAGATAAAAAGTGGTTTGAAAACCTCTTAGAAAAGACTCGATGTGGTTGCACACATAGGGATGATCTGGCTACACATGCACTCATGTCCCACGTCATCCCGACGACGGAGAGGTGAAGATCTATGTTGGATTTGAGAGACCACATCACCGCCCGAGATGTCCTCCGAGGCGGTGGACATATTGAGCCGAGAGCCCGTGATACCCATCACCGGATCCATGGTACGATCACATGAACTACATCTCATCATTCCATGATGGCTGGACCTATTTAGTGATCGGACGCCTCGGGACGTCGTGAGGCGACTTTCGATCGCCCAGCAGCTATATGAGCAATGTAACTATAAAGTCTCATATTTGGCGGTTTATAATATTTCATTATATTTGTTATGTTTTTCATTTCTCTAAATTAAATGTTTGTAGTTCGGGATCCGGAGGTACGCACCGTTCGGCCGCCGATCAGCCTTAGCGCCGCAATCGCCGGAGACCTTCGGGTAATGAGGTCACCATCGTGAATAGCCCGATGCCACGCCCATTATCCGATGATATATGATAACGAGGTAGTAAAGTCCTATGGATTTACCCAGCATTACTAGCGAGAGTTGTGTATACGGTTAGATGTCAACGGTGATGTGGTATTTCTTGCACTTTATGTAGATGACATTCTTCTAGTTGGCAACAACGAAGTCATATCGAGGCGTAAAGAGTTGGTTATCGATCGTTTCAAATGAAAGACCTAGGAGATGCGATGTACATTCTTGGGATCAAGGTTTACCGAGATCGCAAGAAGAAAATGTTGAGCTTATCTCAGCGTCTTACATTGATCTTGTGATTACTCGTTTTAGTATGCAGACCGCCAAGAAAGGATTGCTACCTTCGGACATGGCGTTCCTTTATCTAAAACGCATCACCTATGACTATAAAGGAGATAGAGGAAATGAGATAAGTTCCTTACGCAACTTCATTGTAGGAAGTCTCATGTACGCAATGCTATGCACGAGGCCCAATATACGCTATCACGGTAGGCATAGTAGCTAGATATCGATCTAACCACGACAAGCTCATTGAATTGAAGTAAAGCATATACCAAGTACCGAAAAGGACTCGAGATTATAGGCTAGTTTACCATGCAGATAGTCTAATGCCTTTGGGTTATCTGACTGGATTTCCAAGTCGACCGTGATGAGAAAAAGTCACCTCGGGCTATGTGTTTACCTTGGGAGGTGGAGCCGTATCTGGCGGAGTGCAAAGCGGCGATGCATTGCGGACTCTACCATGGAAGCCGAATATGTAGCCGCCGGAGGCTTCTAAGGAGGTCTGTATGGTTCAAGAACTACCTCATGGATCTAGATGTGGTACTGGTTTGCCCAAGAGTATCATAGTTCTTGTGATAACTCGGTGCGACGGCAAACTTCGAAGGAACCACGGACCCATACTGGCGACCAAACACATAGAGAAAGTACCATGTCATACGAGAAATCGTTAGACGAGGTGGCGGTCTTTGATTGAAAAGATTGATCGACGGAAAATCTAGCGGATCCATTCACGAAGAGCTCACGCAAAAGTCTATGATGGACACGTTAGAGGACTTGGATTATGCTTGATGGCACCCACTTAGAAAGGAAACTTTTGTATAAGTGGGAGAAGCAAAGTGATGGTTGTTTGTAATAGCTAGTAGAGAGACACATTGTATACTAAAAGTTTGCTTTAGTATAAGTGGGAGATTTTGGATTTGTATCTTGAAAGCGAGCTTGGTTGAGCTTGTATACAATGTCGTTACCACTATTACAATCTCCTATCCGATTTGAATACTTGATTGCATATATCTGTGTCCCCTTATCTCATATATAAGTTAGATCATACGGTGTGTAGAAGATCACGTAAGTCCGTATGATTGGTCAAGCTTAATGAGATATAAAAGTTTCACACCGAGACAGACTTGAGGACGAGTCAGTTTCGGTATAGCTCATGTATAGATAAGTGACTTGACTTGGTTACTTGTTCATGCTGATGCGTCTCGGCGTATTGAAGGATCATGATGAGATGTGTTCTTCTATCGACCGTCGTGAAGAACCAAGATCTCGGTGACTTACGATGATCTAAACCTCGATAAGGTATTAGGTGAGTATGAGTTCTTGACTATCATGGACCTATTTAGTGATCCGACGCCAAAGGTAAACACGAGAAAACCCTCACGTGTTGCAATTAATTAAATAGGCGCATGCTAGGATTATAATCAATGTATGGTGAATTAAATATCCAAGATAGATCCTCGGGCGAGGGCTGACATATGTCATCCCTACAACCTATTTAGTGATCCGACGCCGTGGCGTCGCGAGGCGCACTTTCGAGCCTGCAGCAGCAGCATTGAGCAACAGTAACTATTAAGTCTCATATTCGCGCTTTATAATATTTCATTATATTTGTTATGTTTTTCATTTTCTCTAAATTAAATGTTTGTAGTTCGGGATCCGGAGAGGTGAACGGGCACGGAGACCTTCGGCTGTAATGAGGTCACCATACGTGAATAGCCCGATGCCACGTCCATTATCCGATGATATATTGATAAATTACCAGCGTTTCTTGAACACAAATAAGGCAA
Source organism: Salvia rosmarinus (assembly GCA_036937905.1). NCBI lineage: Eukaryota > Viridiplantae > Streptophyta > Magnoliopsida > Lamiales > Lamiaceae > Salvia > Salvia rosmarinus. The sequence goes on along the minus strand of CM072816.1, from coordinate 32,057,714 downwards.
TGGTGGTTGTTCGGGGTACTGATCGACAAGTCCAGGTTGCATTTTTCGTGAATATCGAAATGCCAGAGAGGCCTTTTGATGTTCGGGTACGTTTTTATACAATATGCTTCGTTTTTTTAAGTACATCTACTTATATTGATATGTATCCCTAAAATAATTTTGCAGGTCGTCGATCTATTCATGGTGTATTTGAGGATGAGACTCGATGCCGGGATCGACGTATTGGATGGGGTGGATTATCAAAACACAATCATCCTTGATACTGGTTTTTTCGTAATTCTTAATACAATCAATATATAGTATATATGTGTAGTATCTCTAATTACTTAATTTTCAATGTTGAATAGATGTTTCTGCAAAATTCATGGTCCGAGGTACACGCAACGCTTTCGTCCTACATTCAAGACCCGCGTGAGGAACAGGTGATCATGACCCGTGAGAGCATTGTTATGGCATGGAATCCACCAGCGCATTGGATAGCAGTTGTCCTCGGCATGACGGGTTATACATCATGGTTACGTGCCACGCAGGTAACCTTATTTAATACAATAAATTGCAAAAATTGAAATTTTCCTTGTTTATTTTATCTAAATATTAATTTTTATAGATCATCATCCCATGCGTCATCGAGCGCGTTTCGCGATAGTACGCGTGGATATGCACTCTGGTCATTGCGTGCTGTTTGACTCGCGTATTTGGCGGATGGACCAGGATCAAGTGGATGCGAGGATGATGGACTTCGTGTGCCTGACTAGATTATTGCGGCAGTTTCTGATCTTCACTAGATGGTTCGAGGCTAACTCCCACCAGATACCACCATGGAATAATGATGCGATTATTACACGAGCTGCCTCTTCAGAGGTATTTGACCAGGAAGACGATTTCAGTGATGGTCCATTTGCGTGCATGACTGTGGAACGTCTTATTTACGGTTCACCGAGCATCGAATGGGTACGCGTCGAATGTTGTAGCATATAGACATAAAGTAGGTGGAAATATATATGAGATATGTGATCCATATAAGAAGCCGAGAGGAAGAGGAAGAGGTAGAAATTAGCATGTACTATGTAATGATTTTATTTATTTTATCTCATGTAATAGATTCTTAGTTACATTATCTTATCGACAATGGATTAATTTTAATATGATCTTCAACTTCAATTTCAATTTCAATTCCAATTCCAATTCCAATTCCAATTCCAATTTCAATTCAATTCAATTCAATTCAATTTGATTAAGTTAAAATAATAATAATGTTAATAATATCTTTACATGAATGTTTTCTTTCATTACAATGTCACTGCCTCCGGATAAGTAAGGACACTTCCGACGCGTATGAGATTCATTACCACACAAGCTACATGTCCGTAGTGCACGACTTCTACTACTCGATCCCACTTACATTGGATGAGGATATCGACCCACTTTGGGCCCCACCGACTAACTCTATTAGGAGGCATAAGCGTAATTCCAAAGAATATCCGGAGGAACAATTCAACTAGCGTGGTGAACAGATTGATCCGATACGAGTATGCTTCGCTAGCTTTGCGAGAATGGTAGTACTCCTTCACATAGTTAGATATATGGTGACCTTTATGACTAAAAATTTATATAATCAATTATATGTAAGTGAAATCAATTTGATCAAAAAATTAACATAATTAAACTTAAATTGCACCATATAGCCATAGAACACGGTATCATATCCATGTCCCACTCCAAACACGCACACGATTGCGTATTGAGATTGACTCAATGTTTTGCTTCCGTGCTTGACTTTGAAAGTGGAGTCCATGAGGGCACTACATCGTATCTCGCGTGATAGTTCCATTGATACCATCATCTTACGCTGTTTCGTGGGTCAATTCACCGCGTACTCTTTGCCGCTTCATGTCTCTCATCGAACCATTTTTCTATAATGTGACGGATTGCCTCAATCATTGAGCAAATTGGCAATCGTCTAACCCACAATATTCGAGAATTGAATGATTCGGCAATGTTCGATGTCATAAAACCGTAGCGCCTAACGGGCACCGTGATCAGCCCACTGCGCACTCCAACCTCCACCAACTTGGTATATGCGCCACTACCATCGGCCTTCACGAGACTTTAACATAGCCATCGCTTTTTCAAAGTGTGCATCTTGGTTCTCATAAGCGGCTTTCGGAATAACTTGCGGATGGTTGCCCAAACGGGTGATTTTTTTCGCAGATGGTAGTAGCATAACCGTGTGTTGCATCGGGGTACACACACCGCGCTCATTATACCGACATGGGCATCCAAACAATCAACATCTACGGATTTGATCCATAAGCGACTTGTAGTCGAGCGAAACCAAGTCCATGAGACATCATTCTCGATCGGACCAATTCCATAAGCTAATGGAAAAACTTGCTCGTTGTCGTCCTTTGTCACGACAACGAATAATATGCCTTTATTGCGGCCCTTCAAGTGCGTACCGTCGATTACAATCACGGGTCGGAGGCATAATGTGTATGCCAATCTGCATGAACCGAGCGCGACAAAGAGGTGACGGAACCGACCATCTGATCCAATATCCAAGTCAGCCATCGAACCGGGATTGCTCATCCGTAACATATGCAGATAACTCGGTAGTAGTGAAATGATTCTTCATGTCCACCGTATATCATCTCGATCGCCCTATTACGGGCTTGCATTGCTACATTGTATCTAACGTGTACACCGTACTCTCGCCGCAAATCAGCCATAATGGACCTCGCTTTAGCACTTCACCGTCTTGGCGTATTTTTCGTGATATGTATGCTCGCAATTACACGGGCATTAACCTTCCTTACTCCGATATTCACTAGTTCGTGTGCAAGTATGTATAGCATCAAACTTGCGGACAAACCAAAATCCACCTTCTTTGCGATGCACGTAGTAGAAAAGGACACCGATTATGATATCGACATTTGAATGTAATCCTCGAATTATCGGATCGAGGAATAACAAATTCTACTCGACGCTCCAAATGCCATAGCGCCACGGATATCTTGATTCACCCTTGTCGTCAAGATGGAACCTTCGCTCACTCATCGGGTCTCGGAACCGAGTCCGAGGACGAGCAAAGAGATTAATCAAGCATCATGAGGAATAACGAGGACTAGCCGGTTGCTCATCTCCTCAACTTCTTCGGCTCTAGGCCTCCTACGTGCGCTGCGTGTTACTCGCATAATCGTAGATAGAAGCTTCCCGAATCCACCCTCTCGACGGATCCATGCGTCAAACTCTACAAATGAGCCATAGCTCACCAAAGCGAACTCGCGATCTTCTTCCTCTTCATCCGACTGCTTCATCTTCTTCTTCTTCAACGTAGTCGCCGCCATCGTATTGTCCTCAACAAGTGTATCACCGGTTGTGGTTGCAAGATATGTCGGGAAATGCAATTCTCGGATGGATCCATGTGTTGCGGCATATATTGAGACGTATCAAGATCAAACCAATCGATGATGTAAATTGTTGTGTCAACGACGATCGAACGATATGTGTTGGGAAGTGTAGTCATATGTTGACGAGGATGGTATCTCAAACGAAGGTCTATATAGTTCTTGCTCCGATTGGGATGTGTCGGCATCGTGAGTCACATAGACCTACGGTTGGGCATCATGAGCCAATCGAAAAGTTGATCATCATTACTCAAAAGTAATTTGATAATTCTACCACTCCGAGATCTCGATAGATAATGCGGTTGGTAGGTTGTAATCAACAAATTTGTCGACATAATTTGATCAATCATCTCTATGAACTCCGAGATAATTACATTGTCCATTCGAACAAAGGCATTTGATCGATACACCAATGTAACATAAAGAAGGATCCCACTGGCCTCCATATCTAACAATAATGTTCTTCCATCCCGACATCTATAACAAATACAAGATTACATTAACATAAATATACAGTCTTAATATGATTTTTCTAATGTACAAAACAAATATACATTCTAATCAAATATACAAATAAGAAAAAAATAGCAATCTAATCAAAATCTAATTAAATAATTAAAGTCTCTTACAATAAATTATATCCAATAATTATCTAAACGAATTATGTCGGGACTTATCTAAACGAATTATCCAATAATTATATCTAATTATCTAAACGAATTATGCAATAATTATAAATAGCAGAAACAATCGAATTATCTAAACAAATAAGCAAAACAAATGTAAACAAAATTAACAATAATTAATCTAAACAAAATAAATATCATAAACAACAATAATTAACGCATGAATTAATTAACATGGGTTTTGTAATCTAAGCAATTATGTTAACTAAATGAATTATGTTAACTAAATGATCACTACGCTTTGATTTTTCTATGTTCAAAATTGATATACGATTTATCGATTTTTTTAAAGAATGGGATATAAAAATTATAGGTTTCCTATCATTTGGAATCATAGATTACTGTAAATATTAATTTAAATATCATACATTCATTTTAAATTAATTAGTATTAAATTAATTTGATATATCTTGTTTCCTATTGAAAATTAATTTGATATATCTTGTTTCCTATTCGAAAATTAATTGATTCCGTCCAAAAATTAATTGATTCGTTCCTATTGTTTCCTATTCGAATCTTGTTATTAAATTATTTATTATTCAATTATTATTAATAAGAATCAAGTTTCCGATTTAATACTAACAGGAAGTATTAAATTATTTATTATTAAATTATTATTAATAAGAATTGAAGTTTCCGGTCGAATATTAAATTATTATTAATAAGAATGTTGTTTCCGGTCGAATTAACAAGAAGTAATAATTATTATTAAATTCAATTATTAATATAAACATAAATTTAATATCTCCGAAACATATTAAATTCCAGAATTTAATACTAATTGGACCGGAATCATGCGACCGGAATCATGTTCCCTTGATTCCGGTCGATAATTCCCTTGTTTCCGGTCGACCGGAATCAAGGAATCCTTGATTCCGATCGACCGGAATCAAGGTAATTATCGACCGGAATTAATTTTTTTATGTGTTAATTAATTTTTTTATTCATTTATGGTTTTTTTTTTAATTTTCGTTATATTAATAGCTTATAAATTTGAAAACCCATAAAATCATATAAAATATCTAAGTTCACCTACACCTTAATCTAAAATGCATAACTTAATCTAAATTAACCTATACATTAAAATACTCACTTAAATATAAATGTATGCGAGAGATAATCGAATTATAATATCCAATTATCTATACGAATTATGCAATAATTAATTATCTAAACGAATTTGCAATAATTTATCCAAACCAATAATCAATAATAAATCTAAACAAAATTAACAATAATAAATCACAACAAAATTAACAATAATAAATCACAACAAAATTAACAATAATAAATCTAAACACAAATTAATATCATAAACAACAATAAATTCCAAAAGCGAATTGAAAATAAATAAAAATTGAATAACTTACTTTCGAGATATAGTCATGATCCGATTGAAGAAAAATTTGAAAATTTTGAATATAAAACCGAAATGAACCAAAGAAAATTAGAGGAGCAAGAGTAAGAGCAAATTGTGAATACTGATTTGTATCTGTTACGGATCGATTGTATAAATAGGAGAGAATTGGTTCAATTATTGGTGATCAAATCTTTCTCTACTTTTTCAGCAAATTTTCTGCATTTATTTGTTTTCTTCAATTTTTCTGCAATTATAGCTATAAGCTTTTACTTTCGTAGTACTATTTTATGCAGTATTAAATTAACTTATAATTTCCATATTAAATATTAATTAATAAGTTGTGTGAATAGCATTTCAATATTTTGCAAAATTTCCATCATAGATTACCTATAAATATTAATTTAAATATCATACATTCATTTTAAATTAATTTGATATATCCTTGTTTCAGGTCGAAAATTCGTTGATTCCGGTCGACCCTTTGATGTTTCCGATCGACCGGAGACAAGAAGTAATAATTATTATTAATTAATTTATTTATGTTGATTTATGTTTCCGATCAAAAATTTTTAATTTATTGATTTATGTTTCTGGTCAAGGAAAATTAATTAAATTTTTACCAGAAACATATTAAATGAATTGAAATTTCCGGAAACATTATGCGACCGGAAACATCTGTCTTGAATAGCATTTCAATATTTTGCAACCTATAAATATTAATTTAAACATCATACATTCATTTTAAATTAATTAGTATTAAATTAATTTGATATATCCTTGTTTCCTATCGAAAATTCGTTGATTCATTAATAGGAGACAAGAAGTAATAATTATTATTAATTAATTTATTTATGTTGATTTATGTTTTCGATCAAAAATTTATGTTTCCGGTCAATGATTAATTAATTTATTGATTTATGTTTCTGGAATCATGCGACCGGAATTAAACATGTCATTTGTTTCCGGTCAAATTTAATTAATTTTCCTTAGTTTCCGGTCAAATTTAATTAATTTTCCTTGACTAAATGAATGGATGAAATTTAATATGTTTCCGGAGTTTTATTAGTACCATTCATTTAGCAATCATTTATTGATTTACAGGTTGTTAACCAACAGTAATATTACTGTTTTGTCAGTGGCATGTCACAATTCAAATCGAACCGACGAAGAGATAGATATATATTAAAAAGCAAATAGGTATACAATGTATCAATTTTTCAAAATGGTTGTGTCCTGTACACACTTTTACAAAAGTGTGTACTTGTATATATTCCGTCATTAATTTATTTGAGGCCCATCTTTATTCATTGCATTTGATCCCTGGGCTGGCCCATCCAGGCCCGTAGCTATTGAAGAAATCGGCGCCCCCTATCCCTCTAAGGCAAGGATTTGATTCTCTTTATCCTTTAAGGATATTATTATATTTATGGATATGCATGGATCCTTTCCTAATGGGATTATGGTAATGCATTATAAATATAAGGTAAGAGATAAGATCAAGGTTAATCCACACAATTATCCTTACATATTTTTCATGCATCTCCTATAGCTCTTAGGAGAGGATTCTCGAAAATTGCTAGAGGGATTAGGGTGATTTTCTGTAGCATTCTCCATAGATCATCCTCACTCGACGTTGGAGATTGGACAACCGGGATACAGTCCAGAAGATCAAAGCACGAGTCTCGATCCGTTCATCCCGATCCACCTCGATAGATTCAAAGGTAAACATGAGAAAACCCCTACGTGTTGCAATTAATTATATAGACGCATGCTAGGAATATAATTAATGTATGGTGAATTAAACATCCAAGATAGATCCTCGGGAGAGGGTTAAAATCAGATTTCCCTACAATTGGTATCAGAGCCTGGGATCAATATCTTGGCTCTGTTGGATTAATTCACGTTTGATTATTACGCACAATTAATTAATTGTTGAATGCTGCTCATCGTGGCTCGGTTTTATTTATTTTTTGTCGGATTTTATTTTTCACCACGAGAAAATCCGTGGTTAGATTAGATTTTTCCCCGTAAATCTTATCCGTAAAGAAGAACGAAGACGAAAGCACGAAGAACGAGACGAGCGAAGGTATGTCGGAAAAGCGGGCGCACGGCGGGACGGCGTGCGGGCGGCGGCGCGCGGCAGCGCGGCGCTCGCGATCACGCCGCCCAGCGTGTGCGTGTTTTTCTCGATAGCTCGGCGAATAAAGGCGTGCGGGCGGATGGGGTCATGCGTGGCGCACGGCGTGCGCACGAGCGACGCTGGCGCGCGTTTTTCCCGCGGATGCCCGCATCGCTTCGGTCGCGGCGCGCGCGTGCGCGCGAAACCTCGTAGCGCGCCCGGCGGCAGCGCGCTCGCTAAAGCGCCAGCGACCTCGGCGAAGTCCGCTCGCGCGCTCGGCGACCTCGGCAGTCGTCCTCGGCGGCGAGCTCGGCGGCAAGAACGGGCGACGCGTAGCTCGACACGCCTCGGTGAGTCGAGCTCGGCGGCCGACCTCGGCGACCTCGGCGGCGCGCGCGCGATTTCGCGGCGGTCGGCGGCCGGGCGACGACGCCTCATGGCGGTGTGGCGCGGCGGGCGGGCGACGCGGCGCACGCACGGCGGCGGTGCGCAGGAGGGCGGCGGTAGTGTCTTGGCGCGCGCATGGGTCGTGCCCTCAGCGCTGCCCGGCCGTCTTGGGCCGACCCGCCCAAACCCGCCTGCACCTATTTTTTCGGCTGAACCCGATCTTCGGCTCGAATCCGCTTTTGAAGAATCCGTCCATGCCCGTGCACGCGAGGCCTGTTTTCGACGATTATGAAGATCTATACTTTGCAATTCTATGTAATAGATTAGGCGAGAGCTCGCAGTGTTCCACGAGTGGGCCACAATGAACGCTTTATTTTATTTTAAATCGCTCATCGCATGTCGTGGATGTTTAAATTATGCAAAAGCATGCTATATATGTTTAAATTACGTGACAAACATATTATATGTTTTCGTGATTGGATGCGCAAAGTAAGCATGCTAGGTTTATCGCGTTTTCAAGAATATTTTAGAATTTCATGAGCATGTTTTACATGTTGAGTTCTATAGAAAAGCATGCTAGGATTACGTGATGCGCATGGACAAACCTTTGAACAAAAAGACTAAGAAGCAACCCGACATATTAATTTTAAAATTAAAATGTCAAGACCTCCACTTTTTGATCTCTAAACAAAGTGAGACGCACTGTGAGTAAACGTCCACACACGTGGCTTGCTTGCACTGTTTATCATAAGTTTGTTAGATGAGATTTCTAAATAAAACATTTTAAATCTATTGAGAAGTGGGAGTTTCATGTGTAAACGTCCACACGCATGGCTTGCATGTGCGATTTTCATAAGTTCTCTAGAGATGGATTTAAAATGAGATAACAAAGGAATTTGAATTGGAAGCGGTATGGTCCTAGTGAGTATGCCAATTCTAAGAATTCATTTTCTGCTGTTAAAATTGTGGTCATTGCTTAGACATCACCTCGAGTACAACTTCCCGCGAAGTCCCTTCTTGCGATAGTGATGTGGTCTAGTAAGGTTCAATCATTAATTTCATTTGTCATAAGGATAATTTGACATGGATTGAAATTAAACGACTAAAAGGTTTATTTTAGTCTGGTCGAGGGGTTCATGTGTAAACGTCCACACGCGTGGCTTGCATGTGGAATTCCTTGGGCGATTAGAGGTTTCAATTAATATTGTTTTATCAAAAGGTTACAATATTATTGTTACGAATTATGTGCGATCGTATGCTTATGTGTTTACATTATTTTTCAGATATGTCTCTTACACCGATTATCAATATGCTCGCACAAAATCCCTTATCCGGTCCGAATTTTATCGAGTGGAAACGAAACATTGAGAATGTTCTTACTGCGGAAGAAAATCTATTTGTACTCACTACACCCCGTCCCAAGCCTCTAGACGATTCATCTACTGATGAGGAGCGCAAGGAGCACGAGAAATGGGACAAATCAAATAGAATGGCTAAGTGTCTTCTTTTGGTCACCATGTGCGAGTCCTTGCAAGTCCAGCATCAAGAGATGGAAGATGGAGCCACGATATGGCTAAAACTTATGAAATCGTATGAGGAGTCGGACAGAATCGCTTGTCATAATTTGACAAAATCAATAATGTCAAGTTCAATGAAGGAAAGCGATTCGGTGCATGACCATGTAGAGCAAATGATCAATCTCTTCAGAGAGCTCGAGTTGGTTGGAGGATATATCGATGACATAGTCAGAATCGATATGATCCTCAACACTTTGCCCAAGTCTTTTGATGACTTCCGTTATAAAGCAGTCCTTTATGATAAGAGCTATACTCTAGATTCATTGCAAGAGGATCTAGTAACGGAAGAATAAAATGGGAAAAGGTGCACGCTTTTAGTATGCACCTCAAAGAAAACCACTGCTTTATCGAAAGATGAAAAGGAAAAGTGGAATTCAAGAGATGCTAAGGCTAAAGAAAAGAGTGGGAGTAATACAAAGGGCTCTACCAACGGTTTGAAAAAGCCAAAGGAGAAGGGCAATGCTTCAAGTGCGGTGAGACTGGGCATTGGAAGGCTAAGTGCCCCAAGCTCAAGGCTCAAGGTACGCCATTTGCTTTAGTAACGGAAACATGTTTAGCGACTTGTTCTACCCATTCTTGGGTAGTAGACACGAGTGCGACTGATCATGTTTGTTACACCTGCGAGGGTTCCCGCGACAAGGGAGTCGCATGATGGCGAGATAACGATTCCATGGGCAACGCGCGAAAGTCGAGGCCGTTGCAAATGGAGATGTTTCTTTATGTTTTGATAGAACAGCTTTAGTTTTAAATGACGCTTTATATGTGCCGGAGTTTCGTGAAACCTTGTTTCAGTTTCAAACTATTTATTCATGGATATTCGTTATTTTGATAGTGGTGTTTCTATCATAAGAAATGACGGTTATACGTGTTGGCACATTATATAATTCGCTTTATACTATTTTCGCTAAACATAATACCTATAACTATGTTGCATCTACATCAAACCTTAAAAGAGAAAGTTTTCTTCGAAGATGATACCACATTTCTCTGGCATCTTAGATTAGGTCACATCAATCTAAATAGGATCCAAAGACTGGCTAAGAATGGAGCGTTGGGTGATCTCACAGTTACTCCGTTCCCAGTCTGCGAATCCTGTATAGAAGGTAAGATGTCGACCAGACCTTCAAAGCGAAGGGTTATAGAGCCAAAGAAGTGTTGGAGCTAGTCCATTCTGACCTGTGTGGACCGATGTCCACACAAGCTCGTGGAGGGTACGAGTATTTTGTCACTTTCATTGACGATTACTCAAGGTACGGATACATATACCGCTTCACCGCAATTCGAATGCTTTGAGAAATTCAACGAGTTTAAGGCGGAAGTGGAGCGAAGCTTGGTAAAGTATCAAGTCATCATGGGTCCGATCGCTGTGGCGAATACCTCAAGAACGAGTTTATGGACTATTTGGTGCGGTGTGGGATTACCTCCCACTCACTACACCGGCACACCACAACAAAATGGTGTGTCGAGCGAAGAAATAGGACTCTTTTGGAAATGGTTAGATCAATGATGAGTTATGCAAAGATCGCTTATTTCGCTCGGGGTATGCCTTAGAAACGGCGGCATACTTGCTAAATCTAGTACCATCCAAGTCACCGAAAAGACCCCTTCGAGTTGTGGTTTGGGCGAAGCTCAGTTTAAGCCACATAAGGATATGGGGCGCCCCGACATGTGATGAACAAGAAGGCCGACAAGTTGGAGGCTAGATCCGCGCAAGGCTGTTTATTGGATATCCTAGAGGAACGAAGGTGGTTTGTTCTATTGTCCTAAGGATCAAGGTCATTATTAGACTAATGCCCGATTTTAGAAGAGGATTATATGAAAATCATAAACCAAAGTTGAAATCATTCTTCGTGAATTAGAAGATGATCGTATTCCACCACCGATTAAGCCAAAGGTGCGAGATGTCATGTCTAGTGGGAGGATCGACACCGATACTTCAAGAAATTGAAGTGGGTCGAGTTCCATCGAGATACAGCCGCATGTGGTTCCTACCAAAGAAGTTGTGCAAAATAGAGAATCACAAGTTATCGCACCCACCGTTGCTATTGTGCCGAGCGCCCGTCGTAGTGGGAGGGTTGCTCGTCAACCCGAGCGATTTATGTTCGTGGGTGAATCTTGATTTAGTCCCGGAAACGAACAGCAATAATCGACCCATGGACATACAAATGAGGCGATATAAGACATTGACGCAAGATCATGGCACACCGCTATGGACTTAGAAATTGAGTCCATAACAGCTATGGATGTGATAAACGCGCATTTTACACGTTTATTGTTGATATTTAAAGATTAGTTTAGATCATTTAATGTGCGTTTACGTATCGATTCTTAATGTTTTATCTATTTCTAGAAGATACTGCTCTTGGGTGTTCTTTTGGTGTTGTGTAGGTCCATATGTTGAAAATCGAAGCAAGGAACGAAGCACGAGCCAAAATGCACAATCGCTACTTTCTAGCGACCAGCCTAGCGGTCGCTAGGCTGGCCGCTAGGCAACCCGCGCGAGAACCAAGCGAGACCGCGACCTCGTGCCCGCGAGCAAGCCCGGCGCCGAGAACTCATCAGACGATTTTCGCGACCATGGCTAGCGACCGCTAGCTGTGCCGCGAGCCAACCATGCGGCGCAAGAGGCGATCGCGAAGCGAGAAGAGCGCGCGAGACATACCTAGCGGTCGACCTAGCGATCATGAGGCGTGGTCTCGAGACCGAGCGGCGAAGGAAAATTAGGGTTTGGGGTGTGCATATATATATGGCAACACCCCTCGCACCCCAACTTGGCACACACGCTCCCTGCACTCTTTTATTCAATTTTTCTTCAATTTTATCTTTGTTTTAGCTTTGGTTTAGTTCTAGATTAAATCCTTGCATTGTTCTAGTTTAGTTCTTCATTGTTATCGATTCGGAACGTTTTGTTCGATCGTTTTCCGATTATTTTCCGTTTATTGCTTGGGATTGGATTCAAGATCAACCATTGTTCATCCAACGCTTCATCACGGGTTTTATATATTTATTTTCTGTTTTCATGATTTATTCGTATTTTATTCCGTTTATTATGTCTAGGTAATTTCCTGTTCTAATCCTAGGGTTTGCATGATTCGATCCTATATGTTGTGATTCCTGTTATCGCTATTTACCTTCCAGGCATTGATTCGTGATTCTTGGTGCTTATTTATATGTGTTAATTTCTGATCAATCTTGATGCATAACTAGTTGTCGGTTAATTACGTAATTATATTAATTGTCAATCGATCTTGAATGCATGATACGAATAAGCCTCGAGTCTAGGCGAGATAGGATATTCGTAGGAAGCATATTCTTAGTGATCCTTTTGGAGTTACTTGTTTTCACCTAGAATGATAGGGAAAACTCGTAATTCATCGCCGCAATTGTCGAATCAAGTTGTTGGTTATATATGTGATCTTCCATCTTGTCTGGATTAAAATTGGCTAATAGGGAACAGGATATAAACATACGTTGTTGATAGGATTAATGCATCCCTAGTGTTAGTCATCCTTATCTGTTTTTGCCATCCGAGTGTTTATTGCTTTATTTTATATTTCTGCATGGTTACCTTTGCTTTGGATTAAGTTCTGAAGCCCTTAAACCTTTCACCTAATTTCTGTGCTTGAATAATGATGAATTATCGTTGAGCTAGCTTCTATGTTTTCGTGATACAATCCCTGTGGATACGATACTCGACTTACCTATATACTTACACTTTTTAGTGTTATAAAAGTGGGCGATCAAATTTTGGCGCCGTTGCCGGGGATTGTTAAGATTGCATAGGAATAATTTGACGATTTGGATTTATTAATTCAAGTTATATATTATATTATTTATTTATTGTTACCGGAGCTGAATTCTCTCTTTTCTCAGGTAGTTTATGCGTACAAGATCTCAGGGACCTCCTGGAATATTATTAGATCCCGAGATCGAAAGCTCTCAAAGGAGAAGAGGACGAGAGAAGAGACGGGCTGCAATGGCAGCTAATCCACAGAACGGGGGCATTCCTCCCGAGCAAGCTTTACGCATGTTAGCTGATTTCACAGAGATGCTGCGCCAGATGGCGAATATGGGACTCCTTGTCCCTACCCCAGAGACGCGACCGCTGAATTTTATGTACCGACCTCCTACTGAACAGTTCCAAGGAGGCGGATGGGGCCCACACGTGGATGCGAACAATTTTGAGCTGAAGCCGGCCCTGATCAGTATGGTCCAAGGAGAGCAGTTTGGGGGAGGAGTCACTGAAGACCCGAATGCGCATCTCGAGACCTTTCTCGATATTTGTGACACCATCAAACAGAATGGGGTGCCACAAGACACGATCCGGATGCGCATGTTCGGTTTCTCACTGCGCAGCCAGGCGAAAGATTGGTTCAAGAGTTTGGACCGAACGGGAATTGACACTTGGGAGAAACTTTGCGAGAAGTTTCTCTCGAAATACTTTCCGCCGGCGAAAGCGCAGAAGATCATCGCCGAAATCTCCCATTTTTTAACCAAAACCACGACGAATCACTATTCGAGGCATGGGAGAGATTCAGAGGTCTATTGAGGCGATGTCCACAGCATGGATTCTCCAAGAAGCAACAAATCACGCAGTTCTACAGTGGACTGACATTTCAGACAAGGAGCATTGTGGATGCATCGGCAGGGGGCTGTTTATTGAACCGACGAGTAGACGAGGCGAGCCGTATTTTAGAGGAGATGGCTGCCAATAGCTATCAATGGCCAACGAGAGAACGCCCGATGGTTCAAGCAAAGAACTATCGAGACTAATTCGAGATACGACGAGCTGATGAAGCAATTCACTCTGTTGAAGCGCCAGATTGAGACGGAGGACGTATAATCTATAAATTAAAGGAACCGTCAGTGGGAGAATCCGCATACACTCCAAACAATAGAAATCATCCGAACACATCGTATGCCAACCCGAATAATTTTCAAGAACCTCAGCAGCTTCACGGTACAAAATGGTATGATCCAAGAACCAAGAAGCCAAGTTTAGAAGACATGATGCAGCGGTTGGTTGTAAGCAACCAACAATTGGCAACGAACGTAGTGCATTTATAAACAATGCAGGCGTAAAATAACTCATCCGAGTCGATTGTGATGGCTATGGGAAACACGTAAAGAAGTTGGAAAATCGATTGGTCAAGTAGCCGCATGCGAGTTGAATGCACTACAAAAGACGGGCTAATTTCCGAGTAATACGGAGGTGAACCCGAAAAATCAATGTTTCGCCATCCAGACGAGGAGTGGACAAGCTTACCCGAGCCCTACCGAAGAAGAAGAGGTGAAAGTGGCGGAGCGACTTCGCGATCGAAGCTCATGACCATGAGCCCGATCGTGAGGAGTCAAGAGTATTCCCCACAGAAGCTCGCGACCGAGCACGCGCCCGCGAGCCTGACCGCGAGCCATCAGATTGTGCGCGCCCCAGATTTGTTCGCGAGCGACCCAGCGTCCGCAAGCTCGAATGCGAAGAAGGATTACAGCGTAGAGCAGACGCCTCGCGACCTGCCCAGCGGTCGCGAGGTCAACCGCGAAGAGCCTCAAAAATCCAATTCTCGCACGTACACTCCTCCGGTCCCATTTCCGAGTCGACTAGTCAAGTCGAAATATGACGAGGAGTTTGCTTGTTTCAAAGAGATTTTTCAAAAAGTTGAGATCAATTTACCTCTCTTTGAAGCGCTGCGAAACATAGGGATACATGAAATTTTAAAAGACGCTTTCAAGAAAGAAGAAATTGGGGAAATTTGAAAAAATTACCCTATCCAAAGAATGCAGTGCCATCTTGCAGAGGAAGCTCCCTCTAAAGCAAAAGGATCCCGGCAGTTTTATGTTAGAATGCGAGATCGCCGAGCATACTTTTCCAAATATGTTGTGCGACTTGGGGGCGACATCAATCGATGCCTTTGAACGTATTCAACCGGTTGCACCTAGGAAAGATAAAACCGGCGAAGATATCATCGATGATGGTGGCGATGTGTGGTCACATATCCTAAAGGTATCGTCGAAGATGTGTTGGTAAGAATTCGGGACTTTGTTTTTCCTGTCGATTTTGTGATTTTAGATATTCCCGAATTCAAACAACAACCGCTAATCCTAGGCAGACCTTTTCTAGCAACTGGTCGTGCTTTGATTGATGTGCGGGAAGGTAATCTCACGCTTCGTGTTAACGATGAGGAGCTCAAGATTTCCATATATGACGCCATCAAGCAACACGATGCTGAAAAGCGGAAGATTGCTACTCGATCACGCTTGCTGCATTGCCGCACACGTCGCCGCTTAGAGAGTACTTGCCCAATCGATGGGCATGATGCAAGGAAGAAGTGGACTCGGCATAAAAATCCGAGTGATTAGTTCAAGCTTAGTGGAAGCAATTGTTGTGCAAATTGGTGGTGCATTGTCAATGCCATGTACAAGGGCAAATTGAAGTTTGAAAGACCACGGTTACAAATCACCGATTGATAAGAGGTAACGTCGAGCTAGCGACGATAAATCCATGCATTGGTTGGGAGGTAACCCAACATTTTAAGTGCTTTATGTCTTTTGTTTTGTTTTTCTTGTTTTCGTTGTTTTCTTGTGTCTTGTTTGTTTGTTTTAAGTCCCAATGTATATCATCAATGGTCGTTTCTATCGATCACGGAGTAGCTAACATATGAGGTACGGTCTCTCCCAATCACTCTTCGCAAACATTATTGCCTCCATTGCACACTGTTGACAATAAGTTTGGGGGGGAGTGGTCGAGTGTGATGTGATTGAGAGTCCTTGTTATGTTTTGTGTTGTTTTGTTAAGTTATTATATGTTGGGGCTTTTGTCGTCTTTTGTCTTTCTTTTTGTGTTGTGTCTGTCGATCAACGAGTTAAGTGAAGTGTGTTAATCCATGTGGCCAATGATGATAGAAACTTTTTGGGATATTTAATGATAGTGCACATGATATGTTAGAAAATGACGCATGGACGACTTGAGATTGCTTAGGCTTGTTGTTTTTCACCATTTGCTTATCCTGTGAGACTTGAGCTTCACTATATACATATCTTGATACAGTTTCTTTTAATTGTGTGATATCGTGCATGTGATTATCTTCTAGAACTTGCCGTTTTTATGTGTCGAGACTGCAATATGTGTTTCGAATTTGGAAAGGATAAAAGGCCATCTTTGTTAACCACATATTCACCCAAACACTAACCCGATGAAATATACCATTTGTCGCCTTCTTTGAGCCTTTATTAGACTTTTTCTTTCGATTAACCGGATGATAGGAGGTGAGGATGGATATGGGAATCAAAAGGGTTGAAATTTTGATGTAGTTATGACGAGAAAAGTTTCTTTTAGAGAAATACATCTGTGGTGAAGAATAGTACCTTTGTTGTGAATGATAAACCCTATAGGCTCTAGAAAAGAAAAAAAAATGATAAGTTCACTATGTGTGTTGAGCATAAAGGGTCTTTAATCAAAGTATAGGTACCTTCAATGGCATAAAACGTCGATTTAGCACGTTGGGAAAGAAGAGGAAAATGGAAAAAATCCATATGTGTCGAAAAGTATAAATGGGGGTGCTTGGAATATTCTTGAGTCACTTAGCCATATATTATCCTACCTTAACCAATGTGCCAACATTACAACCTATGAAAAGACCTCTTTGATCCTAATTTGAACACAGTGACGCGGTGGAGATATTAGAGAAACGGCAAGCCTATGGTAAGATGTTGCATTGCATTGATCGTTGAGTATATACACGTCCTACAATTCTTTATGAGTTGAGTGTATCTTATATTTTACACACATGCCGTTGTGAGGGTTGAATTAAATGAGTTTTGCCCTCAATGGTTGTTTGTGTTGAGTTGGCTAACGTCGTCATGTGCGCTAATGTTTTTGAGCGTTAATATGTTTCGAGGCTTAGAATGGTTATCATCTTTGCTACGCTCGCTGATCTTTTCGTTGTGTCTTTCGCTTTGGTTTTGTTTAAGGACAAACAAAGATTTAAGTTTGGGGTTTGATAAACGCGCATTTTACACGCTTATTGTTGATATTTAAAGATTAGTTTAGATCATTTAATGTAATAGTGCCACGTATCGATTCTTAATGTTTTATCTATTTCTAGAAGATAACGCTCTTGGGTGTTCTTTTGGTGTTGTGTAGGTCCATATGTTGAAAATCAAGCAAGGAACGAAGCACGAGCCAAAATGCACAACCGCCTGCTTCTAGCGACCAGCCTAGCGGTCGCTAGGCAACCCGCGAGAACCAAGCGAGGCTGCGACCACGACCTCGTGCCCGCGAAAGCAAGCCCCCCACGAGAACTCATCAGACGATTTCTCGCGACCATGGCTAGCGACCGCTAGCCAGTGCCTCGAGCCAACCATGCGGCGCAAGAAGAGGCGATCATGAAGCGGAGAAGAGCGACGCGAGACATACCTAGCGGTCGACCCAGCGACCGCGAGGCGTGATGATGCGAGACCGAGCGGCGTATGAAAAATTAGGGTTTGGGGGTGCCTATATATGGCAACACCCCTCGCACCCCCAACTTAGCACACACGTTCCTGCACCTCTTTTATTCAATTTTCTTCAATTTTATCTTTGTTTTAGCTTTGGTTTAGTTCTAGATTAAATCCTTGCATTGTTCTAGTTTAGTTCTTCATTGTTATCGATTCGAACGCTTTGTCCGATCGTTTTCCGATTGTTTTCCGCTTATCGCCGATTGGATTCAAGATCAACCATTGTTCATCCAACGCTTCATCACGGGTTTTATATATTTATTTTCCGCTTTCATGATTTATTCGTATTTTATTCCGCTTATTATGTCTAGGTAATTTCTGCTCTAATCCTAGGGTTTGCATGATTTGATCATATATGTTGTGATTCTCGTTATCGCTATTTACCTTCCGAGGCATCGATTCGTGATTCTTGGTGCTTATCTATATGTGTTAATTTCGATCAATCTTGATGCATATCTAGTTGTCGGTTAATTACGTAATTGTATTAATTGTCAATCGATCTTGAATGCATGATACTGAATAAGCCTTGAGTCGAGGCGAGATAGGATATTCAGTAGGAAGCATATTCTTAATGATCCTTTTGAGTTACTTGTTTTCACCTAGAATAATAGGGAAAACTCGTAATTCATCGCCGCAATTGTCGTAATTGAAGTTGTTGGTTATATATGTGATCTTCCATCTTGTGCGGATTAAAATTGGCTAATAGGGAACAGGATATAAACATACGTTGTTGATAGGATTAATGCATCCATAGGGTTAGTCATCCTTATCTGTTTTTACCATCCGAGTGTTTATTGCTTTATTTTATATTTCGCATGGTTACCTTTGCTTTGGATTAAGTTCAAGCCCTTAAACCTTTCACCTAATTTACGTTGCGAATAATGATGAATTATCGTTGAGCTAGCTTCTATGTTTTCGTGATACAATCCCCGTGGATACGATACTCGACTTACCTATATACTTACACTTTTTAGTGTTATAAAGTGGCGATCAAATTTTGGCGCGTTGTCGGGATTGTTAAGATTGCATAGGAATAATTTGACGATTTGGATTTATTAATTCAAGTTGTATATTATATTATTTGTTTATTGTTCCGAGTGAATTCTCTCTTTTCTCGGGTAGTTTATGCGTCACAAGATCTCGTGGTCCTCCCGAAATATTATTAGATCCCGAGATCGAAAGCTCTCAAAGGAGAAGAGGACGAGAGAAGAGACAGCTGCAATGGCGACTAATCCACGTAAGCAGGGGCATTCCTCCCGAGCAAGCTGCACGATGTTAGCCGATTTAGCAGAGATGCGCCAGATGGCGAATATGGGACTCATTGTCCCTACCCCAGAGACGCGACCGCTGAATTTTATGTACCGACCTCCTACTGAACAGTTCCAAGGAGGCGGATGGGGCCCACACGTGGATGCGAATAATTTTGGTGAAGCCGCCCCGATCAAGATGGTCCAAGGAGAAGCGGTTTGGGGAGGAGTCGCGAAGACCGAATGCGCATCTCGAGACCTTTTCGATATTTGTGACACCATCAAGCAGAATGGGGTGCCACAAGACACGATCCGGATGCGCATGTTCGGTTTCTCGCTGCGCAGCCAGGCGAAAGATTGGTTCAAGAGTTTGGACCGAACGGGAATTGACACTTAAACCTTGAGGTTTGGCAAATGGATGTGAAAACCGCTTTTCTAAACGGTTACCTTGAGGAAGGTAGAGACATCTATATGCAGCAACCCGAAGGTTATGTGGTAAAGGGTGAAGAGCATCTAGTATGGAAGCTTAAGAAGTCCATTTACGGGCTTAAGCAAGCCTCACGATCCTGGAACTTACGCTTTGACGAGGTGGTAAAGTCCTATGGATTTACCCAGTTTCCTAGCGAAAGTTGTGTGTATCGTTTAGATGTCAACGGTGATGTGGTATTTCTTGCACTTTATGTAGATGACATTCTTCTAGTTGGCAACAATGTGAAGTTGTTATCGGGCGTAAAAGTTGGTTATGCAACGTACATTCTTGGGATCAAGGTTCACCGAGATCGCAAGAGGAAAATGTTGAGCTTATCTCGGGCGTCTTACATTGATACCGTGATTACTCGTTTTAGTATGCAGACCGCCAAGAAAGGATTGCTACCTTCGGACATGGCGTTCCTTTATCTAAGGCGATACCACCTATGACCGCAAAGGAGATAGAGGAAATGAGACAAGTTCCTTACGCTCACCGTATGAAGTCTCATATACGCAATGCTATGTACGAGGCTCGATATACGCTATGCGGTAGGCATAGTAGCTAGATATCGCCTAACTCGGACAAGCTCATTGGACTGCATTAAAGCATATATTCAAGTACTTGAAAAGGACTCCAGATTATAGTTGGTTTACCATGCGATAGTCTAATGCCTTTGGGTTATCTGCACTGGATTTCCAAGCCGACCGTGATGAGAAAAGTCTACCTCGGGCTATGTGTTTACCTTGGGAGGTGGAGCCGTATCCTGGCGGAGTGCAAAGCAGCGATGCATTGCGGACTCTACCATGGAAGCCGAATATGTAGCCGCTTCGGAGGCTACTAAGGAGGCTGTATGGTTCAAGAACTACCTCATGGATCTAGGTGTGGTACCTGGTATGCCCAAGAGTATCATAGTTTACTGTGATAACTCAGGTGCAGTGGCAAACTCGAAGGAACCACGGACCCACAAGGCGACCAAACACATAGAGATAAAGTACCATGTCATACGAGAAATCGTGAGACGAGGGGACGTGCTGATTGAAAAGATTGATACGACGGATAACCTAGTGGATCCATTCACAAAGAGCCTGCCGCAAAAAGTCTACGAAGTGGACGTTCGAGGACTTGGATTGCATTTGATGGCACCCACTTAGAAAGGAAACTTTTGTATAAGTGGGAGAATCAAAGTGATGGTTTTGTTTGTAATAGCTAGTAGAGAGACACATTGTATACTAAAAGTTTGCTTTAGTATAAGTGGGAGATTGTTGGATTTGTATACTGAAAGCAGTTTTGGTTGAGCTTGTATACAATGTTTCCTGTTACCACTATTACAATCTCCTATCTGAATTGATTACTTGATTGCATATATCTGTGTCCCCTTATCTCATATATAAGTTAGATCATACAGTGTGTAGAAGATCACAGAAGTCTGTATGATTGGTCAAGCTTAATGAGATATAAAAAGTTTCACAGCTGAGACAACTTAAGGACGAGTTGTCGGTATAGTCATGTATAGATAAGAAGTGACTTGACTTGGTTGCTTGTCTATGCCTTTATGCGTCTCGACGTATTGATGGATCACGATGAGATGAGTTCTTCTATCGACCGCCGTGAAGAACCAAGATCTCGGTGACTTACGATGATCTAATCTTCGATAAGGTATTAGGTGAGTATGAGTTCTTGACCATCACTTTGACTTGTTATGGGTGAGGTTATATGTTCTAACCCAATATTCTCCGATCTTGGGTGGTGGCAGTGCTTGTATGTCATGCTAGTTATCTGTATCGAGTCACCGTATCCGTTTAGGATGATGACGTCCCCTTAAGGAGCTCAAAAGGTTTATTGTACTAAACCCTGCAGGTTGAGTTAGCTCAAGTAAAATAATAAGGTTGAGTGGTACTACTTAAGGAATTAAAGATATTAATTATTTTAAGCAGTCAGAATGCTCTAAATAATTAATGGACGTGCGATATCTTAAATACGGGATTCAGTAATGTCTAAGTGCAAGTCCGACTCACCTTCGGTAATAAAGGGTAAGTCAAGATTTATTCTCTAGTGGCATGAATAAATTTTATAAATTAATTTATGTTCGGGTGAACATAAGATAATTAATTTATTTGAGGCCCATCTTTATTCCTTGCATTTGATCCCTGGGCTGGCCCATCCAGGCCCGTAGCTATTGAAGAAATCGGCGCCCCCTATCCCTCTAAGGCAAGGATTTGATTCTCTTTATCCTATAAGGATATTATTATATTTATGGATATGCATGGATCCTTTCCTAATGGGATTATGGTAATGCATTATAAATATAAGGTAAGAGATAAGATCAAGGTTAATCCACACAATTATCCTTACATATTTTTCGTGCATCTCCTATAGCTCTTAGGAGAGGATTCTCGAAAATTGCTAGAGGGATTAGGGTGATTTTCTGTAGCATTCTCCATAGATCGCCCTCACTCGACGCTGGAGATTGGGCAACCGGATACTGATCCGGAAGATCAAAGCACGAGTCTCGATCCGCTCATCCCGATCCACCTCGACAGATTCAAAGGTAAACACGAGAAAACCCCTATGTGTTGCAATTAATTATATAGACGCATGCTAGGAATATAATCAATGTATGGTGAATTAAACATCCAAGATAGATCCTCGGGAGAGGGTTAAAATCAGATTTCCCTACAATACTAAAACGAGTAATTACAGTATCAATGTAAGACGCCTGAGATAAGCTCAACATTTTCCTCTTTTGATCTCGGTAAACCTGGATCCCATGAATGTACGCTGCATCTCCTAAGTCTATCATTTGAAACTGATCGGATAACCAACTCTTTAAGTCTGATAACAGCTTCACATTGTTGCCAAGTAGTACACACAACTTTCGCTAGGCAACTGGGTTTGTCCATAGGACTTTACCACCTCGTCAAAACATAAGTTCCATGATCGGGAAGCTTGCTTGAGTCCATAAATGGACTTCTTAAGCTCCCATACTAGATGCTCTTCACCCTTCACCACATAACCTTTGGGTTGTTGCATATAGATGTCTCTACCTTCTTCAAGGTAACCGTTTAGAAAAGTAGTTTTCACATCCATTTGCCAAACCTCAAGGTTCGTGAGTCAGATGGCCGTAATCATTCTGATGGACTTGAGCATGGCTACAGGGGAAAAGGTCTCATCAAAATCGATGCCCTCAATCTGAGTGTACCCTTTCGCCACAAGCCTGGCTTTAAAAGCCGAAACCTCTCCATCTCGAATCTCTTCCTCTCAGATACCCACTTACTACCTATGGCTTCCTCGCCATCCGGTAGAGGTGACTTTTTGTATACATCCATAGCTGTTATGGACTCAATTTCTAAGTCCATAGCGGTGTGCCATGATCTTGCATCAGTGTCTTGTATCGCATCACTGTATGTCCATGGGTCGATTACAGCCTGCTCGTTTCCTGGGACTAAATCCGAAGATTCACCCACGAACATAAATCGCTCGAGTTGACGAACAACCCTCCCACTACGACGAGGAGCTACTGGCACAATGGCAACGGTGGGTGTAGTAACCTATGGTTCTCTATCTTGCACAACTTGCTGGATAGGTTCCACTTGTACGATCGGTATCTCCAGTGAAACTCGACCCACTTCAATTTCTTGAAGTATTTGGTGTCGATCCCTTCCACTAGACACGACATCTCCTACCTTTGGTTTAATCGATGGCGGAATACGATAATCTTCTAATTCTTGAAGTATGATTTCAACTTTGGATTTATGGTTTTTCATATAATCATCTTCTAAGAATCAGGCATTAGTGCTAATAACGACCTTCCGATCCTTAGGACTATAGAAATAACCACCCTTCGTTCCTCTAGGATATCCAATAAACTGTCTTGCTTCAGATCTAGCTTCCAACTTGTCACCAAAGACATGTGCCGGATCGCCCCATATCCTTATGTGGTTTAAACCAGCTTACGCCCAAACCATAACTCGAAGCGGTCTTTTCGATTGACTTGGATGGTACTAGATTGAGCAAGTATGTCATTGTTTCTAAGCATACCCCGAGCGAAATAGCAATGTTGCATAACTCATCATTGGTCTAACCATTTCTAAGAGAGTCCTATTTCTTCGCTCCGACACACCATTTTGTTGTGGTGCGCCCGGTGTAGTGAGTTGGGAGGTAATCCCACACTGCACCAAATATTCCATGAACTCGTTATCGAGGTATTCGCCACCGCGATCGCCATGATGACTTGATACTTTACCTAGCTTCGTCTCCACTTCCGCCTTTAAATTCTTTGAATTTCTCAAAGCATTCGAGACTTGCGGTGAAGCGGTATATGTATCCGTACCTTGAGTAATCGTCAATGAAAGTGACAATATACTCGTACTCTCCACGAGCTTGTGTGGACATCGGTCCACACAGGTCAGAATGGACTAGCTCCTACACTTCTTTGGCTCTATAACCCTTCGCTTTGAAGGGTCTGGTCGACATCTTCCCTTCTATACAGGATTCGCAGACTGGGAATGGAGTAACTGTAATATCACCCAACGCTCCATTCTTAACCAGTCTTTGGATCATATTTAGATTGATGTGACCTAATCTAAGATGCCAAAGAGATGTGGTGTCATCTAGCGAAGAAGACTTCCTCTTCTTAAGGTTTAATGTAGATGCAACATAATTAAAGGTATTATGCTTGACAGAAATAGTATAAAGCGAATTATATAAAGAGCCACCACAGCTAACTTCGTCATTTCTTATGATAGAAACACCACTATAAAAAATAATGAATATCCATGTATAAATAGTTTGAAACCAAATAAGGTTCCACCGAAACTCAAAGACATATAAAACGCCTTTTAATACTAAAGCTGTTCTATCAAAGCATAAAGAAACATCTCCAAGCGCAATGACCTCGACTTTCATTGCGTTGCCCATGGAGATCGTTATCTCGCCATCAAACAGACTCCCTTGTTCGCAGGAACCCTCAGAAGGTATAACAAACATGATCGAACAGATCAGTATCTACTACCCATGAATGAGTAGAACAAGTTGCTAAACATGTTTCACATTAAAGCAAATGGCGTACCTTTAGCATTGAACATAGGGCACTTAGCCTTCCAATGGCCAGTCTTGCCGCACTTGAAGCACTTGCCTCTCTCCATTGGCTTTTTCAAGCCTCCGGTGGCCGACATGTTCTTGCTCCCACTAGCTTCCTTGCCTCTACCACCTTTGACACCCCTTTTTCTTCTTCCACCATTCAATGGAAAATTGGGACCCTTAGATGTGCTAGCAAGGGCATGTGCTCCTTTTCCCATGACACCTTCCGCAGCTACGAGATCATTCAACAACTTACTAAGTGTATACTCAGTCTTGCTCATGATCGCGTTCACGTGAAAGTTCTCAAAAGACTTGGGCAGTGTATTAAGGATGATATCGACCTCGCCTCTGGTCAATACCTCCTCCTAACTGATCAAGACTATCAATGAGATGAGTCATGTGGGAGACATGTTCATGGACCGAACTTTCTTCTTCCATCCTACATGCCAAGATTTCTCTCATCGTGTGGAAGCGGACTGTCCTATCCGACTGCCCAAACTTACTCTTGAGACTTGGCCATATTTCAGTCGCGTCTACCATCGACTGATGCTACAGCTGCAAGCCTTTGGACATAGTAGTCATCAATAGCATTTAGCCATATTATTTGACTTATGCCAAAGTTTGCTTGACTCTCAAGCATTAAATCGATCGTCGAGAAGTGGCATCGGGTTTGGGAGTAGTGAGTACAAACATGTGTTCTTCAGTGATAAGAACATATTCTATGTTTCATTTTCACTCGATAAAATTTTGACCGGATAGAGGATTTTGTGCGAGCATATTGATAATCTGTAATGTATATATCCAAAAGCAATGTAAACACATAAGCATACAATCGCACATAATTTGTAACAATAATATTTTGACCTTTTGATAAAACAATATTAATTGAAACCTCCAATCGCCGAAGGAATCCCACATGCAAGCCACGCGTGTGGACGTTTACACATGAACCCCTCGACTAGACTAAAATATACCTTGTAGTCGTTTAATTTCAATCCATGTCAACTTATCCTTATGACTAATGAAATTAATGATTGGACCTTACTAGACCACATCACTATCGCAAGAAGGGACTTCGCGGGAAGTTGTACTTGAGGTGATGTCTAAGCAATGACCACAATTTTGACAGCAGAAAATGAATTCTTAGAATTAGCATACTCACTAGGACCATACCGCTTCCAATCCAAATTCTTTTGTCATCTCATTTTAAATCTATCTCTAGAGAACTTATGAAAATCACATATGCAAGCCACGCGTGTGGACGTTTACACATGAAACTCCCACTTCTCAATAGATTAAAATATTTTATTTAGAAATCTCATCTAATAAACTTATGACAAACAGTGCAAGCAAGCCACGCATGTGGACGTTTACTCACAATGTGTATCACTTTGTTTAGAGATCAAAAAGTGGAGGTCTTGACATCTTAATTTTAAAATTAATATGTCGGGTTTCTTGCTTAGTCTTTTGTTTCAAAAGGTTTGTCCATGCAAATCACGTAATCCTAGCATGCTTTCTATAGAACTCAACATGTAAAACATGCTCGGAGAATTCTAAAATATGCTTCAAAAAAATGCAATAAACCTAGCATGCTTACTATGCACATCCAATCACAAAAACATACAACAAGTTTATCTACGTAATTAAACATACATAGCATGCTTCTGCATAATTTAAACATCCACGACATGCTTTGAACGATAAAAATAAAATAAATTGCTCATCGCACCACTGTGGATCCTGCATTTCCGCCTAATTTATTACATAAATTTGCAAAAGCAGATCTTCAAAAAATCTCAGCAGACCCGTGCGAACGCACGGACCGGATTCGTCAAAACTGGATTTGGGCCGCAAATTTGAAAATGAACCAGAACAGTGGATCGGGCCGATTCGGGTCAAAAATCTGGAACCGGGCCAAAAAAATGGGTCTGGGACGAAAAAATTTGGGTCTGGGCTGAAAAAATCGAGTCTGGGCCGAAAACGGGCCGGGTCGGCCCAAAGTGGACTGGGCCGCGCGCTAGGGCACAGCCCATAGCACGCCCAGCCACACTCACTCCGCCGCCCATACCTCCCGCCTCGCCACGCCGTCTGCCCTTCCTGGCCGAGAAAATCGCGCGCCCAGCCGCCCTTCTCGCCGAGAAGCTTCCGAGAGATATCTGAGGTTGCACGCTATCACCCAGGTCTTGCCGAGAAACTGTTGTCGAGAGCGTCGAGTGCTGCGTAGGCACTGCCGAGTATGCACGCCCAGCGATGAGGTTGCCCAGGCGCTGCAGAGCGACATGCTCAGCGTCGAGGCGTGCCAAAGCGTCCGCGCGATAATCGCGCGACCCATACGCCGGCTATCGAAACTTGCTGTCGAGGTCTGTCGAAGACTCGCACGCGCGCGCTGTCGTGCCCTGTTGTCGAGAGGCGTTCGGACGCTACCGAGCGTTGCTGCGTGCGATCGGCCGAGACGTGCCGAGACATCCACGCGAGCAGCGCGACCTCGCATGCTTTCGGCTATCGGCTCGCAGAGGCCTACCGACCATGTTCCGCCAGCTCCCCGCACCCCGCCGCCCTGTTCGCACGATGCCACCGCTGAGACCCGCCGAAGCCGTCTGCCTGCGTGCTACCGAGAAACGCACGCACGCAGCCGAGCAGCGTGCTGCGAGCGCCGAGCACGTCCGTGTATCGTCGCCTGCACGCCCTCTTGCCGTGCATCTGGTTTTCGACCAACCTCCTGTCGTGCCGTGCGAAAGGACTCCGTCGTCTCATTCTTCGTGTTCTTCGTTCTCGTTCCTCTTTTACAGATTAGATTTACAAGAAAAAATTCTAATCTAACCACGGATTTTCTCGTGGTGAAAAACGAAATCCGACAAAAAATTAAAACGAGCCTCGATGAACGATAGATCCACAATTAATTAATTGCGCACGTAATAATCAAAAGTGAATTAATCCAACATAGCCAAGATACTGATCCCAAGTTCTGATACCAATTGTTTGGAAATCAGATTTTAATCTTCTCCCGAGGATCTATCTTGGATGTTTAATTCACCATACATTGATTATATTCCTAGCATGCACCTATATAATTAATTGTAACACGTTGGTGTTTTCTCGTGTTCACCTGCGAATTTTTCAGACAAGAATTGGATCAAGACTCGTGCTTTGATCTTCTGGAATGTATCCCGATTGCCTAAACTCCAATGTCGAGTGAGGACAATCTATGGAGAGTACTGCAGAAATTCGCATTCTTCCTTCTTGAAAAGTTTCGAAAATCCCAACCTTGAGATTAGTGGTTTTCGAAATATTTCACTATTAGGATTAGGGTTTAATTTTCTCTCACCTTATATTTATAATGCAACCCTAAATCCTATCATGATAGGATTTCTGCATATCTAATAAATATAATAATATCTCTTCATATAGAGAAGATCAAAACAGAGTCCCAGAGGGACTCTCTAAGGAAGGGACGAAATTCTCTAAGCTCCAGGCCTTGATGGGCCAGCTCAGGGATCAAATGCAAGGAATAAAGATGGACCAAAAATAAATTAATTATCTTATGTTTAGCCCAGAACATAAATTAATTCATAAACATTTATTCATGCTACTAGAGAATAAATGTTGACTTATCCCTTTATTTCCGAAGTTGAGTCGGGCTCGCACTTAGACTTAATGAATCCTCGTATTTAAGATATCTTACGTCCATTAATTATTTACAGCGTTCTCATTGCTTAAAATAATTAATCTCTTTAATTCCTTAAGTAGTACCACTCAACCTTATTATTGTACTTGAGATAACTCAACCTGCAGGGTTTAGTACAATAAACCTTTTGAGCTCCTTAAGGGGACGTCATCATCCTAAACGGATACGGTGACTCGACACAGGTAACTAGCATGACATACAAGCTCTGCCACCACCCAAGATGCAGAGAATCTTGGGTTATCTCATGTAACCCTCACCCATAACAAGTTAAAGTGATGGTCAGCAACTCATACTCACCTAATACCTTATCGAGGTTTAGATCAACGTAAAGTCACCGAGATCTAGGTTCTTCACGATGGTCAGATAGAAGAACTCATCTCACTATGATCCTTCAATACGTCAGAGACGTACCAACATAGATAAGCAACCAAGTCAAGTCACTTCTTATCGATACCGCAACCTATACCGATAACTCGTCCTCAAGTTGTCTCAGCTGTGATTCGTTTTATATCTTATTAAACTTGACCAATCATACAGACTTCTGTGATCTACAACACACTGTATGATCTAGCTTATATATGAGATAAATGGACATACATATGCAATCAAGTAAACAATTCAGATAGGAGATTGTAATAGTGGTAACATGAAACATTGTATACAAGCTCAACCAAAACTACTTCCAGTATATAAATCCAACATTATATTCTGCTTCTCAAAATGGTTTTCTTCTTACTTCAGCTTTCACTTTCGTGCTCCACGTTTACGTAAGAAACTAATTTAGTACGTCATTCGTATTTTTGGAAATCGTCAAGATCTAATACAACTCGATAACTTCTAAATCTTATTAAGATTTATTAACTAAAATATAAACCTTCTAAAACCTTTATATCTTTTAACCGATTTAGCACGTCTTTTTATCGAATATTCTAACTTATAACTTCTCGTTTTTCAACTGAGACGAAACCTTGCTTCAGACCACATACTAATAAATTAGGTCAATCGTTGAACTCATATTAACATTTTTTGATAAAATGATTTCAATTATGAAATCGATTCTTATAAAAGAGATATTCTTATGTCTCTAATGCGTCTCACACGTTTTAGTATATCTATTCAGAGAAACCCATATTTATACTAGGCGTAAAACATAACTCTGTGCGTTAAACATAACTCTACTCATGCACTAACATACTTCATATATTTATACTCTTATCAAGTCATTTTCAACTTCAAATACATACATTTCTCAACATTCATATTTAAAACTATTAACTTACACATATATACTCCAATTCTAATTGATTTCTAATCACATTCCCATAAGTCTCGATTTTTCACTTTAACAATCAATCATGTCCAAACATAGTATACCTTATTTACAAAACGTTTCAACGTAAAAATATTATACCTCATTTTAAAAATCACATAAATTCATAGTATATCTTAAACATATTTTTGGGACTAAATATGTGATCACATATAATAAAATAAATTTGAAACTCTAACTTCCAAATTATAATATTTTCGGCCCTTTTGAAAACATCTTCAAAACTTATCTATAAATTCCTATAAATTCACATAACATACTATATTAATATAGGATCAATAATATCAAATAACATTAGACAAAGAAAAATTTGACATCAAAACCCTACACTTTGAAGTTTTCAAAAATTTTGACCAATCAATTAAACAATTTTCAAAAATTCTAATTAATTCATACAACACATTATCATCATCATACATCAACAATATATCATAATATACATCATACAAAAATCACACATTAATATATCATACCCTATAGTTTTCGAATTTTTTATGAAATAATATCAAATATTTTCCAAAAATTATGAATTAATTCATACATGCTTAAACAATACTAATTATTATTATTTCATGCTCAAAATAACAATCAAAATTCATTATCACCAACATATAATTCTCATATAATAAGAAAATTTTAACATGCTCAATTTTGTACTAAATTCATAATACATGCTTATAAACATTATATGAACATATTTAATTAACAACTTAAACATTTAACAAAATTTCTCAAATTTCACATGAAATAACAAAAGCATATAACTTAAATTTTCATGGATGGAATTCTAATATTTTGCATATATAAGAAGCTTATACAATTTCTAACATTTTAATCGGAATCGATCGACGAAGAAAAACGTTTTTCTAACTTAAGATTTGAAGAGAAAATTTGAAGAACTCACTTTATTTTTTCTCTCAAACTCCCGGCACTTTTGAATGAGAATGGAGATGGTTTTTATTTTTTTTAATGATAATATACATTAATCAACCTTTAGCAAAAATATCTAATTAAAAGTTAACAAAATACACTTCACTATCTCCTAATATCCTACACTCTCACTACCAAACAAATAAAACCTTATAACTTTATTAAATAATTATCTTATCTTATACATGAATTAAATACCTATCACTTTCAAACAATTAACTATCACTTTCAACACAATTTAATTTTCTTCTTTAACATTATGCCCATAGTTTTCGGCCATCACACAAATACAACACATATCACTTCTTTTATTAATAATTCACCTTATCTCTACATTAATAACCTCTCATTATCATAATAAATACACATCACTATCATAAAAGATGAAAAATTTCTCTCTTTCACACTATAATTAAAGTTTAGGTCACTATGAGACAAATATGCTACATATCTTATTTTTTTCCATTTAATAGTAACATGATATAATATAGGTTTAAGATGATGGAATAAATCATAAGAAAAATAAATAAGAACAATTTTATGTCCTAAGATGAAATTTCGAACCATAGCTAGAAAATAGGAATAAATTATCCAATCTTCATTTCTTTAATAACTAACATTATTTTAGTGAAGGAATATATAAAAAAATGCTCTTGTTTCATAAAATAATCATAGGACTTTAAATATTGCAATTCTTTAAACGTTATACTAAGTTTTTGAATCGTCTCAAAAACATTGATAATAAAGTCGTAATCACCTTATTCGTTCTTCGTTAATCTGGAATTAAATTCTAAGCTTCGTCGCTTAGAAAATAATGTAAGACTAACTATCGAAATTTAATCGACATTGAAAAACGCTCTCGAAGGAATAATATATATTCTTAATTTACTAATTGTTTATGGATATAATATAAAAATTCTCGTATTATGGATAGTCGAAATTGAGCTTCGATAAATTACTTTTTCGATTATCGAAATAAAAACCCTAATTAACGACTTATATTATCGTAACTTAGTTTTAAAACTTTGGGATATTACAGCCAGCCCAGGGATCAAATGCAAGGGATAAAGATGGGCATAAAATGAATTAATTATCTTATGTTTAGCCCAGAACATAAATTAAGTCATAAACATTTATTCATTCAACTAGATAATAAATGCTGACTTGCCCCTTTATTACCGAAGTTGAGTTGGGCTTACACTTAGACTTACGAATCTCCATATTTAAGATATCGCACGTCCACTAATTATTTATAACATTCTGACTGCTTAAAATAATTAATCTCTTCAATTCCTTAAGTAGCACAACTCAATCTTATTATTGTATTTGAGCTAACTCAACCTGCAAGGTTTAGTACAATAAATATTTTGAGCTCCTTAAGGGGACGTCATCATCCTAAACGGATACGATGACTTGATACAGGTAACTAGCATGACATACAAGCACTGCCACCACCCAAGATACGGAGGATATTGGGTTATCTCATATAAACCTCACCAATAACAAATCAAAGTGATGGTCAGTAACTCATATTCACCTAAAACCTTATCGAGGTTTAGATCAATGTAAAGTCACCGAGATCTAGGTTCTTCATGATGGTTAGTTAGAAGAACTTATCTCACTATGATTCATCAATACGTCAAGACGTACCAGCATAGACAAACAACCAAGTCAAGTCACTTCTTATCTATACTGCAGTCTATACTGACAACTCGTCTTCAAGTTGTCTCAGCTATGATCCTTTTTATATCTCAATAGGCTTAACCCAACATACAGGTTTCTTTGATCTTCTACACACTGTATGATCTAACTTTTGTATGAGATAAATGGACAAATATATGTAATTAAGTAAACAGATTCGGATAGGAGATTATAATAGTGGTAATAGGAAACATTGTATACAAGCTCAACCATTGCTTTTCAAGATACAAATCCAACATCTCATTCTCCGGTTCCATGTTCATATTAATATTGCAATGTGGCTATGTGTGTGAAAAGAGAGAGAGGTAAGAGGAGACAAGAACTAAAGAAGAAAAGGGAAGGAGAAATATTTTTTACTTGTCTTAATAATATTTCAATATTGTCATCAACGAATCACGTAAATTTTCTAACGTCGGAAATTGAGTTTCTTGAAATTTTTACTAGTTTTTTAATAATTTAATTTAAATATTTAATTATAATTAACAATAATTTAAAACATTTTTAATATAAAAAATCAATAACTTAAGCTATAATTTACCCCTTCAATAAATGATATGTTATTTAGCAACTTTTACAAAAAAAGTGATGTGGGCACCGAAGACTTTATTTTGAAAATTGTATACCCACTTTCCCTTTCAAGCACCATCTCACTCTCTCCACAGCAACAAATATCTCTCTCAAATCTAGTTAGAATTCAGAAAACTTTGAAAATGAAAATGTCTGTTATCATTACAACGATTGCACGATTGGCACAGTTGACACTTGTTTTTCGTGTGAAGTATATTTATTTTAATAATTATGACTTAACTTACATGTTATTAGTATTATATTACACAACTTAAGTATGCGCTTAATGCATGAAATTCGAAACTAAACTGCATGACACAGTTGGCATGGTTGGATTTGTTGTACTGTTGCCTGTTGGCACTGTCGCATTGTAGCATGGTTGGCACGGACGGCTTGGTTGCAACGTATGCAATCATTTGCACAGAAGGCATGGTTGGCTCGACTGCACTGTTTGACATGGTTGCTATTTGATTAACAGTCAACAATATTAGTCAACAATAGTCAGCAAGGTTGTGTGTCTGTGTTGGCTTAATGTTAGAATGGTTAATCTCTGAGATTAAAGATTTTGGGTTTGAGTTTATGTATTTAATTTACAAACAAAAATAGTCTGGAAGATTAAGACCTTGCTAAATGCACAAAAAGAAAAATCGAAAGAAAATCCAAAAACAATCTTGTAAAATCTCTTAAATGTTTTTATTATGAAAAAAATAAAGTTTGAATCATCATCTCATCTATAACTTAAACTAGTCCCATCCTTTGTTGGACACCTCTATTAGAGAAGAAGGTTAAAATAAAAAACTTATTTAAAGTAAAAACGTGGAAATTATTTTCAGTCATTTAATCGTGAAATTATGGTGAATACATCACTTCGATGGATGATTGATATCGCTTGAGTTCATATCCTATGAGAAGTGATTTTTAATGCAAGAACTTTCATAAATTATGCATCAAATTTCAAAGAGAATGCATTGTTTTCATATTTGTACGATAATGAAAATTTTACAATTACCACCACCCTAGATATTTATATAATTTTTTTTCTATGAAACATATTGTGACGCCCTATTACCGGAAGGTTAAGACTAGGGATGTCAATCGGGCCAACCCGCTCGGGTTCGGGCTAACCCACTCGGGTTGTCGGGCTATTCGGTTCGGGTTATTCGGGTTGATATTTTTTTCGGGTTAGAAAAATTCAACCCTAACCCTAAACTCTCGGGTTTCGGGCTAACCCATCGGGCCAGGAAGCTTAAAAAAATAAAATAAAATATATATATATTATTGATAATATATATATATATATATATATATATATATATCAAATATTTTATATTAAGCATTGGAGTAAAAAATAAATAACTGAAAAATAAATATAATACATTCCACAAGTTCTTTTTTTTAATCTTATTATACTAACTTTGAATAGCAAACAATAAAAATTAAAAATAGTGCTCATAATTAAATTCTTTTTTTCTATTATGCTTTAATGTCCGTATTCCATGTAACTAAATGATCTCTAATAATATAATACAATTATAGCGGAATTAAAACTAATATCTAGAAATTTTTTAATAAGTTAATTCAATATAATACTATTTAAAATATATTACAATATCAAAATTGGAAAATAATGCTCACAACTAAATTATTTTTTTAATATATCTGAATATTAATATTCCATAATAACTAATTGACTATTTTTTTGTAACTTTTAACAACACTATGAATATCTTCTATAATTTCTTGTATAGTTGTAGGGATGTCAACCGGGCCAACCCGCTCGGGTTCGGGCTAACCCACTCGGGTTGTCGGGCTATTCGGTTCGGGCTATTCGGGTTGACATTTTTTTCGGGTTATAAAAATTCAACCCTAACCCTCTAATTTTATCGGGCTATTCGGGTCAGCCCGTGGGCTTCGACCCATATTGACATCCCTAGTTAAGACCCTACTAAACACGTAAAGAAAAGCAAAAGAGAATCCAAAAACAATCTTGTATATATAATCCCTTACATTTAATTTTTTAAATGAAAAGCAAAGTTCGAAGCATCATCTCGTCTATAACTTAAAATCGCTCAAACTGAATGTTATAACTGTGGATTAGTCAAAATTTGTAATATAGGAAATTGAAATCGAACCATATAATTTAACAATTTAACTTAACTGAACAAAATTATTAGGTCCGCTTTCGGTATAAAATAAAATAATCAAAATTTAAAAAAAAATAGTTCCAAAATAAAATATTAACAATGAATGAATTCTAAACTATAAAACATAAATAAATATTACTTCTTCCGTCACACCCAAGATGACTTGTATTTCTTTTTGGGCTGTCTCACCCAAGATGGTATGTTTCATTTTTAGGAAATAATTAGCTCTTCAAAAGTTGTAGGACCTACCTACCTTTTATCACTTTAATTACTTTATACACTTCTCCTAAATAACTGCGCTGAAAAGAAATGAGTCGTTTTAAGTGGAACGGAGAGAGTACGTATTACTAACTATAAAATATAAATAAATATTGTATAATTAGAACCATATAGGTAATTCGATTTTGCTTATTCAAAATTTTCGCTTCAAAAACCGAAATCGAATCAAAATACCAAATTTTTTAAAACTATAACCTAAACAAAACCAAACATAATTTTTGTTCGGTTTGGCTCAATTTTTTGGTTATTACCGAATACTACTCATCTCTCATATTTTTGGTTATTTGTGACGGGCAAATAAGAAACTCTTATGACCATGTACATATAAGTATATCCATCTTACAAGGTAATATTTTATTAATTTAATTTAAGTAAAAACTCAGCTGCCCTACTGTAATATTGAGTCAGTCTATTTGATTGTGCTTACTGAAATTGGGATAATGTTAGAGGGTGTTTGGCTAAGCTTATTTTAAAGAGCTTATAAGATGTTTTAAGAGCTTATAAGACATAATGTTTCAAGAGCTTATAAGTTTTTAAAGTGTTTGGATAATTTAGCTTATAAGCTAGAGAAAGAATCGTGAGTTAGAGAGAGAAAATCATAGTTAGAGCGAGAAAATTGACGAGAGGTGAAGTCGATAGTATATATGTAGATTATAACGAATCATAGTAAGGTTATTTTGGTAAATTCACTGTTATTTGCAAACTTATGAAAAAATAAATTGGGGTTAAGTTACCTATTTTTAAGGGAGCTTATAAGCTGTTGCAACTTATTTTCACAACTTATAAGTTGTTTAGGAGCTTATTTTGCCAAACACTTAGGATGAGCTTATAAGCTCCTAAACGGCTTATAAGCTGTTTTGAAGAGCTTATAAGCGTAGCCAAACACCCTCTTAATGTCTTGATGTTGTATCTTCCTTTGAGAATGATTGGGAAATCTACAGCAGTGAGTTTGGGATAGACAAAATCAATTTGATAGTCAAGTTTCTTACCCACTATCATCCTTTGCTTCACCAGCAAATAAAGATCCATCTTCCTGCTTTAAATACGGGTTGGTTACGTGGGT
The DNA here is from genome assembly GCA_036937905.1 of Salvia rosmarinus. Classification (NCBI taxonomy): domain Eukaryota; kingdom Viridiplantae; phylum Streptophyta; class Magnoliopsida; order Lamiales; family Lamiaceae; genus Salvia; species Salvia rosmarinus. Next base: position 32,021,191 of record CM072816.1, on the reverse strand, counting down.
GTGGGTCCATAACAAACAAGGATCTTAAATTATCATACTGAAGAAATTATGCTCACTCAGTTGATTTGGAGATTAAATAATAAGTTGAACTTTCTTTTAATTATTTCCATTTGGCAGGAAATTCAATTTTGGGGGAATAAAAATGAAAAACGACAAAAGTTCGTGTATCTATAGGCTATTATCTGCTTTTTAATCCGTTGAGTTTCTCTCGCCTCCAGCGGTAGATGTTTCTTTGAATTTGATTAGATTAATTATTTTAATAGAAAAATAAGGATGATAAAATTACGGACGGTTAATTACACAAAAACGAAACATTTGTTAAAAACGTCTTGACAAAAAAAAAAGAAGGTTCGAAATTAATTAGCTCAACTCAGCATGTATATAGAATACATTCTCATAAAAATAATGCTCCAAATCGTGTAATTAATAATATACATTTCAAGAGCGCAGTAAAACACAATTAGAATCTTAAGACTCAGTAAAACTAAACCAAATCGTTGGTGGTCGTCACCAGCAGAACCTACGTTTCTAAAAAACAACTGTTTTTTTTCAGAGAACGACAACAATATATGGTGGTGAATATTTGTTTGCAATTTAGCCATTGAAGTACTTTTCTTGCAGTATGATGAAAAGATTTTTACTCTCTAAAAAAATAAAGAGAGTCGAAAATTTTAATAGTGGTAATAATTGTTAGTATTACACTATTAGTCTATTACTCAACAATATGCAATATATTTTTTCCCCAGACAGGCCTTCTGGATGTAAGCACAAGTCTGCCCGAATCCTTCAAATTTGAGTGCGACGAAAAGTTGTGGAACTCATATTTTGGCGTTTTTATTTTCTATTTGTAGTTATGTTAGAGCTAATTAATCTTAGTTTGTATTTAATATATAATTAGGATTTGTAAAAATTCTTTTACCATCTAATATTGGTTGTAGTTTGTAACTAATAAATAGGTTGAAACTTAATAGTATTTAATATTAATCATTATTTTTAAATTTTTAATATTTATTTCCAGTGAATGCCTTTTAATCAGGATTGATTTGCTTTTATTCTTGGAAATGGAGTTGGTACCAATAAGTAAAATATAAATAAAAAAGTAATAAACCCTAATAAGTAAATTAGTAATAGTCACGAACTAATAAGAAAAATTGATAATTAATGATAGACCCTCATTTCGAAAATATATATTAATCTTAATGAAGAATTATTATCTAAAATTAAAACTAAATTGAGAAAGTGAAATATATAGATACATATAAAGACATTTTAAAAGCAAGTAAAAACTGTCAACAATGGAAGCACTTGCTGTGCCGATCCGCAGTAGGGGATCCTTTCTCTGAAAACTTACCATCCATTTCCCTTGAAAAAAGAAAAGTAAAAGGAATGGAGGAAGAGAAGAAGAAGAAAGAATATTATTTCTGGTTTTCCTCAAAAACAAAATATTTAATAATATATTTGTAGTCAATTTTTATATCAACATATTACTTGATACCTGTTCATATGTTTGCCTTAGGACTGACCAATAACAAACAACTTGACAGACATTTACTGGTTTTACATAGATCTACATGTTATTACAGCAGAAAAGAATAAGAAATGAAGTTATGGAACTTTTCGAAAGGTAAAAATGTCTATGAATTCATACCAAAAAATCAACAGCTTTCCTCTCCCTCTTTCAAGAAAAGACTCAAAACAGATTTCTCTTCGCTGCACTTTTACTGTGTAATTAGGGTTTATCCCACCAAACTCAAAAAGAGAGAGAGAGAAAAATATTCTCATTCTTCATCTGTTCTAATTAATAATTTCCCAAATTATACAGACAACACCACACCATCAACTTACCACCACCACTCAATCTTTCGTTTCCGTCTTCTTTAACAGGAAAGCCACCACCAATCTTCGCAATATACGTACGCTGTATATATACATATAAAAACTAACAGTTTTCAAAGCTCAGATTATCACACAAGTTCAAAATGCCTAACAATAATGCAAAAACAAAAAGAGACACACACACGCACGCACACGCAGAATGAAGAAAAGAAAAATAAATGGGAAAGAATTGAAAATTAGGGCATGAAACCACCTTTCGAGAATTAGGGTTTGTAGGCTGCAAAGAGACAACGACCCCACCAGCGCCTCCATATGCAAAAGGAAAGACGCAGGTACCGAAGAGATTGGAGGTCGGGAAAGATTAAATGAGGATTGAATTCAAAGGCTGGGGCTTTACCGTCGTGAAAAGGAGAAAGAAAAGAGCCGTACCGAGAAAAGAGGAGGTGTGGGAGTTTCTTTAACCAGAAAATGGAGAAGGAGAAGCGGACACGGAGGTGACGGGGCCCCTCGCTCATCACAGAGAAATTAAGTGGGGGAATTTGTCGATTGCGTAGCCTCATTGACAAAAGGCGCACCTCTAGATTTAGATACTCTTTATTTATTTATTATTACAGCTTTTAGTTTAGCCTCACACCTACAAACAACTCGCGGCCGCCCTTTCTCTTTCTACACACACTAATTAAGTTCACACTCCAATATATCTATACATGTTTTTTTACTGGTCTTACGAAAATAAAAAAGCTGTTTTGTTATTGCAAAAATAAATACTATTACTAATTATAAAAACAAATAAAATATAGTCATTTTTATGTAAATATATAAATTAATTTACTTTTAGTAAAAAATCACGAAAATTATTGTCTTGCGACAATTACACGAATATGATGTGTTCCTGTATTCGTGTAACACTTCTAAATGAATATACACAAATATTCGGATTTGTTCGTATAATTGTGTAACAATCCATTTTAAAATTATTACATGAATATACGAACATATTTTTTAATTTTCTTTTTCACATTTTTGTTATTCTTGTTTTCTAGAAAATATTTTAGTAATAATGACTAATTTTTGTCTTTATTGTAGAAAAGAATAGCTAATTAAGTTGCAATTTTATGTTCATCGTGTTTATTTTATTTTTCGTTTGTTGAGAGACTACATATAATGGTTGGTCGGTGTTACTTTTTGATGAATGACTTATTCCGGGAACAAATAATGCGTATCCATTTTTAACCAAACAGGAATGCAAAAATTTGGCAAAAAATAGAAAAACAGAACTGAACGTATAAAGTTGTTGTACTAAACGTATAAATTTAATATACCAGGTTCAACACAACAACTTCATATTCAATGCAATATTTTATATGTTTAGTGCTTTACAATAATTTTATACGTTCAATATAACTTTCTAATTTTTATCAATATTGTATTTTTACATGATACTTCTTATATATATATATATATATATATATATATATATATACACCTCTAATCTCAGGATCACATGACACAATGAGTATTAATATTTCATGACCGTCACTAGGGTGTAATTGAACCGAGTCGATCGAACACCATCGTGCTAGCTTGGTTTGTTTAGTATCAAGTCAGTCTTGAGTTTTATTTATCGAATATTTGAGCTCACGATCTTATTCGAGCTTTAATCGAACCCAAATAAACTTTCTAAATTTAGATATATGTTTAGAATATTGATTATTTTATTTTAAAATAAATTATTTTATGCATAATAACACAATATATTTATTGATTTCTTATAACAAATAAAATAGTTAGAGATTTAATACAATAATTACTAATTATAGAAAGAAAATAATTATATCTAGTTAATAATTTTATATTTTTAAAGTAAATCGAGTTAACGAACTTGTTCACGAGCTAACGAGCCGAATACTATCATGCTCAAGCTTGGTTTGTTTAGCTAACGAGCTTTACTTAACAAACTCGAACGAACTTTTATCGAGCCGAGTTCCGAATAGCTCACGAATAACTTGACTCATTTACAGCCCTAACCGTCACACGTTTTTATTTTATTTTTGTATCATAGAAATAAATTGATGAGGATAAAATCGTGACAAGACTAGGAGAAACCTAAAAGAAGCAAACTTACTGTTATTAAAATTGCACCATTCCTCTACGTGGGACACCATTAAAGATTGATCAAAGAATGTACTGTAGCAAACAGTAACTTAGGTTTGTTTAGTGTGTGTGTTGACCTAGTGGTAGAGTGGTTAATGTCCGAGGCTAAAGGTCTCGGGTTCGAGTCCACCATGACGCAGCCTTTAAAATTTCTGTATTAATTGACAAAAAAAAAACTTAGGTTTGTTTAATGGTAATATCTACTTAAAGATTACAAAATAACGATGCAATTATTTAAAAAAAAGTGAATATTGTTTTATTAATTTGGGATGGAAAGAAGAGTACATGAGTACTCTCTCATGAAAACCCCAAGTCTCTCTCAGACAGAGACGCTTTCTAGATGTGAATAAAGAAATGGATAACTTTACTATGTTTTCAGTAATTAAACTTTTATGAGCATCGACCACACAGAAAACCCTTTTCTTCTCTTGCTACTATCTCCATCTCTCCTCGTTGATAAACTGAAGAATTCATTTTCAAACCGAGATAAGGATTTCCAAATCTTTGTCTCGATAAATATCTAATGTAACAAAGTAGGGTTCATTTCTGCCTCTGTAATCCTATCCTGTCCCACAAAAATGTTCACCAAGAGTAATGCATACAATTTCCCACACCCCTCTCCTCGTACCTCCGCCGCCTCCCTTGTCGGCCTCAACGCCCACGACTTCTTGCTCCACCACCACGACATGCTCTCCGCTCATCAATTCGCCGCCGCCAATCAAGAACTCTGCGGCCTCAGCGGGGACCCCTCCGCCGCGGCGAACCAATGTGCCGCCGCTGCCAAGGCCTCGAAGAAGGACCGCCACAGCAAAATCGACACGGCGCAGGGCCGCGGGATCGGAGGGTTCGGCTCTCTATCGAGTCGCTAGAAAGTTCTTCGACCTTCAAGAAAACCTAGGTTTCGACAAGCCCAGCAAAACCCTTGATTGGCTGCTCACAAAGTCGCAGACCGCCATCCAAGATCTCGAGGAGATGCGAGAGAGGGACGCCGCCGCCGCCGGCTCCTCCGAATGTGAGGTAGATTCCGGGAGGCCGCCTTCGAGAACGGAACCCATTTGAAGCAGAAATTGGTCGTCAGCAGCTCATCAAGCAAACTCAAAGCAGACGCTGCGAAGGATTCGTCGACGAACCTTGCGAAGGAGTCGAGGGTGAAGGCGAGGGCAAGAGCGAGAGAGAGGACGAGAGAAAATGTGCATCAAGAAGTTCAACGAGACCAGAAACACCATCAGTGGCGGCGCCTCAGATTTCAACCCGACCCAATTCATGAACAATCAACTCGAGTTTCGCAAGATCGCAACCGCTGCTTCGACCAGCAATATCAATCTCGGATTTCGCGAGGCGATGCAGCTCCATTGCCACCAAGCTACGAAGCAGCAGCGAATCACGAAGACCTAATTCAAGAATCCATTGTGATCAAGAGGAAAGTGAAGAATCCATTGGGATTTCAGCAGAATCTCATCATCTCGAGCTCCAACTATGGCGTCCCAGCGCCGTACAACGCGGCCGCGGCGGAGAATTGGGACAACATCTGCGCCATTTTGGATCAGCACAAGTTCATCAATAGGTAAAGAAAAAATCATTTTCAAGAATCTTTTTTATTTATTTATTGAGATTGTGGTTGATTTTAGCAGCGCTTCAAACAACTAGGAAAGAAAAGGAGATAATTTGGGAGGCTACACTAGCAGTTGAGGTCAGGATTTGTTGAAGTTGTTTACACCTTGTGCTTGAGGCATATATGTAAGTTCTGCTACCTTATTTTTCTTGAATTTCTCCCATTGATGTAATATGGTTGTCAGGACTTAAAGAAACCAATTTAATCTACTATTGCATTGATAATATTGTCTTTTTTTTTCTTTCTTTTTTTTCTTTTTTACTTTTTCTGGACACAAAATCTGCCTTGAATATTTTGTTGATTGTGGTGTGTGTAGTATTCATCCATGTTAGTGCACTACACTTTCAATGACAAAGATCGTGCTTTTGGTTATATATAGCTGGGTTTATACCTAATGGTCCTTAATAAAACACACTGGATAATGCATACTTATATTTTGACTGATTTAGAAGTTGTTTTTGTCATTATATTTCTGAATGCCCAGTTATTTCCAAACAAAGTTGGGAAATTATTCAAGATATGAAGAAGGTTCAAATTACTAACATCAAAATCAGTTGAAAAGGCTTATATAATATTATGTACAGATCGAGTGGTTAATTTAGAAATCTCCATTAAAGTATAAAATATCAACTCATGAAATCGTTCGAATTTACCATAAAAGTATCGAGATTACGGTGAAAATGGCTGAATTGAAAAATGAAATTCGCTCATCATTTGATTCGAACTCGGTATTTGAATTCATAAAGCAAAGTGATGAATTCACCATAGATCTTCCCAAATGAAGGGCTAAAAATGATTCATATTTTATACCTTATGATTGGTTTGTATTTGACCCAATTATATGTGTATATATGGGTTGAATCCAGCAATAACTCATCTTTTTTTAGAACTTGAGAATTATGCATGCACGTATAAAGTTGATGAACAAAATCTATAAAGTTATGCACAAAGAAAATATTGTAAAATTATTGCACAACAAAATAATTTTAGAAAGTTTTGTTGTGCACAACTTTATATGGTTTCTTGCATTATCCTTACACGTATTATGCATAGTACTCATAGTTCTAAAAAAAGATGCAATTCTCATTTGATTCACTCTCTATACATATATATTTAAAGTGAGGTTCAAATAAAAATTATTTTTAACATGAGAACTAAGAATTACGAAAATTTGCTATGAAAAAATGAATTCGTTATGAGATGAATCCGCTAGAAAATTTACCAAATCCAAAACTCAAAATTTTTCACCCGAGTTGAATCCCATGAGGAGCGAAAATTCTATTTTTGGATTGAGTAATTTTCCAAGAGATTCATCAATTTTCTGATGAATTCGTCATTTATTGGTTCTCACATTCTCACTATAAAAATGGTTCTCACGTTAATCTTCTCATATATATATATATATATATATATATATATAGATGAAAAAACATATTTTTCATAAAAACATAAAAACCAATAACTTTACGTACAAAGTTATTGCACCACCTAAATATTGATAAATAGTATTGTCTTTTATTAGAACTCGAGGATGCATTAACTTTATACGTACAATGCATTGGTTTTATTTTTTGAAAAATAGATTTTATTATAACTCAATCATGTATATATATATATAAGGGTTAACGTAAAACTATTTCTATTGTGAGAACGTGAAAATAAAAAATAATGAATTATTGTGAAAGTTAATGAATTTATCGGGTAAGTTATTGAATCCCAAAAATAAAATTTTGCCCTCATGGGATTCGATTTGGGTTGAAAAATTCGAAATTTTGGATTGATAACTTTTCAACGGTTTGCTGACTATCATAGCGAATTCATTTTATTCTTAGTTTTTACGATAAAAATGATTCTCATTAGAATCTAACTAACTAACTAACTATATATATATATATACATATATATATATATGTGTGTGTGTGTATAAAGTGAGGTTTAAATAAGAACCATTTTTAACGTGAGAATCAAGAATCAAAAAAATTCATTGTGAATAATTGAATTCGCTATGATAGTTAATGCATCCATTGAAAAAATTATTGAATCCAAAAACTTGAAGTTTTCACCCAAGATTCTAATCCCATAAGGGACGAAAATTTTATTTTTGGATTCATTAACTTTTCAATGGATTCATCAACTTTAACTCAATTTATTATTTTTTGTTCTCATGATATAAAATGACTCTCACGTTAACCTCTCATATAGATATATGTGATAATATTCAAATAAAAATCTTATTTAAATTGAGAATGTGAGAACCATTTTGGTCATTAGATCGTGAAGATCTACGGTGATGCATCATTTTGTTGGATGAGTGCATTGTGCACCACCTAGGTTCGAATCTCATGAGGGCGATTTTTTTGTGTGTGTAGTAACTTTCACAGAGAGTGTATTGTTCTCACGTTTGTATGATAACAAAAGTTTTTGCAATAACTAACTCATATATATATATATATGTATGTATGTATATATAGGGAGTTGATTAAATGAGAATCATATATTTTTTTAGAACATCGGAACTATGAATATGATGTGCAAAGTTGAAGCACAAAACATATAAAGTTGTGCATAATGAAAACATTCTAAATTTGTTAAACAACATAACAATCTTAGAATGTTTTCGTTGTATATAATTTTATAGAGTTTGTGCATAAACTTTATACGGTTCTACATATTCTTAATTTTTCATCCAATACGTTAAGCTTTCTAGCTTTCAGGATCAAAATAAGACGCACTCTCTCCATCTACAAAAAGTATCCTACAATTTCTATTTTGGGCGTCAACAAAAAATATCTCACTTTCTATTATAGTACATCATTTTATTTTATCTCATTCTATTTTACCCTTAAAGTTCCCACTTTATCCACCAAAACACATCTAACAACTATTTTCTTAAAATATGTGCTGGTCAAACAAATGATACTTTTTATGGACGGATGGAATAATAGATTAAATTTTGTTCTAAGTTCGGTCTAGTATTTAGCAATGCCTAACTTACGAAGCATATTTGCTAGTAATTTGACACAATTAAGATTCTAGGGTTATATATATACATACATAATGATCGAGTTAAAAACACACTCAAATTCACTCGCAATCGCGAGGTAATCGTGGCGTGGTAAGTTAACACAGTCGTCTCTCGAGGAAAACTTAACAGGCGATTGTTCATGTCATACGTAAAGCGATTAAAACCTAAACATTCTAATGCCAACAAGGGTTGAACATGCAAGAATAGAAATACGAGAATCAAACAACGATCCTAAGCGGGGTTGTCAATCCCGAGCTAAACTAATAAAGCGATAAATCTAAACCGGGGTTGTCGATCCCTAGTTGAACTACTGGCGATAAATCAGCGATAAACAAAAGCATATGCAATCATATTATTCATAGGGTTTGTCGATCCCAATCTAAATCTAATTGCAAATAAGCGAAAGCAGGAAATCATTACGTAATATAAATCAACGGAACATGGAAATCTAATTCATTGTCACTATGAATTGAATCGATAAAGCAGAGTAATCCAAAGCATAAACAATGAACTATAAAGTTGATTCCACAATAAGCGATAAATCCCAAGAATATAACTTGATTACGAAATAATTCAATAAAGCGAAAGCAAGAATTAAACTATGAATCTAACTCATTGTCTAAAGAATTCCGGAAGAAATCTTTGAAAGGAAAGACCTGCGGCTGCTGTTGGAGAAGAACCAAAATTGAGAATCGAGCTGCGGACTGCGGTGATGACCTAACGCGCATATATATAATAAATGAAACCCAGTAGCGGACTCGATCGTCATTGGATGCAACAAGTTTCGGAGGGCGTCGCTTGTGCCGGACGGAGATGCGCGTCGGACTCGAAGACTTCTGGAGAACAGATTCCTGACCATACGGACGGGATGAGATTCAGATAGTACCAACGCCGGTGAAGGTCGAGCGGTTGGGCTTCATGGGCGCGAGAAGCAGGCGGAAGGCGGTGGCGCTGAAAACCAGCACGGACGGAGCTGCGTGAAGCGGCCAGCGAGCGCGGAGCGGCAAAGGTAAGGGCTGACGCGCGAGAGCCGCGGGCGCCGCGAGTCAGCCGGCCGGACGGTACGCGACGCAGCTGCGAGACCAGCGCTGAGGCGTGGCGCTGGGCGAAAGGCGGCGGGCGGCTGCGAGGCCAGCGCCGGATGGATGCGCGACGCGCTGCAGCAGGACGGCGCTGGGCGTGGCGGCAGGCGCGAGCGCGGCGGCAGCGGGGGCGAGCATCTTGGCGCCGGCTGGGAACGACAGCGTCGAAATTGTTGAACGCGCTGGATCCCAGCGCCGGTTAAGTGTCGGCGGGCGGCGGGGTGTGCGCGGGCGTGCGGTGCGGCGCTGGCGCGTGACCGTCTTGTGGCGTGGGCGCTCGCTGCGCGTGCGGGCGTGTGCGACTTTGGTCGTTCGACCCGTTCTCCTTCGTCGAACTCCGATTTACGATCCGCTTTCGTCTATGAACTCCTGCCGAGATGCTCTTCAATAATATATGATCCTTGGCAGATCCAATTCATCCTATTTTATGCCATTTTCCTACAAAACATCGAGACGAACGAAGTAAGTCCGAATCGATAAATATTACTCGAACCAAAGGCATAAATAGGAAAAACCATAGAAAATGACATGTAAAACAATACCAAGAATCATCACAAAATCATACCAAACAACTCCCCCACACTTATCCATTTGCTTGTCCTCAAGCAAAGTCTATACTAATAAGAGTCAAAAGATTACTCATGCAACTTAACCCTTATTCTAATCAATCAAACCTTATTGCATTTCCCCCACCCTTGGTGTTTACGAATTCAAAGATAATGCGAAATAAATCAAGAACGGCAATTGACTTCCAATAAATAAAAAGGTAATCTCTGCTCAGACCCAACTCTCCGTTAGGGGTGAACTAACTAATGTGGTCATCTTTAGCAACAAGTTTCTTTTATAAAGCACAAAGAATGTTTTAATGATTTTGGAATAATATTGAAGGTGCACTCTCGATGAACTCGAGTCTCTAACGTGGTTTCCATGTTCATTTCTCAAATTACGAGAAAGAGGGATGAATCTCATCCTCCATTTCAACAATCTCAACAAGATACTGGAGCTTTCATTCTCCTCATTTTCTTCTTCTTTTTCACATTTTTTTTTCTTTTTTTATAAATAAAATGAAACAAGTATATAGGCAACCACAATGTTAACACTCCCCCTAACATTAGCCGGACAAATCACATCAATTTCCCCCTATTCAATTTCTATCAATCACAGTCTCGTCAATTCACATTATACTCAAATCATATATCACCAAAAGTTTCGAAAATTCAAAATCAATTTGATCAATACCACAGAGTTCAGTTGCACAAATCAAGATCCTAACTTACTCGCATAGACAAAGCTTACGTTCAAACAATCAAAATAAGCACAAGGGCACGTCATTAAGCAACAAAACAATACATCACGCATACTGGCGAGTAAACATCCCCACATTTTAAATCGAGCACCTTGTCCCGGTGCTCAAAACATTAAAAGCTCAAAATAACCATAGATGATGATACTTCCACGATAATCGACGATATGCGATGTAGATTTGGAGCATCCCAACTTCATCTCACCCGATCAAAATATGCAAATCCTTCCTTCCCAAATTCAAACAAGACTAACACAAAGATAACAAACGGATCAAAGAACAACAAAACAAGCAAAAAAGAAAGAAAGAAAACAAAATAAAAACCGTGGGTAACTCCACGAAGTACTCGCTTAACGTCGTGAGCACGGCGTAAACAGACAACAACGGACTATCCATAGTCCTTCACCGCAGGAATACCATCTCGGCCGGGCGTCGGAGCAACCTTATAAGAGCGAGGATAGTAAAGCAAGTAATACATCAATTAAGCTCAAATCAAACATCTTATTTTCCAAAGTAAAATAAATAACTTCAACTCCTACAGCACAATACTTTGGTAAATTAAGATGTTGACAAATTATAGAAACTACCTCAACCTTTGACCTTTCTTTATCCTCCTCCAAGTGTTTGGGTAGCTCTTTCACCTCCAGAGTGGGTTTTGGCATGTCATCAACTTCGAGTGCCCACTCTTCCTCGTCAGCCGTCCTGGTAACAACTCCCTCGTGGCTCTGATCTAGCACCTCATCCTCACGTACCCATTCTTCATCAATTTCCACCTCTTCTGGTTGCAGCGGCTCGACATGTGTCTCTCCCACCCAATTCTCAATAATTAGGTCACTTTCTAGAACAGTGACCGCCTGGACCTGACCGGATTGGTTTGAAAGTTCCCTCATTGCAAGTTGCCGTTGATACTCAACATACTTAGCAGCAATCAGTCCCATTTGTGCCTCTAAATGCTCAAGAGTTGCGTTTCTATCATCCAATGGCGAATTCGATGGTCGGTGGTCGCTTTGAGCCTCATAGGGTGAGCTTGGAGGCCCCTATGCATCTTGTTGCAAACAACTCGTCCGACTTCTCGGTCATCATTTCTAATTTAAACATGGCGCTGATTTTGGTGTCGTCGGCATCCACATCCCAAGTCGGCATTTGAGGTGGAGGTGGTGCTGCGGGTATGATTGATTGTGAGCGGAGGCGGTTGTTGTGGATATAGTCTTGAGGTGATTGTTGTGGGTACTCATATTGAGGTGGAGGATGTGGTTGCCCGGTAGGCATTGTAGGATTGATCCTCATAGTCTTTGCGGAGGCGATTGTTCCCGTGAGGGATTGGAGGCTTGATCCTCATAGTACGGCGGAGGTGGTTGATCCCAATATGGATTGTAGGATTGTTGCTCAGGGTAGGGATCGTAGGTTTGATACTCATGGTTTGGCGGGTACCCCTCAGAATAATCGAATTGGGCTCCTTCTTCGGAAGAAGAATTTGCCCAAAATGGGGAGCTTTCTCCCCCACTGCTTGACCACATTCGTACTGCTGGTAACCCTGCATTAACAGACACCAACAACAAAAACAAGATCACACGCACCAGGGGGAGAAAATAACGAAAAAAAAAAAAAGAAACACAGAAAACAAACAACACAAACAATACGCCTAAAGTTTTCCCCGGCAACGGCGCCAAAATTGATCGAGTTAAAAACACACTCAAATTCACTCGCAATCGTACGAGGTAATCGTAGCGTGGTAAGTTAACACGAGTCGTCTCTCAAGGAAAACTTAACAGGGCGATTGTTCATGTCATACACAGAAAGCGATTAAAACCTAAACATTCTAATGCCAACAAGGGTTGAACATGCAAGAATAGAAATACGAGAATCAAACAGCGATCCTAAGCCAGGGGTTGTCAATCCCGAGCTAAACTAATAAAGCGATAAATCTAAACCAGGGGTTGTCAATCCCTAGTTGAACTACGAAAGCGATAAATCAAAAGCGATAAACAAAAGCATATGCAATCATATTATTCATAGGGTTTGTCAATCCCTAATCTAAATCTAATTGCAAATAAACGAAAGCAGGAAATCATTACGTAATATAAATCAACGGAACATGGAAATCTAATTCATCGTCACTATGAATTGAATCAATAAAAGCAGAGTAATCCAAAGCATAAACAATGAACTATAAAGTTGATTCCACAAGCGATAAATCCCAAGAATATAACGATTACGAAATCATTCAATAAGCTGAAAGCAAGAATTAAACTATGAATCTAACTCATTGTTCGAAGAATTCCGGAAGAAATCTTTGAAAGGAAGCGACCACAGCGGGCTGCTGGAGAAGAACCAAAATTGAGAATCGAATCTGCGGACTGCGGTGATGACCTAACGCATATATATAATAAATGAAACCCAGCGCCGGACTCGATGCGTCGTCGGACGCAACAAGTTTCTGGAGGGCGTCGCGGCACGGACGGAGATGCAGCGTCGGACTCGAAGACTTCCTGGAGAGAACATACTCCTGACCAGGCCGGACGGAGCCAAGCCGGACGGAGCCGAGATTCGATGAGTACCAACGCCGGTGAAGGTCCAGCGCGGTTGAGCTTCGCGGCGCGAGAAGCAGGAAGAAGCGGCGGGCGCTGAAAACCAGCGCGGACGGAGCTGCGTGAAGCGGCGAGCGGCGAGCGAGCAAGGCGAAGGCTGACGCGCGAGCGCGGCGGGCGCCGCGAGTCAACGCCGACGGGCGCGTGCGCGGCCGCAGACGAGCGCGCGGAGGCGCGGGGGCGGGCGGCGGCGGGAGCTGCGAGGCAGCGCCGGACGGATGCGCGGCGCGCGCGCTGCGAGGCGGAGGCGAGGCGTGGGCGCGGGACGCGGCGGCGGCGGGCGAGCATCTTGGCGCCGGTTGAACGAGCAGCGTTCGAAAGTGTTGACGCGCGCTGGATCCCAGCGCCGGTTAAGTGTCGGCGGCGGCGGGTGCGCGGGCGTGCGGTGCGGCGTGCGGGCGCGCCGTCTTGCGGCGTGGCGGCGCCGCAGCGTGCGCGGCGTGCGACTTTGGTCGTTCGACCGTTCTCCTTCGTCGAACTCCGATTTACTATCCGCTTTCGCCTATGAACTCCTGTCGAGATACTCTTCAATAATATATGATCCTTGGCAGATCCAATTCATCCTATTTTATGCCATTTTCCTACAAAACATCGAGACGAACGAAGTAAGTCCGAATCGATAAATATTACTCGAACCAAAGGCATAAATAGGACAAACCATAGAAAATGACATGTAAAACAATACCAAGAATCATCACAAAATCATACCAAACACATAATATTACGAATTGTTGAATTCCTATGAATTTAAAAAAATTGAGATGTTCGCCCTTTATGAGATTCGAACCTAGATGTATGTATTTAATAGTGATGGATCCACCATAATTTTCACGATCTAATAGCGAAAAATGGTTCCTATTTATATATTAGAATGATTTTTTAATCCAATTATATATAGATCTTCTTCTATAAATGAATATGAAGCAAAGATACTGAATTCATTCTCTATCCTATGTGGATTTTTTGGATTTTTTCTTTTTTATTTATCAAAATTCTTCATTTATTCCAATAATAATAATAATTGTTATCTCCCTACTGATTCCACATCGAATTTTTATGAGATTTATCTAATAAAAATATATATAAAAGGATATTCATAATCTTCAAACAAAAAATTCATAATTGATGAGCGTTTGAGATTAATGCCATTCAAAACGCGTCAATTTAATTTGGCCAAATGAATATATGTGGCTAAATAAATTATTTCTTTAATATAATTTAGCTTTAAAAGAGATATTTTAAACAAAATTTGAATCTCACATTGATTTTTTATTAGACTTTACCAATTGAAATTAAAATTTTAAATAAAAGGATACAATTTGGACCATACATTCATTCTTATGAGACTTCACAAATTTAAATTTAAATAAAAGAATACTTCAATCTCACCTTGATTTTTCATGAGACTTCACAAATTCAAAATATAAACAAATTAATACTTAAATACTACATTAATTGATTTTTCATAGACTTCATCAAATAAAAAGCTATACTTTTCTCACGGCCAAAAAGTCACATTTCAAAGTATTTTGAAACATATAGTTTCTTCAATTTAGTTATAATATAAAATAAAAGTATTTACGATAGAAAATTCACAGACATAATTCAAACAAAATGAAAATGTATGAAGTCAATATTTAGAAATAATAATACAGGATCTCAATTCAAAAAAGAGTATAGAGAAATAAATATGTTTAATTCATTTTATTTTATTTTCTTTTTCCAAAAGTTAGGACATCCATTGGTGAACCCTTACAAAGCTTAATACAAAAAATATCATAACTTATTTCCTCTATTTTTTCCCATTTAATATCTTCATCTTCAAATTTTATCACTACTTATATGTATTACATTAAAATACTACATGTCAAATCATATCTATACAATTAGTAAGCAATTGCACCACATCAATTATCCATCCTACATGATTTTTTTCATATTTTTGTCTTCTTATAGTCCTAAATTTTTCATCCCACATTATTTTTCTATAAAACTTCATCAAATGATCAATTTTTTGTAAAATGATATTTCTACTCTCCAAATTCCAACCAAAAATTAATTTTCTATTAATTGAGTGGTTGAGATTAATATAATCAAACTGAATTGATAATATATTTAATTTAATTTGACCAAATAAGTCATTTTCTACACCATTTAACAGGAAACTCTCTTTTTATTTTGCAAACGTAATGTATAGACAAAATTAAAAGAATAATTTTAGTGTGTGTGTTGGCCTAGTGGTAGAGTGATTAATGCCCGAGGCCAAAGGTCTCGGGTTCGAGTCCACCGTGACGCAGTCTTTAAAAATTTCTGTATTAATTGATAAAAAAAAAAAAAAAAATTTAATCATAACAAAGTACTCGCGCTTAGGTTGTTTTAAAGTTTGTGTTGCGCTGTCCAAGTTGAAAGAAAGAGATATATAAAACAATCAAGAAGATATTTTAGGAGATTGTCAGAAGTATTATTAAATTTTCAGATTTGCGTGTGGCTTTAAATTTTAAAAAAGAGAAAAAAAAAGTAGTGATCAAGCTCCCGAAGGTAGGACTTATTTATTTATTTTTCTCCTTTGGTTTTCTTAATGGATAAAAGTTCAGGAATTCTTTATTTTTTCATCACAAAATTCCCGTATTTCCGTCATGCTGTATGGACGGATAAAATATCATTTATTGTTAAAAAGTATCATTTGTTTTTATCGTATGATTTAGAAAGTATAATTTATATTGAAGAAAAATATTATTTACACTGATTAAAAATATCAAAATATATATGTATGAACGGATATATAGGAGATTATCTAAAAAATTTTATATTCACATAAGAAAGGTCGCATCATTTGATGGATCTTGTGCGCGGATAAATTTAGTGAAGCTTATAAACTCTTTCATCTTTAAAATATTTTATAGTTATTAAACACTAAATTTAAGTTGCATAATTAATGCTGACCTAAACATCTTTTGTGGGACCTCCACAAGCACCTATTTTATGGAGGTGTACATCAAGTGTATAGAGGTAGCATTCTCTAAAACTTAATTACTATTTAAAAGTTGCAGAATATTTGCATAATATATCCTTTAATAAGATGTGAGTATAAAAATTATAATCATTTTATAGGTTAAGGGTTTGTTATATTGTTTCAGAAAGAAGTTGGTCATCTTATTTAAAAGTATACTATAAACATCTTATAAAGCTCATAATATCATTATTAGCTTGACCTTCTAAAAGATATTTTTCTAAAATTAATCAAACAAAACTTAAACAGCCTATAGGTAGTCATTAATCAAATACCTTTCTAGGGTATTAAGGTCTGTCAAAACAAAGTAACATTTGCGGATAATGTATATATATTTTTTGGATAAATAATTTTTTAGGTTGTAAATTATAACCAAAAAGGGAAAAATATTTTGTTTCCCTGGTATGAAATTTAACATTCTATAATGTAAGAGAAAATTTCATAATATAATATTTGTAGGAGGCAATTTGTCGTGAAGTACTCGCATTTGTAGGGATGTCAATAGACGGATTTTAGCCGGACCAGAACCAATAAATAAGTATCGGTTTTGGTTCCGGACCCAACTCATTAGATATCAGACCCAGATCAAACCCGAACCATCAAGTATGAGTCTGAAACGGTTCGAATCTAAGGGGGTTTGAAACAAGAACCAGACTAGAACTGAAACCGTTGCTTTAAAAATTTAATGGGCTATGATTGTTTTCGGATCAGTATGAGTAAAACTGATTCATTGACAACCTACTTAAGCTTAGACTTGTCAATAAACGAGTTTTATTCGGACCAAAATCAATAAATAAGTATTGGTTATGGTTTTGGAACCAGAACCGAAATCGAACCGGACCATCAAACTATAGGTCTAAACGGTCCGGGTCTAAAGCGGGCCTAGAATCGGAATCGAAATCGAAATCGGAACCAAAACCGTTGTTTTAAAATTTAATCGGTTATGAGCGATCCTGAATCGGTTCGGGTAAAACCTACCAATTGACATCCCTACGCGTAAGGATGCTTGGGAGCCACATCTAATTAGATTTGTTTTATAAACTCATTCAATTAGACTTAATGAACTCTAATTGGGATGGATAAGTCTTAGTTGGGTATAGTCGAGAACAGTGGCGGACCCGGGGTTGTAGTGGGGGCGTTGGGCCCACTGAATTTTAAAAAATAGTAAGGATATAATAGTAATTTTATATTTAATAATTAAAAAAGTATATTTAAAAATATAAAATATGTAAAAAATAGTCTATATTATACTTAAAATAAATATATAAAAATTGAAAGGGAGCTAAACATAGAAAAGAATGATTTGTTTCTTTTTTTTGGCAATGAAAATACCAATTTTGATTATTACAGTGGACACATTAATTATTTTTTAAACATATAGCACTAAGTTTTAATTTTTCATATTACATTGTTATTTATTTTTAATTTTAATTATAAAATTCTTTTTATGAATTTATAAAATAATGATTATTTGGACCTCATATATTTGTTTTGGACCCTCTGACCAAAATGTTTGGTCCGCCAGTAGTCGGGAAGTACTTACATGAAACTTAATTTGTCTATTTCTAGTTTGACGCCTCTTTTCTACCTCTCTGGCAATCACTTTAATTCGCTTCTAGCCAGTTAATTACTAAATTTATGAAAGGTTCATCACAACATTTTGATAGAATTAACTAATTAAATTTAAACAGTAGCTTTTCGTTTTGCAGTTCTTCATGCTAAAGTTTATTCATGCGATACTATTTATTATTGGTAATTGTTTTCCCAAATGAATTCTAACTCGTTTTATTAGACTCATCATTCATCTGACAGTGTGCGTTATGTCCCTAGCTAGACGCTGGTTAGATAGTGGAGAATTTTGAAGAAGAAAAAAAAGGTAGTACGAAGTTGAGTGCTAACTCCCATAATCTAGCTAGGTTAAGAAATAAGTGACACTTAGATTTGCACATTCGAAAATATATATCTATCACAACCGTCTGTCATTTGCAACGACAAATTCTTTAACAAGTGGAAGACATGAATATGAAGATAAAGTTTAAAAATCAAATGGTAAGAAATGATGAAGCATAAAATCTCTGTGCACTTAACAAAAATAAAAACAAAAACAAAAAAATAAAATAAAATAAAATAAAATATTGAATTAGATCTTGATTGGTTAGTAACTATTACCAACAGTAGGGATGTCAATGGGTGAGTTTTACTCGGACCAGAACCAATAAATAAGTAATGATTACGGTTGAAGGCCACCTATTAGACACCTGGATCGGGCCGGACCCACACCATCAACTATGAGTCTTAAGCGGTCCGGATCTAGAACCAGAACCGGATAAGAACCAGAACTAGAATCGAAATCGTTGGTTTATAATTTAATGGGTTATGAGTGATTTCGAATCGATATGGATAAAACTAGTTCATTGACAAGCCTATTTAAATTTAGACTTGTCAATAGATGGATTTTACTCGGATCGAACCAATAAATAAGGTTACGGTTACGAAACCGAACCGATTTGAATCGGACCGACCATCAAACTATAGATCTAAATGATCCGGATCTAAAGCGGTGCAGGCTGGAACCGGAACCGAACCGAGCCGCTTGTTTAAAATTTAATGAGTTTTGAGCGGTTTCGGATCGGTCAGGATAAAATCCACCATTGACTTCCCTAACGGTGGGGATCAAATTCATCTTCCACATTTGGTGGTAGATTGTTTAGAATAACACAATTTTCTTGCACCTAGCTCCAAGCCTTCTTCCTACAAAATAGTTTCAGAAGTCTATTAGAGAGAGAGAATTGTGAGGCATTAATCTTTTATTTGTAGGAAAATTTACTTATTTACATGAGAATAGTAACAGTTATAATATCATGGCTTCGTAATTTAAGGGGTTGATAATATTGAAAGAATTTAGAGTTGTTAAAATTTAGGCAGAATGACGACATATATATTTTTTTGTATCGTTAGGTACATAGAGCCCTGTGTCATGATTTGACTCACATACTAGAAAGTATTACTGTACTTTTTCCAGTCATCGTTCTGAGAAACATTTGGCTTAGATCTATTTTATAAAAAAAAAAGAAAAAGAAAAGAAAAGAACCAATTATTAGGCTCTAGGTTTAGGTGTTGTCTCACTTTTGTTGGCCATCAAAATATTTAATTGAAAATCTTTTTTATTATATTGATAGTCCAAAATTGAAATTTAGAAGATGACTTGAGTTAACCTGACTTTCATAAAACAACTATTCAAGTTTATATATTATTTCAATTCGGCCTGGTTAAGTACAAACAGAAATACTAGTTCGACTTTGCTTTACTTGTTTTGGGCATTTTATTTTAATTTTTGGTTCGGTTGGTTCCAGACAAGACCAACCAAACGCTCACTTTTATTCAAGAAGTTGCAAATGTCTAGGTTTTAAAAAATATAAAGAAAATTCGATAATTCAATATAACAAAAAGAAGTATGATGACCAATAGAACAAAGTATAATTGAACGATGATTTAAAGAAAAAACTGCATTTGATCATTTATGATTGTTTCAATTGTTTATTGTATAGGTTTCATTAATATAATTTTTTTTGTCCCCCCTTCTCTATTCAAACATTTCTTAGAAACAAAAATATTTACTGTAAATTAAAAAATAATTTAAAAAGAACATAAATCTTTAATGAAAAATAGATTCTTTTAGCATCATAAATTGACTTAGTAAGATTTTTAGTTCGAACTTCAATGATTACATTAAAGTTCCATAAATTGATTTAATGCCAATTTTAACATGTTAGTGATTTTTCCGATATTAGAAAATTCAATTAATAGTTAGATTTTACTTGTAGCATTTCCATCTGTATAAATTCAATACGTGGAAAAATGAGATATTTCACGTTATTAAGAAATAACGTAATTTTATGGGTATTTTTTTAAGACACGTTAATTGGTGGAAAATGACGGTTCGAATGCATCACATATGCAATGATACATAGTTTAAATTTTAGAAGCAGTAACGGAGCTAGGCCCCTTAAGATAAGGGGGACAAAACATCTTTGCCCTTAATTTTATTAATTTTGCTGAGCAAGCTTTTAATAATTTTATACATAATTATGATATTTAGAATATAGTTTAACAAAATTGAGGTGGAGCATTGGCCCCCACTTGAATGTGGCTCTGCCACTGTTTAGACGACTGGTTTTGACTTCCAGATCTATCCAAGCCTCACTTGAATGTGGCTCTGCCACTCTTCAGAAGACTGGTTTTGACTTCCAAATCTATCCAAACCTCCCCTTGAATCGCCCTTGATCCCGACCACACGACCCAACATATATTAAAAACATAATTAAGGGGATACATTTTTCATACCACTATAAAAAAAAGAGTAAGTTGTCCGACAAAAAATACCATCGGTAAATTAAGAAATATCATAGGTAATTACTATTATCAACGGACAAAGAGAATTGGTAAAATCGAAGTCGGTAAATTTACCAACAAAATAATATAGTATCAATATGTAGTACATAAATATCCACTACTCTAAAACTAGTATCAGTTAGATCCCAAGTCTGCATCATCATCTGGAGGGTCCTGTTGTCAACGGGTCATCGTCTGTTGGCGGATGAACATCTCCTGGAGGGCCTGGACCTGGCGCTGCAGTTGGAGTCTCTCATTGCACTCTGCCTGCAGCTGCATCTGTATCATATCAATCCGCTCATTGCACTGCTGATGTGCCTCAAGTCCATCTGTTGTAGAACTACAACTTGATTACCCTATGCATATGCTCCATGCTAGGGTACCAGTGCCGAGCATCCTCTGTTTTTTATCGAGACGGTCTCTCATAACCTCGTTCACGTAAATCTGACTCAGATTTTCCCTCTCTCCCTGCTGCTCAACAATTATAAGGTATCAAGAGATAATTATTCTAGAAATGAATTATCTTCATAGAAGAAGATAATTATTGTATTTATTAGATGTGTTAGAGTCCTATCACATTAGGATTCTAGGGAGAACACTATAAATACATGGAAGAAGAAAATCAAATGATCCACCTCATAGGTGATTTTAGAAAATCTTGATCACGTAAAGGGGCGAAATTTTGTGGTGTTCTCCATAGATTACTCTCACTCAATATTGACGATTAGACATCCGAGACACAGTCCATAAGATCAAAGATGGAGTCAGCAGTTGATCAGATTTGTCAGAAATTCACAGGTAAACACGTGAAAACCCATATGTGATGCAATTAATTATACAGTAACATGCTAGGAATATAATCGATGTATGGTAAATTAAACATTCAAAATAGATCCTCGGGAACACGGTTAAATTCAATTTTCCTATCAATTGGTATCAGAGTCTGGGATCAGTATCTTGACTATGTTGGATTAATTCACGTTTGATTATTACGTATACTATATTTAATTGCCATTTGTCGTTCATCGTTGCTCAATTATTTTGGTTTTTGTCGGAACCAAGAGAAAATATGTGGTTAGGTTAGAATTTTATTTATTTTATAAATTATATCTGTAGAAATGAAGAACGAGACGATGCATGACGGAGGCACGCGGACGATACACGTGACGGAGCGACGGGCAGTTTGCGTGCAAACATACATGGGAACTGCGCAGCACAACGTTCGACAGTGCCTGGGCGGGACGGCCAGCAACAACAACAGCACACACAAGCTCCAATGTGTGGGAGCCCGTCGCGCAAAGCGCGCTGGGAGACATGACATGCAGGGCGCACACTATGCGCTGGGACTACAAAGGCGAAGCTCGCGGCTGTGCGCACAGGCGTGTAGCGCCAGGTGCATGCACTCACAAAGCATGCGGGAGGGGGCTGCGTAGGATCTTGACAACGGCGTGACGCAGCACACGAAAACAGCTCTAGCATCAAGAGCGACACGGGCGGTGGCCGTACTAAGCTGTGCCCTAACGTGTAGGCTCAGCGTGCGGCCCAACCCACTTGGGTTGACCCGACTTATTTTTGACACGACATGAATCCGGTTCGACCCGGATCTATTTTTCTGACCCGCTTCTGACCCAAATAACTGTTTTGACTCAAATTTAGTTTTTCGGTCCAAAACTAGTTTTAACGAGTCTGGTCCGTGTTCGAGCACGCAAGGCCCATTCCAAAGATAAATTGAAGATTTATACTGTATAAATTTATGTAATAATTTAGCAAACTCGAAGGAACCACGTACATACAAGGCGGCGAAACACATAAAAAGAAAATACCACATCATATGAGAAATCTTACGACGAGGAGATGTGCTTATTGAGAAGATTAATACTGCGGACAACCTGGCTGACCCATTCACGAAAAGCCTACAACGAGTAGTTTACGTCAAGCATGTTCGAGGAATTAAGATTGTGCAAGATGGACCCCACTTAGTTTAAGAATTTTTTTGTATAAGTGGAGAAGCAAAGTGATGGTGTTTGTAATACCTAGTAGGGATTGTATAATAAAAGTTTACTTTAGTATAAGTGAGAGATTGTTGGATTTACATACTGAAAGAAGATTGGTTGAGCTTGTATACCATGTTTCTTGTTACCACTATTCTGATCTCCTATCTGAATTATTTACTTAATTGCATATGTTGTCCATTTATCTCATACAAAAGTTAGATCATATAGTGTGTAGAAAATCACAGAAGTCTGTATTGTTGGTTAAGTTGGTTGTGATATACTTCCTCCGTCATCAAAATCTTGCATTTAATTTCTTTTTGGGACGTCCACCAAAACTTTTATTTTTCATTTTTGGGAACATCAACTATCCTCAATCTACAACTTATTTACAAAAAAATTACACATGACCCACCTTTTTACTCTCACATCTCATTAATATATTCAATTATTATCTGCACTCATTTTACACCCACTATAATTTATTAAAACTCGTGTCACCAAAAGCAATGCAAGCTTTTGGTGGACGGAGAGAGTAAAAAGGATCATAATCGAGACAACTTAAGGACGAGTTGTTGGTATAATATGTAGTATAGATAAGAAGTACATTGACTTGGTTGCTTGACTATGTTGGTACGTCTTGATGTATTGATGGAGTTATTCTATTTAACCGTCGTGAATAACCTGGATCTCGATGATTTTACGTTGATCTAGATCTCGATAAGGTTCATGTTAGTATGAGTTACTGACCATCACTTTGACTTGTTATGGGTGAGAGTTACATGGAATAACTCAATATTCACCGCATCTTTGGTGGTGGTAGTGCTTGTATGTCATGCTGGTTACCTGTATCGAGTTACCATATCCATTTAGGATAATGACGTCCCTTTAAGAAGCTCAAAATGTTTATAGTACTAAACGCTACAGATTGAGTTAACTCAAGTACAATAATAAAGTTGAGTGGTACTACTTAAAGAATTAAAGAGATTAATTATTTTAAGCAGCCATAGTGCTTTAAATAATTAATGGACGTGCTATATCTTAAAGATGTGAATTCATAAGTCTAAGTACAAGCCCGACTCATCTTCGATAATAAATGGGTAAGTCAGCATTTTTTCTCTAGTGGAATGAATGAATGTTTATAATTAATTTATGTTCTGGGCTAAACATAAGATAATTTATTCATTTTATACCCATATTTATTCTTTGTATTTTATTCCTGTGTTGGTCCATCAAGGTCTATTACTACTGTAATTTTCGGCCATCCCCCATTGAATCTCAATAAGATTCTGCTTTGATTAATGTATTATTTATTTAATATATCTCTTAGTCTAGATATACATATCTAATTGAAGGAAAATATGATTTTACTCCTCTTCCCGAGGATCTCATTGGGTTTATTTAATATATCTCTAAGTCTAGATATACATTATTTAATTCATTATACAGTGATAATATACCTATCATTCATCTATATAATTAATTGCAACACGTCGAATTTTTGGGATATGAGATCAATGACAGACTCCAGCTTTGATCTTATGGGTTGTATCCCGGATGCCTATTCTTCAATACTGAGTGAGAGCAATCTATGGAGATCACTGAAAAAATTCACCTCCTATTTTGATCTATGAGATTTTGAAAATCTCAACAAATGAATATGATTAATTCTGATTTTCTCTCACATTGTATTTATAATGCATTCCTAGAATACTGTTTAGATATGATCATTGCATATCTAATAAATACAATAATATCTTTGCAGATAAAATATATCTCGAATAATTATCTCTTGATATCTAATAATATCAGATAATATATCTTGATATCTAATGATATCAAATAATATATCTTGATACTTAATAATATCTAGATAATATCTATCAATATACTGGAGATGTATTAAAATAATATATTAATCAGAACAAAGTCTTAGTGAGACTCGCATGTAGTGGGTGAAAATATCGGCAAATCCGGACCTTGATGGGACGATCCGGAGATCACATGCAAGGAATAAAATTGGCCTAAAATTAATTAATTATCTTATGTTCAGCCCAATTTATAACATAAATTAATTCATAAACATTTATTCATTCCACTAGAAAATAAATGCTGACTTGCCCTTTTATTACTGAAGTTGAGTCGGGCTTGCACTTAGACTTACGAATCCCCATATTTAAGATATCGCACATCCATTAATTATTTATAGCATTATTCTGACTGTTTAAAATAATTAATCTCTTTAATTCCTTAAATAGTACCACTCAACCTTATTATTGTACTTGAGTTAACTGAACCTGCAGGGTTTAGTAAAATAAACATTTCGAGCTTTTTAAGGGGACGTCATCATCCTAAACGGATACAGTAACTCGATACATGTAATTAGCATGACATACAAGCACTGTAACCACCCAAGATGCGGAGAATCTTGGGTTATATCATGTAACCCTCATCCATAACAAGTCAAAGTGATGGTCAATAACTCATACTCACCTAAAACCTTATCGAGATTTAGATCAACGTAAAGTCACTTAAATCTAGGTTCTTCACGACGGTCGGATAGAAGAACTCATCTCACTGTGATCCATCAATGCGTCAAGACGTAACAACATTGACAAACAACAAAGTCAAGTCACTTCTTATCTATACTACAGCCTATACTGATAACTCGTCCTCAAGTTGTCTCAGTTGTGATTCTTTTTATATCTCAATAAGCTTAACCAATCATACAGATTTCTGTGATCTTCTACACATTGTATGATCTAACTTTTGTATGAGATAATGGAACAAACATATGCAATCAAGTAAACAGTTCATATATGAGATTGTAATAATGGTAACATGAAACATTATATACAAGGTCAACCATTCTGCTTTCAGTATACAAATTCAACAATGATATCATTAGATATCAAGAGATAATTATTTTAAAAATGAATTATCTTCATGGAAGAAGATAATTATTGTATTTATTTGATGTGTCAAAGTCCTATCAAAATAAGATTATTGGGGTAACACTATAAATATAAGATAAGGAGAAAATCAGATCATTCATCTTCTCAGTGCTGATTTTTAAAAATCTCATACACAGTAATTGGGGCGAAAATTTGTAGTGTTCTCCATAAATTACTCTCACTTAATATTGGTGATCATGCATCCGGAACATAGTACAGAAGATCAAAGCTGGAGTGAGAAGTTAATCAGATTTACCAGAAATTCACAGGTAAACACGAAAAAACTCTTATGTGTCGTAATTAATTATATAAGAGCATGTCAGGAATATAGTCAATATATGGTGAATTAAACATCCAATATAGATTCTCGGGAGTACGGATAAATTCAGTTTTTACAGCAATATGTCATTATGGTTACCTGTATCGATTTACTACATCCGTTTAGGATGATGACATCCCCTTAAGGAGCTCAAAAGATTGATTTTATTAAGCCCACATGTTGAGTTAGCTCAAGTATAATAATAAGGTTGAGTAGTACTACTTAAGAAATTAAATAGATTAATTATTTTAAGCAATCAGAGTGCTATAAATAATTAATGGACGTGCAATATCTTAAATAAGGGGATTCATAAGTCTAAGTATAAGCTCAACTCAATTTCGATAACAAAGGGGTAAGTCAATATTTATTCTCTAGTGGAATGAATGAATATTTATGAATTAATGTATGTTATGAGCTGAATATAAGATAATTAATTCATTTTAGGCCCATCTTTATCTTTTTATGTCTGATATCTGGATTGACCTATCGATGCCTAATTTCTAATAGATTTTCAGCGAACCCTAGAAGTCTCATTGAAACACTGTTCTGATTATTGTATTATTTATTTAATACATCTCCTAGTCTAGATAGATATTATATGATATTATAACATATCAAGAGATAATTATTCTAAAAAAGAATTATCTTCATAGAAGAAGATAATTATTGTATTTATTAGATGTGTTAGAGTCTTATCATATTAAGATTTTAGGGAGAGACTATAAATACATGGTAAGTGAAAATCAGATCATCCACTTCTCATGGGTGATTTTCGAAAATCACTAGTCACACAAAAGAGGCGAAAATTTTGTGGTGTTCTCCATAGATTACTGTAATAACCCGAAAAATTAAAAACTTTTATTAGCGATGCTTAAACCAATTACTTAGAGTGCTAAGACCTTATTTATGTTTAAGGTGACCAACGAAACGAATTAGAATCGATTCGGAGATCGAAAACTAGATAAATAAAAAACTAGTGACTAGTCCTACCAGATTAGGGTTTCTGAGTAGCCTGATCATAGAATGAAAGATAGAGAATGAATCTCAACAAAAAGATTTCATTTCTAGAATCTTCTTGAGAAAAAATGTGAGAAGCCAAAGAATTGGAATTTTCGGGCATACTCGCCCGGTCAGTCTCAAAAGTACTATTCACGAGCCGAATCCAATTCCAGTCTGTGCTATTCATGAAAATTTATGATAACAATCAAAATCATGAAGAAATATATTATTATGAATTTAAAATTCATAAGAATCAATTTCTGAACAAAATTTTTGACGAACTTAACCGAACGCTGAGAATATATACTGGAAAAACCCTAAACTGATCCGAACGAACCAAAACTCGAACCAAGGGTGTAAATCAACAAGAAATGATTTATAAGACTCAAATTAATTATGAAAGATCAAGAATTCAATAGAATTTAGAATGAGCATAATTTAATCGTCGGACGCTATTTTTCCGCTATAACTCGGAATTGACTTACCGGATGTCATCCGAACTTCATGAAATTATTATAAACTATGAAATAAGTCTTTTAAGGCTATTTAAGAAAATAAAACTTTAAGGTTCCGAGAAATCAATCGAAAGCGCGATAAAACTTAAAGAGTCGGTATTAACATGCCAAATCGGGTAATTTGACCATTCCTTCTCCCAACCACCACCAAGAGACCCCAAATGAGCTTATAACAGCTCTTTTTCTTCACCAATATAGATCATTTCGTTCATATACCCCCTCTCACATTGGAACCCATTTTCGCTCTCTAAATTCAAATCCTCTCTTTTGTTCTTCCATGTTCTAAGCTTTAATCCCCCATTTCAAACCATTCCAACTCTCAAAATCAGTTTATAAGACCATACAAAGGTAGTATTAATCATCCTCTACCATCCTAATGGAGTGGAATTTTTTTTAGAATTTTTTCCATTTTGAAATCCTAGTTCGACCTCCCCAAATTTCGTGGTTTTTTAGCCATCAAATGCTCTCAAGCCATGAATAAAAGCTTATAAATATGTTCTAAGGCTGTATTTAAAATTTGGGAATTTTTGGAGCGTGTTTGTTAATTTTTGATTTTGTTATAATTTCTTTTTATAGGAGATAAAGCATGCTTTTGTGAATATTATTTGATATTGTTTCTTGTTTATGTGTTAGTAGCATGTAAAATAAATATGAGAATTTTTTGGAATTTTCTTGTATTTATTTTGATTTTATTTGTTGGAAAATAGTTGAGGTATAGTGTTTAATATACGATATGAACATCATATATTAATCTTAAAATTATTGAAACACTACTCATATTTTTCACAAATGGACATAATTTATTTAAGTATTTTTAAGTCATTTTTGATTTTATATGTTGAGAAATAATTGAGATATAGTGTTTAATATATGATATGAACATCATATATTAATCTTGAAATTTTTGAGACACTACTCCTATTTTTATGAAAAGGCCGAAACTATGTATAAATATTCTAAGCTTTATTTGATTTTTATTTATTGAAAATAATATAATATGTGATGTTTAGAAATAATATGAACCTAATATGTATTTTTGGGAATTTATTGAACATATATACAATATATGTGTGAGGACAAAAAGAATTCCAAGCATTTAGTTGAAATTATAAATATTTAGTTGAGATTTAAAGTTAATATTACATGTTTATTGCATATTATAAACATATGGTGAAGTGAATAGAATTTATCGAATATATATACATATATATTATAATTACTGAAAATATACATGTAGTAAAAAGCATGTGTTTTAATTTTAATGTAAGATATGAGATGATATTTCATGTTTAATGTATGATATGAGCATGATATGATTTTTGTAGAATTTATTGAACACCAAAGTCAATAAATTGAAATTGCCGACAATATAATACTTATTTACTCATGGTTTAAAATTTTATTTGATGATATGAGCATGATATGGTTTAAATTCTACAGTATGATAGGAGTATAACATGATTTTATTGAAATTTATTGGATACTTATGCTAATTATTGCTAATTATAAAAAACATAGCAAAATGGTTAAGTATGAGTTGATTTTAATTGTGAATGATGCCATAGTAGTTAATCTATAAGTTTAGAATAAATGGTTGTGATTATGATGAATGAATGGAACACTCATGCACACATACACAATGATTATGTATTATGTTAGAAATTAGGGTTTTCTAATGCTTTAGTATAATATATGTTGTGTATGGTGTTGAATAGTTATATTTATGTTGTGCCGACAAACAAAACCCCAAACGTAAACAACATAGTACTTTATGTACGAGAATCTAAAAGAAATCTACAAATTTCGATAACTTAAGAAGGAATTAATGAGAATCGAAGATAGACATAAATTTAAGGTTTTCAATTAATAATAGGATACTCAAACGTGAGTTCCTAAGTTAAAGGAACCGAAAGCCGACTTACATAGTTAATGCTCAACAACGATAACCTAATACGACGTTAGATCGAGCATTAAGACAACTCGACAACGAATAGCGATTATACAACTTATATAATCTCCGATGAGTTAAGAGAAACAAATAATGTCGTAATGTGTAAGCAAAGATTCGAACATAAGATGTCGATCCTTATATCTCAAAGGTCGAGTTAATATTCCTGAAGAACTTCATCTATTCCTAAGTACTTAGTTACATGATAGACTATGATCACTTCAATCATAAGTCAAGACTCCTATTTTATTCTTCGTGCTAATACGACAAGTCGTCAAGCATAACCTACGAGGACGTAACTACAATTGTTAAGTCTAGTTAGTGGCTTGAGAAGATCCTAATATACCAATCATAACTTGATTACTGACAATCTATAACGTAATAACGTTTAGAAGAACACTAAGGTTAAGAGTCGAGGATAGACTCGAAGTATATGACTCATAAGTTGAAGTTCATCTATGAATGATGAAGTAAAATAGTTTGGGAATTTAGGGATGTAAGATAATAGAAATTATCTTAAACCCATCACATGAAATCATAAAGAAACCTTAATTGGGAACTTTAAGTCGTAATTTATAAACGACCTTCGATCGATAAAAAATATCTAAGAAAGTCTATTTTCTTATGAAGGGTTTGATAAATGCGTAGTTGGCGAGGAAGGACAATCATACCGCCACTTAGAACTACTAGCCCGGATTAGCGGTGGGCTCTTTTGAAACAAAATGACATGCATGTCTATCTCAAAGCATGATTTACAAAAGTTTCTGAAATATTATTACATAAACCGTTATTGATCGCCAAATGTTTATGTTTTGTTGTGATTCTATCCGAGATTGGTATATCGATGTGGTATGTGAATGTGTTGGTCCACCAACGTTAAAAATGTAACGATCGAATCCGACTTAGTTAAGGACCAACTTGGATTGTGTACACGTGTGACTGTGTGTTAAGGTTAGCTACCTCGACCGGTCACGACGATTATGTGTAGGTGGCCACCTCTATAGTGCGCGAATGAATGAATGATCAGTTATGGAACAACGTGGATGAAATAGTCCGGCCGGACACACTTTTTGAAAAATGATAAAATATTTGATAGGCATGAGTCTTTTAACTAAAATCCTCGTGCGCTATTGTGGGCAGTTCAATAACTTACAAAGAAAATGTTTTCAGCAATGAGTCCACTGAGTACTTTTGTACTTAGCCCTGCATCTCGTTTTTGATGTGCAGGTTGAGTAGGGATTGATGATGGGTGCGAGGCGGTGCAGAGTGGTAGTTGTTTTGTTGCTTTAGTAGAAAGGATTTCTAGAACCTTGGACATGTATCGTCATATGCATGTCCACACGTTTATTGCTGCCTAACTCTGATATTATTTTGGTATCTTGACTATAACTGCTTTCCATTATCGTATTGAACTTGAGGTCGTACCTCGTTCCTTAAATTGCGCCCTGATTGGGTTATCTTTGAACATTGAACCTTTTGGCAAATCCTTATGTGACTTGAGTTTGTATTGAAACAGCTTATTTCTTTTAGTTTATACACTATTGAGTAGTTAAATGGTTAATTGTATTCATTAGTATATATATATCCGTTGTTTTATTATACTAGTGATGATCCATATGATCCGTACTTCTTTGAGAAGTCGGGTCGTCACAAAGTGGTATCAGAGCACTTGTTCGCTCTGAACCCTAGAAACCCTTTCATTGAATCCTAAATTGAAAGCTGAGTGTTGAAATTGTTTGTGTTTGACTGCCACTGCACTGCACTCCATCGTCGTCCTGCTCAACGAGGAAGAATGTAACTATCTCAACTAAAAGTTATTTTGAAATGATGGAAGTATATGAAATGTGAAATGGACTCACAATATTGCCTTGTTAAGAAGTTGAAATACATTTTGGAAAAAAATGAATGTTTTGAAATTGAAAAGTTGTTTCAAATAATTGGTCATTAGTTTGAAAGAAAGTTGCAAACTTTAGGGGCTTGGTAAAGTAGTAAAATGAGGATACTTGACTATCGCACAATGTGTCTTGATTTGTGTTTACTGTTATATGCAAAGCATGCTAGAAGCAGGATGTAAATGAGTATGTTTCCCCATGAGGACATAGAATCTTAAGACGTATGATCCCTTTTGCGCCGAACTTAGTATGAAAACATAAGGTATCCCCAATTGAACGAAATACTAAGGAAGGACGAGAACATAGAAATCTTAAGAATCACGATCTGAACGGATTCGAGGATAAGAACGCGACGAGTCTATGATGACGAAGCAATTGCTTAACTGTAGGTTCACGCTACTACGAGTCCCAACCTCTCTATGCGAAGGAATTCCGAACACCATGCGTGTTGCCTCTATCGTAACAATAATGAAAAGAATCAAAGTATAACGTTAAGGTAGTATAAAAAGAAAGATCAAATTGTAAGTACATTATAGGAACGATTATGATCGAATTTTATGATGCAAATAGAAATAAGGAATCCAGAACCCAATAAGATAGGGTGACCACTTAGCCTTTACCCGAAGGCTAGACATCGAACGTTTATTCTGTCCTAAGGAACCATGCAGTCTCTTCCCAAAGACCAAACCATGAAAGTAGTTTCATAAGAACTCGGGAATATAAGATGGTTCGGACGATTTTTATGACTAGGCTGCCTTTATCTTCTAGAGTCACACCCGAGGAGGTGGTACGCTCCTACCGTTCCTACCAGATGTACCAAGTAGAAGACATCAACGAGTTCCTTGCTCATTTGGTACGTCATTGGGCTGCTGTACATGCCCATGATACGTCAAATTATGACGGTGTGCTTCGACTAATCATGAGACTGCCATCCGACTTGTAGGGATATACCCGTGAGATATCGGCAGATTATATCTATCGATGCCGAGAGAGCTTCGATCTTGAGGTGGACTTGCCTCTTTTTGTCAGTCACCTGAGCTACGTATTCATGGTGTACGGAGCTACACCATGTGGACCATATCTCCCCGAATAGGAATACACCTAGCGTGATGAGATTCCTGAGTGGTTTCACCCGGAGGTACCTTGTTTGGCATCTGATGGACCTGTATTCTTGCCTGGCTGTGGCATGAACATGTTCGAGGCTGGACCTTTCCGTCCTCTACAACTCACTTTTTCGGTCCTACCGCTAATAAGATTCGAGCCCCGTCATTAACAACCCAGACCATCGTCACCGATCATTCTATGTCAGCATCCATCTCTACCTACCGGCTCACCCCTAACTTAGCCGCCGTCACCCCCGCATGGACCCATGTACCATGATACTGTGGAGGTTGATGATCTATGTGGCCTAGCTGCAGGCATTGTGAGATGAGCTAGTGCCCGTCTTGCTGCTGCTCCGTTTCCAGCCACTGCTTTCAAGGAGATCACGATTGAGATCTATCGAGACCTGGCTGCTATGGGAGAAGCTAGGGTCATTAGAGTCCGAGAGCCCGTGGCTCCCACATTCGATACTGAGGTCATAGAGGAGGAGGATCCAGAGGAAGACCCAGAGGAGGATCACGATGATGACCGCCATCGAGCGATGAGATAGAAGAAGTAGAGCAGTACCCATACTCCGGTTCGACTCGGGCATGATGAGCCCCGCTCATACCCGGGCAATTACGGATATAGTTATTAGGACAAGATAGTGTTTGTCTATATACCCTTGTATATCTTTTTGATGCATGCGGAAATGATGAGTCGTTCCGACATGAACCCTTATTCTGATGACCACAGTAGCGTTTAGATTTTTGTACGCACCGTGACTAGGTACACTGAGTGATACTGATATTTATTTTCGAAACATTATACTCCGTACCTAGCCTCTTGTGGACCTTAAAAGCGATGATGAAAGAACTCATAGAGATATTTGATTTGATATGATGATAGCTCCCGGAGAGCTTTGGTTTTTGAGGTTGCGATATGTGATGTTCGATGACGTGCTAGATTTATGCTTATGATTATACATACATACATACTGTGCTAAGATATTTATGATCATGACGGATGGTATAAGAAGATATTTGATTACGTATATTTATGAAAGATAGAATGCCACTGAGAAGAAAAAAAACCCCGTGAGATAACACCCGAAAGAGAGGACACTCTACCACCACCACCACCGGCTAGAAGGATTGAAGAACTATTCCTCAGACAGAATCCGAAAACCTTCAACGGGACTGGAAATCCCGTGGATGCGGAACTATGGATTAGCGCACTAGAGCTAATCATTAATTTCCTTCACTGAACCTCTCCAGAACACTTGTCATGTGTTGCCTTCCAAATGACCGGTGCCGCCTACTTCTAGTGGGAGGCGAAGAGGAAGACTCTATCGGAGGAGGAATTGAAGGATTATACCTGAGAGGAATTTGAGGAGGAAGTGTATGAGAGGTACATTCCTAAGAGTTACATGAAAAGAAAGGAACATGAGTTCTACAATCTACGTCAGGGAAAGACAACGGTCACGAACTACGATCGGGCATTCTGCGAGATATCGCGATATGCGCCTCAGTTGGTCAACACTGATGAGAAGAGATCAGAAAAGTTTCGGATGAGACTCTGCCATGAGATCCGGTTATCGCTAGCTAGCCATGGAAACCTAACCTACCGTGAGGCCCTCAGCAGAGCATTGGACATTGAAGCCGCTACTGGGAGAGAGGATTGTTGCCGTGCACCCACAGAATCACTAGGGGGATCGTGGGAAGAGAAAGTGGGAAAGACCCCACCAAGGTCAAGGATCCAATGCTGGTCAGGCCGATAGGAGGCCATGGCAAGGGAATAACGTGCCATATGGGCACGGACAATGTAATGGACGTCCCATGGTACCCGCACCTGGCGGGGAAAACCAAAAGTTCGTGTGACTCCCCGTGTGTCCAAGGTGCCATAGGAGTCACAGAGGGGCATGCGCATTCACGAATGATGGATGCTTGAGTGTGGCGAAGGGTCACTACTCCGAGGATTATCGAGGATACGCCAAGGAGGAAATGCGGTCCCAATGTTAAACGAGTCCAACCGTCCGCTATCCAAGCTCAACCGTTTCGGCAACAACTCCCGATTGAGACTTCCGATCGATCCAGCGACCTATCAACCACGGCGACAAGGACAACAACAATGGCGACATTAGCAACAACAATATCGACAACGCGAAACAACATCGGCAACAACCACGAAGACAAAGAATAACAACAACCAAGATCGCAAGCGGGGCCTCGCCTCAATCAAGAAATAGAGTTCCCGTAGGAACAGCCAAGGAACAAAGAAAACTTGGCAGGTATGGGAACACTCCTCCAATTGCCTGTTATCCTACTTTTCGATACTGGCGCATCGTATTCTTTTATTTCTAAATGATGCATAGAGAACTTAGGACTAGATCCTAAACGCCATGAACAAATCATGAGAATTTCTTCACCAGTATGAGGCATAAGAACGGTAACCCACACATGCTCGAACCTAGAACTTGGACTAGGCTCACTTAAGGTCATAACAGATAACCTTCACGTCATACCTATGACAGATGTGGACATAATCCTAGGAATGGATTGGTTAACCGAACATAATGCGACCATCCTGTGTAATGAAAGGAAAATTTCTTCCAACATCCCGGAGAGAAACCTACAGACTTTCACTGGATCAGCATGGGGAGGAGGGTCCCAATCATATCCGCGCTACAAGCAAGGACATTACTGTACAAGATCGATAACCACGCCTACTTTGTCTATCTCCAGGAGGAAGACCAGAATGAGATAAGGATAGAAGACATTCCGATCGTGAAGGAGTATCCCGATATATTTCCAGACGAACTATCGGGATTATCGCCAAACCGACATATTGAATTCATGATCGACCTTGAACCAGGTTCTGCCCCTATGTCGAAAGCCCCATACTGGATGGCACCAAAAGAACTTGAGGAATTGAAGATCCGGGTGCAACAACTCTTGGAGTTAGGTTTCATTAGACCTAGTGTGTCTCCATGGGGAGTGTTTGGTATGAATTTTTGCTTATTCTTGGTATTATTTTACATGTCATTTTTAGTGGTCTGTCCTATTTATGCCGTTGGTTTGATTAATATTTATCGATTCGGACTTACTTCGTTTGTTTCGATGTTTTGTACAAAAACGGAATTAAAATAGGATGAATTGGATCTTCCAAGGATCAAGTTTATTGAAGAGCATTGCGATAGGAGTTCATAAGCAAAAACGGTTTGCAATTCGAGAGGTCGGACGGGCGAGAGCAGGCGATTATCAAAGTCGCGCACGTCGAGCCCGACGCCTTCGATCAAGCGCACTCCAAGGCGTGCACGCCACCCACGTCCGTGCCCGGTAGCGTGCGCCCAAGGCGCCTCGCCGCTGCTGTCCCGCCCGCACGGCGCCTCGCCCAGCACTCAACTCCAGCGCCTACATCGCCGCCCGCGTGCCCTCGGCAGCGGCGTCTCGCACACCCGCGCTCATGTCAGCGCCGATCCTCCGGCGTGTGTTGCCCACGGCCGGCGCTCGATAGCGCCGCAACACCCGCCCGCGCCGCGTTGCCGCCAGCGCTTCGCCCCCCGCCGCGCTTCGCTCAGCGCCGTCAATGCCGCTCACGGCCAGCGCAGATCCATCTCCGCGCGCTCATACAAGGCTGCTTCGTTTCTCCCATCCGCGCTGCGAGCACAACCGACTTTCGATCTCGGCGCCCGCCTCGTCCAGCCCCGCGCGTTCCGGCCAGCAAGCGCTCTCCATGCCAGCGTCGGCGCAGACCTCGGCGCCGTTGGCCTTCATTTCGCGTTCGACCAGCGCCCGGCGCCGGCGCCATCCGGCGCTCAACGCCTTCCACGCACAGCCGGCGCTGTGCATCCAAGCGCGCGTTCTACATTTCCCTCGCGCGCTCAAGCTCACCCGGCGTTCACGCGCAATACAGAATGTTTTCTAAACCTGCGCTCATTGTAAATCGGCGCTCAGTATCATTTAATATATATATCGTTAGGTCATATTTTTACGGGGTTCTTATTTTCTTGTTCGGTTGGCGTGCCGCGACACTCCTTCTCGATTTCTTCGGCAATTCTTGGCGACAACACGTAGATAATTCTTAGTTTAATTCGCTTTTATTTGTTAGATTTAATATTTTAGTTTATCGACTTTTCATTTGTCGAATTAATCTATTGGGTTTATCGATTATTATTATTGGATTTTAGTGTTCCTTTGATTTACATTGCTTAATGATTTCCTGCTTTCGATTAATTCATGTTCTTGTTGGACGATTGATAATTATGATTTATTTGCAATTAGATTCAGATTAGGGCTTGACAAACCCTAAGAATAGGATTGCTCATGCTTTTGTTTATTGCTTTGATTTATCGCTTTCATAGTTCAACTAGGGATTGACAACCCCTGGTTTAGATTTATTATTTTAATAGTTTAGCTCGGGATTGACAAACCCTAGCTTAGGATTGTTGTTTATTTCTCGTATTTCAATTCCCGCATGTTCAAAACCCTCGTTGGTATTAGAATGTTTAGGATTTAATCGCTTTATGTGTATGACATGAACAATAAGCCCTGTTATGTTTTCCTTGAGAGACGACTTGTGTTAACTTATCATGCTACAATTACCTCGTACGATTGCGAGTAAACTTGAGTGTGTTTTTAGCTCGATCAATTTTGGCGCCGTTGCCGGGTAAAACTTTAGGCGTATTGTTTGTGTTGTTTGTTTTCTGTGTTTCTTTTCGTTCTGTTTGGTTGTTTTTCTCCCCCTGGTGCGCGTGATCTTGTTTTTGTTGTTGGTGTCTGTTAATGCAGTGGTACCAACAGTACGAATATGGTCAAGCAGTGAGGGAGGAAAGTTCGTCAGATTGGGCAAATTCTTCTTACGAAGACGGGCCCGGTTCGACTATTACGAGGATACCGTCGAACCATGAGTATCAAGCCCACGATCCTACCGAGCAACAAGCCTATGATCCCCACTGGGACCAACCACATCCACCGCGATGACGAGGATCAAGCTACAATCATTCTCGGGATCAACCACCTCCGCGCACTATGAGGATCAATCCTACAATCCATACTGGGATCAACCACCTCCGCGCGAGATCCGTACTCACAACAACCACCTTCACCTCAAGATTCATACCCGCAGTAGCCACCTCCACCTCAAATGCCAGCTTGGGATGATAAGTTCGTCAAAGTTTGGATGCTTATGACGCCTCACTTCAACGTTTGGAGACGCAAGTAGGACATGTTAATAGCACCTTGATGGTGGTGCAAACAATGGAGGAACTTCCAAACCAATCCAATCGGTCCGGCGGTCACTATTCTGAAAGTGACCTAATTATTGAGAATGGGTGGGAGAGACACGACGAGTCGATGCACCAAAAAGGTGGAAAATGAGAAAGAATGGGCACGTGAGGATGAGAGCGGGATCGAGCCACGAGGAAGTTGTTACAAGGACGATCGACGAGGAAGAGTGGGCACATGAAATTGATAACACGCCAAACCCACTCTGGAGGTGAAAGAACTACCCAAACACTTGGAGGAGGATGAAGAGATGATGAAGCAAGAGAGGCACGTGAAGTTTCTAGCATGCCAAAGCCCACTGAAGTGAAAGAACCGCCCACAATTGAAACGTGTTCCAGGAGGAGGACAAAGTGAGGACAAAGGTTGAGGTAACATCCATAATTTGTCAACATCTAATTCACCAAAGTATTGTACTTTGGGAATTGAAATTATCTATTTCACTTTGGAGAATAGGATGTTCTATTTGAGCTTAAATGAGTTACTATTTTCTTCCTTGATTGTCCTTTGTGCTTATATGGTTACTACTGATGCTCTTATGATCCCTACTGGGACCAACCACCTCCACCGCAGTACGAGGATCAAGCCTACAATCATTATTGGGATCAACCACCTCCGTCGCAATATGAGGATCAATCCTACAATCCATCTTGGGATCAACCACCTCCGCAAAGATCCGTACTCACATCAACCACCTCCACCTCAAGATTCATACCCGCAGCAGCCCACCTCCACCTCAAATGCCGACTTGGGATGATAAGTTCGTCAAAAGTTTGGATGCTTATGACGCTCACTCAACGTTTGGAGGCCTTAGTGGGACATGTTAATAGCACGCTTGATGAGTGGTGCAAAGCAATGGAGGAACTTCCAAACCAATCCAATCAGTCCAAAGGTCACTATTCTAGAAAGTGACCCAATTATTGAGAATTGGGTGGGAGAGACACCTGACGAGTCGATGCAGCCAAAGAAGGTGGAAAATGAGAAAGAATGGGCACGTGAGGATAAGAAGCATGATCAGAGCCACGAGGAAGTTGTTACAAGGATGACTGACGAGGAAGAGTGGGCACATGAAATTGATAACACGCCAAAACCCACTCTGGAGATGAAAGAACTACCCAAACACTTGAAGGAGGATGAAGAGATGATGAAGCAAGAGTGGGCACGTGAAGTTTCTAGTATGCCAAAGCCCACTCTGGAAGTGAAAGAACTGCCTCTACAATTGAAGTACGTGTTCCCAGAGGAGGACAAAGTGAGGACAAAGGTTGAGGTAACATCCATAATTTGTCAACATCCTAATTCACCAAAGTATTGTGCTTTGGGAATTGAAATTATCTATTTCACTTTGGAGAATAGGATGTTCTATTTGGGCTTAAATGAGTTACTATTTTCTTCCTTGATTGTCCTTTGTGCTTATATGGTTACTACTGATGCTCTGGCTGAGATGGTATTCCTGTAGGTTAAGGACTATGGATAGTTCGAAGTTGACTAGATTACGTCGGGCTCACGACGTTAAACTGAGTACTACATGGGAGTTTACCCACATATTTTTATTTTCTTTTTCTTTCTTTCTTTTTGTTTTGTTTCTTTGTTCTCTTTGATCTATCTGTTGTCTCGTGTTAGTTTTGCTCGAAATTGGGCGTCGTCACCGTGAGGTGTGGCCGTGATACTCCGGTTCGCTGCGTGCTCACATTCTAACCTGTCACTTCCATCTATTATCGAAGTCTCTCCTCATGGGCTATTTTGTGTTATTAATGTTTTGAGCACCGGGACGGTGCTCGAATTTAGTGTGGGGGAGAGAGTATTTGGTTTTGTGGGCGTGATATATATATATTTTGTATGCTTAATGATGTGCCCTTGTGCTTATTTTGATTGTTTGGACTTAAGCTTTGTCTATGCGAGTAGGTTAGGATTTTGATTTGTGCAACTGAACTCTGTGGTATTGGTCAAACCTGGATGTATTCACATTTATCTTGATATTATGTTATTGAAGTGCAATGTGAATTGACGAGATTGTGTTAATTAATCTTAAATCGGGGGGT
Source organism: Salvia rosmarinus (assembly GCA_036937905.1). Lineage (NCBI taxonomy): Eukaryota > Viridiplantae > Streptophyta > Magnoliopsida > Lamiales > Lamiaceae > Salvia > Salvia rosmarinus. The sequence continues at coordinate 31,981,170 of CM072816.1, read as the reverse complement.
TATTGATGTGATTTGTTCGACTAATGCTAGGGGTAGTGTTAACAGTGTGGTTACCTATATACTCGTTTCAATTAAAAAAAAATGTGTGAAAAAGAAGAGAAAAGGAGAATGAAAACTCCAATAAGTTGTTGAGATTGTATAAATGGAGGATGGGATTCTGCCCCTCTTTCTCGTAAATCGAAAAATGGGCATAGGAAACCACAATAGGAGACTCGAGTTCATCAAGATTTCACCTTTTGAACATTGTTCCAAAATCTGTTAATACTTTCTATGTTATCAAAGGAAACTTGTTGCTAAAGGTAACCATTTTAGTTAATTCACCTCTAGCGAAGAGTTGGGTCTGAGCAAAAATAATCTACTTGTTTATTTGATATTTTCACAATCTTAGATTTGTTTCACTTTGACTTTGATTATGTATTCATCATGTTTGGGGGAATTGCAAATGGAGGTTTGATTGATTGGATTAAGGGTTATGTTGCATGAGTTATTTTTCTACTCTTTTTAGTATAGACTTTGCTTGAGGACAAGCAAATGGATAAGTGTGGGGGAGTTGTTTGGTATGAATTTGTTCTTATTCTTGGTATTATTTTACATGTCATTTTTAGTGGTCTGTCATATTATGCCGTTGGTTTGATTAATAATTATCGATTCGGACTTACTTCGTTTGTTTTGATGTTTTGTACAAAAACGGCATTAAAATAGGATGAATTGGATCTGCCAAAGATCAAGTTTATTGAAGAGCATTGCGATAGGAGTTCATAGGCAAAAACGCTTTGCAATTCGGAGGTCGGACGCGCGAGAACGAGGTGAATTGTCAAAATCGCGCACGTCGAGCCCGGCGCTCGATCAAGCGCACCCAGCGCATGCACGTTGCTCACGCCTCGTGCCCCAGCAGCTACCACATAGCGCGCCGCCCGCCGCCAACTCCCACACGCCTGCCGCCACCCGCGCCCTCGGCAAGTAGCGCCTCGCACACCCGGTGCTCACGCCCGGCGCCCGATCCTCCGGCGCGTTGCCTCATAGCTTGGCTTCGATAGTTCCCGCAACACCCGCCCGCCTGTTGCCGCCCGGCGCCCGCCGCGCTCGCTCCGGCGCTTAGTGCCGCGCCCGTCCAACGCCCGCCACGGCCCGGCGCCATCTGCATCCATCTCCGCGCGTTCAGCCCGGCGGCGCTCGCTTCCCATACGGCATTGCGAGCACAACGGCTTCGATCCTCGGCGCCCGCCTCGTCCGAGCCAGCGTTCCCGCCAGCCAGCAAGGCTCCATGCCAACGCCTACCTTAGCGCCCGTTGGCCTTCATTCCGATTCGACCAGCGCCGGCGCCGACGCCATCCGCGCTCAACGCCTTCCACGCAAAGCCGGTATTGCGTGCATCCAAGCGCGCATTCTACATTTCCTCGCTCGCTCAAGCTCACCCTGCTCACGCGCAATACGTAATGTTTTCTAAACCCGCTCATTGTAAACCGGCCTCGATTCATTTAATATATATATCGTTAGGTCATATTTTCTACGGGTTCTTATTTTCAGTCTGTTGGCGACATGCACTCATTCTCGATTTCTTAGGTAATTCTTCAGCGACAAATACGTAGATAATTCTTAGTTTAATTCGCTTTTATTTCTTAGATTTAATATTTTAGTTAATCGCTTTTCGCTATCGAATTAATCTGTTGGGTTTATCGATTATTATTATTGGATTTTCGTGTTCCTTTGATTTACATTGCTTAATGATTTCCTGCTTTCGATTAATTCATGTTCTTGTTGGATGATTGATAATTATGATTTATTTGCAATTAGATTCCTATTAGGGCTTGACAAACCCTAAGAATAGGATTGCTCCTGCTTTTGTTTATTGCTTTGATTTATCGCTTTCATAGTTCAACTAGGGATTGACAACCCCTGGTTTAGATTTATTGTTTTAATAGTTTAGCTCGGGATTGACAAACCCTAGCTTAGATTGTTTATTTCGTATTTTAATTCCGCATGTTCAAAACCCCGTTGGTATTAGAATATTTAGGATTTAATCGCTTTATGTGTATGACATGAACAATAAGCCTGTTAAGTTTTCATTGAGAGACGACTTGGGTTAACTTATCACGCTACAATTACCTCGCACGATTGTAGTAAACTTGAGTGTGTTTTAGCTCGATCGGGAGCACATGTCCTTTTCGTGAAGAAGAATGATGGCACGTTGAGAATGTGCATAGACTATCGAGAGTTAAACAAGATAACTCTTAAGAATAAGTATCCTTTGCCCCGAATTGATGATCTGTTTGATCAGCTTAAAGGAGCATGAGGCTTTTCGAAGATAGATTTAAAGTCTGGATACCATCAGCTGAGGATTAGACCAGATGATGTACCAAAATGGCTTTCCGTACAAAGTATGGTCATTTCGAATTCATCGTTATGCCCTTTGGACTTACAAATGCCCCAACAGTATTTATGGATATCATGAATGAGGTATTTCACCCATACTTAGATAAATTTGTTTTAGTATTCATAGACGCTATCCTAATATACTCTAAGAATGACCAAGAACACGAGAAGCACTTGAGAACTGTGCTGCAAACATTAAGGCAAGAGCAACTCTTTGCCAAGTTTAGCAAGTGTGAATTCTGGTTAGGCGAGGTGACATTCTTAGGTCACATCGTGTCCGTCGAGGGAATCAAAGTAGACCCCTCTAAGATCCATACAGTTCGAGAATGAGAATCAACAAAGAACCCGAATAAAATTTAGAGTTTCTTAGGACTTGCCGGCTATTATCGAAGATTTATCGAAGGATTTTCAATGATAGCCCGACCCATGACCCAATTATTAAGAAAATGAATCAAGTACACTTGGACTGCCGAGTGTGAGGCTAGTTTACAGAGATTAAAGGAGTTGCTGACGAAAGCACCTGTACTCGCAGTACCCGAAGCAGATAATGAGTACATAATCTACACAGACGCTTCGAAGAATGGACTAGGATGTGTTCTGATGCAAGAAGGCAAAGTTATTACTTATGCTTCAAGACAATTACGCCTACATGAGTTGAACTATCCTACGCACGACCTGGAATTAGCAGCGGTCGTACATGCCTTAAAGATTTGGAGACACCATCTCTATGGAATTAGATGTGAGATCTACACTGACCATAAAATCCTGAAGTACTTCTTTGAGCAGAAAGATCTTAACATGAGGCAACGTAGATGGTTAGAACTAGTGAAAGATTACGACTGTGGTATCAATTACCACTCGCGTAAGGCTAATATTGTAGTCGATGCTTTAAGTCGTAAATCACACCCTAGTTTGGGATGTCTCCTCAGTCATGAAGAGATACTTATAAAGGAATTTCAGAAGATGAACATCGAAGTCATGGACCCGTCTCAGACGATAGAAAGCTGTATTGCAACGTTGATTCCAATTCCAGACTTAAGAGCCCGAATCTTAGAAGCCCAGAGGAAGAGCAAGAAGCTGGAGGAAGTACGGGCCAAGATCAAGGACAACAACCACAAAAATTTCAGAGAAGCAACATATGATGTTTTGTTGTATGACGGGAGAGTGTGTATTCCAGAAGACGAAGGGCTTAAGAGAGAAATCTTGAAAGAAGCCCATGAGACTTCTTACACCGCACACCCCGGAAGCACCAAAATGTACCAAGATCTCAAGGAGAAATTTTGGTGGGATGGAATGAAGCGAGACGTAGCTTCATTCGTAGAACGTTGTTTGACATGCCAACAAGTGAAAGCACTCCACCAGCGACCGTATGGAACCTTACAACCGCTGGACATACCGGAATGGAAATGGGATGATATAGCCATGGATTTTGTTACCGGGTTACCCAAATCACAAAGAGGAAATACCGCTATTTGGGTCATCATTGATCGTTTGACCAAGAGCGCACATTTTTATCCATTCCGATAACACATGGATCAAACAGACTATCACGGTTATGCTCAAGAAGTCGTACATTTACATGGAGTTTCAAGACTATCACGTCGATAGAGATTCAAAATTCACATCCAGTTCGGACGAGTTTACAAAAGGAATTGGGGACTCGACTACATTTGAGTACAGCGTTCCACCCACAAACGGATGGACAATCCGAGAGGACCATTCAGACGCTTGAAGACATGTTGAGGACCGTTGTCCTGGATAGAGGAGAAAGTTGGGAACAAGTGTTACCACTTGTGGAATTCACCTACAACAACATCTACCAAGCAACTATTGGAATGGCCCCGTATGAAGCGCTCTATGGAAAGAAATGTCGATCACCACTTTACTAGGATGAGGTGGGAGAAAGAAGAGTATTAGGACCTGACTCTGTGGGAGAGATGATCGAGATTGTGAGACAGATTCACCAACGATTCAAGGAGGCCCAAGACCGACAAAAGTCGTACGCCGACAAACATCGCACAGAGCTGCATTTTGAAGTGGGAGACAAAGTCCTCTTGAAGATTTCTCCATCAAAAGGAATCATGAGACTCGGAATCAATGGGAAGCTACGACCACATTTCATAGGACCCTATGAAATTTTGGAAATGATAGGGCCAACAGTTTACAGATTGGCATTACCGCCAAGCTTTGGGAACGTGCACAATGTGTTCCACGTTTCGCAGCTCAGGAAGTACATACATGACCCCAGCCATGTAATATCACCGACAGACATTGTCCTCGATGACAATATGAGCTATGTGGAACTGCCTACGGAAATCTTGGACCGACATACACAAAAGTTAAGGAACAAAGAGATACCGTTAGTAAAAGTTCTATGGCGACACCATGGATAAGAAGAAGCAACCTGAGAATTGGAATCAGCTATGAAAGAGAAATACCCAGATCTTTTCCAAGGTTAGCGAATTTCGGGAAGAAATTTATTTTAAGGGGGATGGTATGTAATAACCCGAAAAATTTAAAACTTTTATTAGCGATGCTTAAACCAATTACTTAGAGTGCTAAGACCTTAATTATGTTTAAGGTGACCAACGAAACGAATTAGAATCTATTCGGAGATCGAAAACTAGAGAAATCAAAAACTAGTGACTAGTCCTACCGGATTAAGATTTCTGAGTAGCCTGATCATAGAATGAAAGATCGAGAATGAATCTCAACAAAAGTATTTCATTTCTAGAATCGTCTCGCGAAAAATATGTGAGAAGTCAAAGAATTGAATTTTCGGGTATACTCGCCCGGTCAGTCTCAAAAGTACTATTCACGAGCCGGATCCAATTCCAGTCCGTGCTATTCATGAAAATTTATGATAACAATCAAAATCATGAAAGAATATATTATTATGAATTTAGAATTCATAAGAATCAATTTCTGAACGAAATTTCTGACCATTCCTTCTCCCAACCACCACCAAGAGACCTCAAATGAGCTTATAACAGCTCTTTTGCTGCACCAATGTAGACCATTTCGTCCATATGCTCCCTCTCACTTTGGAACCCATTTTCTCTCTCTAAATTCAAATCCTCTCTTTTGTTCTTCCATGTTCTAAGCTTTAATCCCCCATTTCAAACCATTCCAACTCTCAAAATCAGTTTATAAGACCATACAAAGGTAGTATTCATCATCCTCTTCCATCCTAATGGAGTTGAATTTTTTTTAGAATTTTTTTCATTTTTAAACCCTAGTTCGACCTCTCCAAATTTCGTGGCTTTTGAGCCATCAAATGCTCTCAATCCATGAATGAAATATGCTTAGAAATATGTTCTAAGGCTTTATTTAAAATTTGGGAATTTTTGGAGCATGTTTGTTCTTTTATGATTTTGTTATAATTTCTTTTTATTGGAGATAAAGCATGCTTTTGTGAATATTATTTGATATTGTTGTTTGTTGATGTGTTAGGAGCATGTAGAATAAATAACAGAAATTTTGGAATTTTCTTGTATTTATTTTTATTTTATTTGTTGGAAAATAGTTGACGTATAGTGTTTAATATATGATATGAAGATCATATATTAATCTTGAAATTATTGAAACACTACTCCTATTTTTCACAAATGGGCAGAATTTATTTAAGTATTTTTAAGCCATTGTTTGATTTTATTTGTTGAGAAATAGTTGAGATATAGTGTTTAATATATGATATGAACATCATATATTAATCTTTAAATTTTGAGACACTACTCCTATTTTTATGAAAAGGCCGAAACTATGTATAAATATTCTAAGATTTATTTGATTTTTATCTGTTGAAAATAATATGATATGTGATGTTTAGAAATAATATGAACCTAATATGCATTGTTGGGAATTTATTAAACACATATACAATATATGTGTGAGGACAAAAAGAATTTCAATCATTTAGTTGATATTATAAATATTTAGTTGAGGTTTAAAGTTAATATTACATGTTTATTGCATATTATAAACATATGGTGAAGTGAATGGAATTTATCGAATATATATGTATATATATTATAATTACCAAAAATATACATGTAGTAAAAAGCATGTGTTTTAATTTTAATGTAAGATATAAGATGATATTTCATGTTTAATGTATGATATGAGCATGATATGATTTTGTAGAATTTATTGAACACCAAAGTTCAATAAATTGAAATTGCCGAAAATATAATACTTATTTACTCATGGTTTAAAATTTTATTTGATGATATGGAGTTGGTAATTAAATTCTACAGTATGATCGGAGTATAAGATGATTTTATTGAAATTTATTGGATACTTATGCTAATTATTGCTAATTATAAAAAATATAGCAAAATGGTTAAGTATGAGTTGATTTTAATTGTGAATGATGCCATAGTATTTAATCTATAAGTTTAGAATAAATGGTTGTGATTATGATGAATGAATGGAACACTCATGCACACATACACAATGGTTGTGTATTATCTTATAAATTAGGGTTTTCTAATGCTTTAGTATAATATATGTTGTGTATGGTGTTGAATGATTATATTTATGTTGTGCCGACAAACAAAACCCCAAACGTAAACAACATAGCACTTTATGTACGAGAATCCAAAAGAAATCGACAAATTTCGATAACTTAAGAAGGAATTAATGAGAATCGAAGATAGACATAAATTTAGGGTTTTCTATTAATAATAGGATACTCAAACGTGAGTTCCTAAGTTAAAGGAACCGAAAGCCGACTTACAACGTTAATGCTCAACAACGATAACCTAATCGACGTTAGATCGGCGTTAAGACAACTCGACAACAAATAACGATTATACTGACTTATATAATCTCCGAGCGAGTTAAGAGAAACAAATAATTTAAGTAAAGTGTAAGCAAAGATTCGAACATAAGATGTCGATCCTTATGTCTTAAAGGTCGAGTTAATATTCTAGAAGAACTTCATCTATTCCTAAGTACTTAGTTACATGATAGCATGTGATCACTTCAATCATAAGTCAAGACTCCTATTTTATTCGTCGTGCTAACACGACAAGTCGTCACGCATAACCTACTAGGACGTAACTACAATTGTTAAGTCTAGTTGGTGGCTCGAGAAGATCCTAATATACCAATCATAACTTGACATCGACAATCTATAACGTAATAACGTTTAGAAGAACACTAAGGTTAAGAGTCGAGGATAGACTCGGAGTATATGACTCATAAGTTGAGGTTCATCTATGAATGATGAAGTAAAATAGTTTGGAAATTTGGGGATGTAAGACAATAGAAATTATCTTAAACCTATCACATGAAATCATAAAGAAACCTAATTGGGAACTTTAAGTCGTAATTTATAAACGACCTTCGATCGATAGAAAGAATCTAAGAAATGCTATTTTCTTATAAAGGGTTTGATAGTACGTAGTTGGCGAGGAAGGACAATCATACCGCTCACTTAGAACTATTAGCTTCGGATTAGCAGGTGGGTTCTCTTGAAACAAAAATGACATGCATGTCTATCTCAAAGCATGATTTACAAAAGCTTTACGAAATATTATTACATAAACTGTTATTGACTGCCAAATGTTTATGTTTTGTTGTGATTCTATCTGAGATTGGTATATCCAATGTGGTATGTGAATGTGTTGGTCCACCAACGTTAAAAAAGGGTAACGATCGGATCCGACTTTGTTAAGGACTAACTCGGATTGTGTACACATGTGACTGTGTGTTAAGGTTAGCTACCTCGACCGGTCACGACAACTATGTGTAGGTGGCTACCTTCATAGTGCGCGAATGAATGAATGATCAGATATGGAACAACGTGGATGAAATAGTCCGGCCGGACACACTTTTGGAAAAATGATAAAATATTTGATAGGCATGAGTCTTTTAACTAAAATCCTCATACTCTATTTTGGGCAGTTCAATAACTTACAAAGAAAATATTTTCGACGATGAGTCACTTGAGTACTTTTGTACTTAGCCCTGCATCTCGTTTTTGATGTGCAGGTTGAGCAGAGATTGATGATGAGTGCGGTGATGAGTGGTAGTTGTTTTGTTGCTTTAGTAGAAAGGATTTCTAGAACCTTGGACATGTATTGTCCTATGCATGTCCACACGCTTATTCACGCCTAACTCGATAATATTTTGTATCTCGACTATAACCGCTTTCCATTATCGTATTGAACTTGAGGTCGCACTGCTCCTTAAATAGCATACCGATCGAGTTATCTTTGAACATTGAACCTTTTGGCAAATCCTTGGTGACTTGAGTTTGTATTGAAACGACTTATTCCTTTCGGTCTATGCACTATTGAGTAGTTAAATGGTTAATCGTATTGATTAATATATATATATATATATATATATATATATATATAGAGTTTAGTTCAAATGAGAACCATTATTATCCTAAAAACTAAGAACCAAATGAATTCATTATGAAAGTTGATGAATCAGTTGAGAAACTTAATGAATTCAACAATTAAGATTTTTCACCCGGTTCGAATCCCATGAGGTACTAAAATTTTATTTTTGGATTCAAGAACTTTCACCGTGAATTCATCATTTTTGGTTCTCACGCTCACAATAAAAATGGTTCTCACGTTAACCCTCCCATATATATATATATATATATATATATATATATATATCCGCCGCTTTATCATACTAGTGACGATCCATATGATCCGTACTTTTTTAAGAAGTTGGGTCGTCACAATTACTCTCACTCAGTATTGAAAATCAGACATCCGGAACATAATCTAGAAGATCAAAGCTGGAGTCAGCAATTGATCAGATTTGTCAGAAGTCAACAATTGATCAGATTTACCAGAAATTCACAGATAAACTCAAGAAAACCCTATTTATTGTAATTAATTATATAGAAACATGTTAAGAATATAATTAATATATAGTGGATTAAACATTCAAGATAGATTTTCGAGAATGCAGGTAAATTTAGTTTTCTCATCAAAGGACTTAAGCCCCACCCTATGTCTTACTACTATGCCCTTGCTCATAAACCAATTCAGATATTCCTCTTCTTGAGCCTATCAAAATATAATCTTTTATTTCTTAAATTAAAGGCTCAAAGATGGAAATTTTGAAGTTATGATTGTCGGAAATTTGGATGACTTTTAATTGCAAGGAATTAAAAAAAATTGGGTATATGTTTGCGACATTTTTTAGAAACACTATTTTTAGGTTGATCTAGTTGCGGGAAACTAGGTTAATGTGTAGTTCATTGAATATTTTAAATTCTGTAATATAAGTGGTATTTATTAAAATAATCGTATTTTTGTAAAGTTTAACTATAACTGCACAGTGGAAATCCTTAACTAGATTCATACAGTTTTCTGACGGATATAATTGAACTATATATCACTACTAATGGAAGTAGTTTTAATTCGTAAAAATGATAAATTTGAATCAAAGCTTTATCTTATTTTCTAGTCTTAAGTGGTGGGTTTGTTAGAGAAAAAAACATATGATAAAATAATATTCATTTGTAATTTATTTTGAAGGCTCAGGGCTTAGAGAATTAAAATGGAGAGCAAACATAATTACCAATTTTGGCCCTCATGGATTAGTTCAGTTAGTTAAGAGCTAATAGATTTGGAACAAGGATCAAAGATCAAGTCTTCATAGTCGCATTATGGGAGTCTCATCCTCTTTTTGATGGCTCATTGTGAGCTATGCAAAATCTTACTAGCTTCCTAATCATTAAATCATCATGATTTACTTCTTTATATTCTCATGGAATTGGAGTTTGAGGATTTTCAGGATAAAAGCTTTCATTTTAGAAAAAAGAATTGCAAATATTACATTGGGCCAATAATAAATTTTGGTCCGACCTAATTAGCGCGGCCCGTATTTTCTTATGCCTAGGCTATGGAGCCCACAATGGTACATCAATTTTTCATTTTCTTGCGCTGAAAGATTTCTTAGAATTTATTTCTTTTTCACACTTTTTATTTCTTCCCTTGCTGCCATTACCACTTTCTTTCGCAAACAAAATCAGAACGAAGATTCACGAACTACAGTAACAATCATGGATCCCGCGAAGACGATACCACTGGAAGGCCGTACCGATGATTTGCTGCGTTTTGGGATCCACGGCGTTAAGAGCGATATCATCGAACCCCACCCTCTTCAATCTGCCCGTCGCTCTGTAATGTTTCAGCAATTTCACTATCTCTTTTCCCCTCTGCCTCTTGATTTGTGTCTTTGATGTTGAATTTTTGTTTGATGATGGACAGGCGAAGCAAACGCAAGAAGAGATGAAGAGGAAAATTCTTGCGAATACTTACGGAGCAGCGTTTCCGATGAAGATGGAGATGGATCGTCAGATACTCTCCAAGTTTGTGTTCCTCTGGCTCCTTACTCTTCCTCTAACTCTCCACACACACGCGCGTGCCCACACTCTTAATTTTGTTTGTATTGGTTAGTGAAATGTAGGATCTAGGGTTTTTATTTCGGCGGAAAATTGGGGTTTATATTTCGAACTTTTTATGTGTTTGAATCTGATTAAAATAAAGTTTCCTTCCGTTTCAACGTATGTCTTCTTTCAAATGGACAACTCGTTTCTTTCTGCTATGATGTTTCCGTTGATTTGTTTCTCTGGCCGGCAGGGGTTGGGTGGTGAGGTGGGGTGGGGTTATTGACATAAATAAGATTGTTTCAGCTGAAATGTTTGAAATATGTTAAATGTTTTCCATATGCTGAAAAAGGAGAACTGGATTGATTCTTGAATTTTCTATAAAAGGCTTCTTCTTATCATAGTATTTGTTTGAAGACTGGTTAAAAGAGTTAGTTGTAAAGGAGTGATATTTGGTTTTTAGTGTGTCAGAAACTGATATAGGTTATATGCTATTAAAGTTTTATTTGTGTGTATAATACACCTGCCTTTGTAGATAGAATTTCCTGAGTACATTATCGTTCACATATATGGAATGTGGGAATATGTCCTGGAGCTTATTGACAAGCTACGATAATAACCTATTATGATGCTTGTGATATTGCTACCATATGTGGGTGGTGACATTGGTCACTTGTTGAAAGTTAGCAGAAATACATATTTTTAATGTGATAGATTGTATAGCTAATGTTCGAGTTCTCTTCTCTTGAGGGCCTGAGTTTGAAGATTCTTGAATTGTGGCACGTGTTTCTTCTCTACACTATCATGTACAGTTTTATTTTGTGGTAATTGATTCTTCTGGATTGTCCGAGTGATGAATTATTTGAATCAAGAATGAGTCTGATAAATTGAAGTTAGATTATATGTGTGAAATTTAGTGCTATTATGCTCTATTAAGTCGTGCAATTGTGTTCAAACAATGTCATTTTTTATCAATATCAAAGTCAATGTGCTTTGTTTTATTTTATTGAGTGATACTGGTTATTTTCATGACTTATGCTGTCATGTGTTCCTCAAATAATAAGATTCTTGTGTTTGTTTCGGTACAATTTTCTTTGTTATCGAGACTTGCAATATTAAGTTCTTTATATTCTCTTTCCTTGTGCACAATTTTGTATATGTTTATCTCATTTCATCATAGTGATATTGAAATTAGTTCCATATGCTGATTCTTGCAAGAAAATAGTTCAAAATTTATAAATATCATCTATGAGCTGTATAAAATCCTTGATATGTTGCAGTAAAGATCTCTTGGATATTATTGTTACAATTTACCCTTGCACAAATTCTCTAATGTATTATAATGCGTCCACTTTTTGCTGCACAGATTCCAAAGGCCTCCTGGTGCAGTACCTTCGTCGTTTGTAGGTCTGGAGGCGTTTACTGGAACAATGGAAGAGTTTGGTTTTGAAGATTATCTCAATGGTAAGTACCAAGAGAGGTCCCTATTTAAATTACAGAACTTCTGCATTTAATTTTTCATCAATTTCGCATTGAATGATTAGGACTATCAGTGGTCAAAGTGATACCTTTAATCGTATAGGATATTTGAAATCTTAAAACCATAAAAACATGTTGCTGGGACCATTTCAGTCAACAACTGGTATGAAAGCCATTATAGGGAACTGTATGATTGTTGGAATATAGTAAGCATCAGTTCTTTCGAAACCATTAATGAAATCCCATGAATAGTATGTCAATGCCTGCTGCTGAAGTTATGTCTACTATATTGTTTGCTGCGTTTGTGTTTCAGTTCATGCATTTGCAAGTAGCTTGCAGTTAGTACAAAACTGATTTCTGAACTGTTAATTTGAGTCTCGAGAGAAATTATGGTTTAATGCTTTGATCATGCGACCTGAAACATGCTGTGAAATGGTTTCTGATTGTCTTTCCAGATTTCCTGAACTTTTATATATCGTTTCAGATCCTAGGGAGGCTGAATCATACCGTCCAGTTGACCTACATCACGGTATGGAAGTTCGTCTTGGTCTGTCGAAAGGACCACCGTGCCCCAGTTTCATGTGAAGCATCAATCCATTTCTGTGACTTAAAAGGCTCAAAGTGACTGTTTCTGCTGTGATCAGTTGTTATCCTTCTCCATCCCTGTGAACTTACTCATTTCGTTACTTATTCCCTTACGCTGATTTCATCATTGGTATGAGTATAGCACGTTCTTTCCATCTTACTTGACTCTTTTCTTGTTAGTAAGTTTATGCAAAATGAAGACCGTTGATTTGCAGGAATCAGTTAAAATTTCTGGAATTTTCCTTTTAATTTAACAAGAATACAAAATTATCCAAAAGATCACCAAAATGTGAATAGGCAGGAAGTGCAGCATGTACATATGTTTTGATAGAGTTCATACTCGAGCGCCTTGCATAGTAGTAAATTATTATATTTTATTGGGCGATTCTATTCATAACCTTCTTTTGACCCTTCATACTCGCTGTCTTAAAAATGATAATAAATATACAATTTTGTCCCTATAACCCACAAATTGATTTATAATAAATAATTGCATATAGACCGAAAAAGATAAAAAAAGGCAGAACACCCTTGGTGGAAATCAGCCGTGAATTTGATGCGTTCAGCACTAAATCGATTTTATTTTAAGTGAATTTCTATTCCTTTCCGAATCTCGTAGGTTTCTTGTATAGTAGAAATATAAATTCTCATATTCTAGGCTTGTAGGCGGACTTTAGTTTCTCTCGGCCGACTTCTTGTTTGAGGAAATGGTTTTCAGTTCTTGAAAACTTCAAATCTTCAATTACAATATGGAACTGTGGCTCTAAGGAGATAAATATACCCTTAAAAATCCAAATTAGTGAGCTGTTCAGGGAGGATTTTGAAGTATGTACAATGAAATGATACAATTGATAGTCAGCCGCTTGGTTTCATGAATATGGAGCGGGTAATTTTCGATAACACCACAAGTGTTCTTGCGTATTTTCTTTCTGGATTTTTGGGGCTATATTATTTAATTGAAATAAATTTTTAAGGTTATAAGGACAAAATTGTATATTTGTTATCATTTTTAAAATAGGAGGCTACGAAGAGTAAAAAGGAGGCTATGAATAGAATCACCCTATTTTTTTTTTTAAATTAGGTTTTATTAGTTGTTAGGTTGTTATTTCGGAGTCTTAATTAATAAAGTCCAATGATGGGATATGGGTCACCAGTATGCGCCCAATCGACAGGCCCAAACGAAGCTGGGTATGACATTAATCATGGCCCACGCAGTAGCCCACGGTAGCCCAAGCGGTAGCCCAATGCAAACCCTAATCAGCCCCCAAAACCCCAGCCCCCAGGACTCGACACGCCAGGAAGAGTCCCGCCAATGGAGGAATGGGCACGCCTTTAGGAGCCCTCGACATGTATAAATAGGAGTTAGATTGAAGGTAAAGGGTTAAGAACTTCTTGAATACTAGGAGCTTTTAGCTATACTCACCGTAATAAAACATAGTGAAAGTATTGAGGAATCATTCCTCCGTGGACGAGATCTCATTAACGATCGAACCACGTAAAAGCCTTGGTGTTCTTTATCGCTTACATAAATCTCGCATATCTACATATTCTAGATTTATCATTGGCCGTCTGTGGAAACGCTTCTGAACAAAAAGCTTTGTTTCTCTACAAAACTTAATGGCAAGAACATGTACGACCGCCGTCGATGCTGGCAACAACCGCGCTGAGGACAACCAGGTGGTCACTCAGCGCCACGGGAAGGAGATCGCGGATGCCACAAGCGGTCACACACCTGAGGGCAACATGGAAAACGTTTCCATACACCCTCAGGATCGCCGCCCTCACGAAGGGGAAGATACCAACCTCAACGAGGACGAACAGACAGTTCGTTCGTCCCACGAGGCCCTCGCCGGCCGTGACCGATTCCTCAACGCCAACCTCGCGGTTCAAAGCTTCCTCCACCGGAGGACAAATGAAGCGGGCACCTCCCGAGTGCCCGAACTGGCGAATACGGGCGCCCGAGGTCGCTCACCCCACCGAGGCGGTCAACGCTCACCCGCACAATAGCCGAGAACGCGTACACCAATCCGCCGCCGAAGTCAATCACCCCGCCAGGGGTCGCAACCACCACCACCTCGTCACCCATGGCCGCTTCTCCACCTCGGCATACCGCCCGAGGACCGAAGCGAGCAGGGGAGAGGAGAGAAGAAAGGCGGAGAAGTAACTCCTCCGGAGAGACGATAGACGCCGTTATCGGTCTCCCACCCTCCAAGGAGAGATGGTAATGATCTCCGGATTCGACCGAGCGGAAGAATCATCTCTCATTTCTCGAGAGATTACTCGACACGCCCTTGCCCCGCCGGTAGGGCACCCAACATCGCCGCCACGATGGCCCCGGGGACCCTCCGACTTCCTTTTCGCCTACACCACTAACATGGCGAATCAAGGAATGAAAGATTTCCACATGTGCAAGATCTTCCCCGAGGTGTTGATCTCCAACGCCCGACGCTGGTTCACCTCGCTCCGCCAAAATAGTATACACTGCTTCCAGGATCTCATGGATCAGTTTAAGTGGCGTTTCTATCAGAAAATGCCACCCCAGCAGCCTTCGTCCGACCTGCTCACAATCCGCCAAGGGCGGGACGAGACGATGTCGAACTTCGTTTCGAGGTTCATCAAGGAGTCTCTCAAAATCGATGAGAGCAACGATCTCTATATCATCAACGCGTTCAAGAACGGGATCCGACCCGGCGCACTGAACAAGGAGATCACCCGTGAGAAGCCGGAGACGGCTAGCCGCCTCTGGAACCTGGTAGACAACTTCGTCAAGGGAGACGAATCAGACCGAAAGAAGAGGGAGACCTGGGACGAGCAGCGGACTGAAAAGAAGAAGCCGGATGACCGAGGTCGATGCATCAACGCGAAGTGCCTTGAGAGAATCGGGAAGGGCCCTCAGAGTCGTGTCGACCTCGGCCGCCCCGGCAGTGAGCACCTCATCCGCTCAAATCGAGAGAGATATTCGAGCCCACGCGAGCTCTTCCTCAAGCCCCTCCTATGAAAGGAGGATCAAGAAGAGGTCAACGGAGGAATATTATGACTACCACCGGGGTATGGTCACGATACCGAGGATTTCGGGAACTGGGCTCAGATCGACGAGCTCATCAAAGAAGGAGCCCTCAAGAAATACCTTGGTCGAGCTCGGCCAGGGAACAAAAAGCGTAGAGGGAAGAACAACGGTGGCAACAAGCTGGCCGACCTTGACGGCGACTCCAGCCCAAGATAACGAGGACGAAGGTCCCAACGCTATGGAGCAGGTCTATGCCATTATCGGGCTCCTCGTAGGAACGCAGCGAGGTCGTCGTTAAAGAATGAAGCTCTGAGGCCGACTCCTCAGGAGCCAAGAACAAGCGACTCGGGATGGCGAGGACATCGTGTTCTCCAAAATGACCCGGTGCCCAAAATCATGCCCCACCAAGACGCCATCACAATACAAGCCGTGGTGGGCAACAAGAACGCCCACAGGGTCTACATCGACATCGGTGCCTCCGTCAAGATTATCTTCCGTAGCGGATAAACTCGAGGTCGGAGGAATTGTGTACATCCCGCCTCCTCCGGTTGCCGGAGCTTCACTCGAGGCGGTTCAACCCGAGGGTATCATTACCCTTCCGGTTACCGTGAGGACGAGCTCCCAGTGTCGGTCACCAAGGCCATTCAATTTTCCTCGTCCGAGCTCCGCCCCGCATAACATCGTCACAGGAGGCGGCTCTATGCCACCAAGGCCGTCTCGCCGGTATACCACCACCATCAAGATACCCGCCCGGTGGGAGTGCTAAGCATCCGGGGTGACCAAACGGCAGCTAAAGAGTGCTACGAGTCTCAACCCAAGATGTAGCCTTACCCCGTGCATAGCAATTAGAATCCTCGAGGGCGCCACCCGGACGAACCGATCAAGACCTCCGGTTATCTGATTTACGACCCTCCAAAGTTGTCAAGGTCGGCGTCCCAGGCCCAACCGACATCGGTGAGTGTCATGCAGACTTCGAAGGAATACAGGACGTGTTCGCGTGGTCCCCACTGACATGACCGAGTGTCACCCAGCTCATAACTCATCGCCTCAACATCGACCCGGCTACAAAACCGGTCCGCAAAGAAGAGGCGTTATGCAGAGCGCAACGGTCATAAGAGACGAGGTGACTCAACCCGTAAGGCCAAGATCTTGTTCGAAGTCGAATACCCGACCGGACGACTAATCCATCGTGGTTCGAAAGCCGGGAGGGATGGCGATGTGTGTCGATTACATCGACCTCAACAAACATCGCCGAAAGATCGCTACCCCCTTCCCGACATTGACAAGAAGGTGGAAGCACTGGTGGGCCATGAGACCTTCAGCTTCCTAGATCTATACAAAGGGTACCACCAAGTCCTAATGAGCCCGGAGGACGCCCCAAAGACAACATTCATCACCGACTTCGGTGTCTTTGCGTACCGAAAGATGCCATTCGGCCTGGAAAACGCTGGGGCTACCTATCAAAGAATGGTGGACGCCATATTCAGGATCACATCAGGCGGATCGTCGAGGTCTCGCCGGCTACATCGTGGTCAAGAGTTAAAAACGGAGAGTCGCGCCGACGACCTCGTAACTATTCTCTAGCTCCTCGGTCGGCCAACCTCAAACTCAATCCACAAGTGTACATTCATGGTAAAGACGGAAAATTCCTGGGATTTGGGTTTCTCGAGAAGGTCTCAAGGCAAATCCCACTAAGGTGAAAGCATTGCTTGACATGCAAGTGCCAAAGACCATCAGGAGATCCACAAACTCATTGGGTGTCTAGCCACCTCAGCAGATTCCTATCTCGCCGCCGCAGAAGCGACTTCTGATCGCTCCTTTTCACACGTAAAAGTGTAATGATAGGTAAGCAGTATCGTATCCACGTAGATTGTATCACGAAAACATAGAAGCTAGCTCAACGATTATTCATCATTATTCAAGCACAGATAAAGGGTGAGAGGTTTTAGGGCTTCGGAAATTAATCCAAAGCAAAGGTAACCAAACAGAAATATAAATAACGCAATAAAAACACGATAGAAGACTATAAAGAAAGACTAACCCTAGGGATGCACCAATCCTATCCACAACGATGTTTATCCTGCTTATTACTAACCGTTTTAATCCGACGAGCGAAGATCACATATATAACCAACAACTTGATTCGACAATTGCGGTAATTGATTACTAATTTTCCTATTACGATTACGCCTCTAGAGGAAAATAAGCAACCCAAATGGATCACTAAGACTATGCTTCCTACGAATGTCCTATCTCGCCATTCGACTCGAAGGCTTATTCGTATCATGCATTCAAGATCGATTGACAATTAATACAGTTACGTATTAACCGACAACTAGATATGCATCAAGATTGATTAGAAATCAACACATATAAATAAGCACCAAGAATCATGAATCAATGCCTGGAAGGTAAATAACAATAGCAGGAATCACAACATATAGGATCGGATCATGCAAACCCTAGGATTAGAATAGAAAACTAGCCAGACATCATAAACGGAATGAAATACGATTTAACCATAAAAACAGAAATTAAATATATAAAACCCGTAGGAAGCGTCGGATGAACAATGGTTGGTCTTGAATCCGATCCCAAGCAAGCGAACGGAAAACAAAGGAAAACGATCGGACAAAGCGTTCCGATCGATAACGCAACGATAAACTAAACTAGAATAACGTAAAACAATACTAGAATTAAACTAAGCGAAGACTAAAGACAAAGAATTGAAAAGCGAGGAAAATCAAGTAAAACTAGGTGCAGGGCATGTTGGGGTCCTCACGGAGGGCGGGTGTCTTGCCTATTTATAGAAAGGGTGGAAACCCTAATTTTACGCCTCGCCGCGCCGCCGATGGTCCTCGCGATCGCTAGTGCGATCGCTAGGTATCTCTCGTGCGTTCTTCGCCTTCGCTCGCTTCTTCGCTCGCTTTGAACCTCGCGACGACTAGCGGTCGCTAGCCATTACGAATCGGTCGCGAAATCGTCCGATGAACTCTCGACGCTAGGCTTATTTCGCGGCACGAGGTCGCGGCCGCTGCTCTTACGGGTGCTCATTGGTTTGCTCGCGACCAACCTAGCGACCGCTAAATTGGTCACTAGAAATAGGTCAGCTTGCTCGTTTTGCTCGTGCTTCGTTCCTTGCTTCGATTTTCAATACATAACCCTACAAAACACCAAAATAACACCCAAGAGCAATATCTTCTAGAAGTAGATGAAACATTAAGAATCGATACATAAACGCGCATTAAACGAGCTAAACTCATCATTAAATATCAACTAAAAACGTGTAAAATGCGCGTTTATCAAACCCCCCAAACTTAAAGCATTGTTTGTCCTCAAACAAAAACAGAACAGAAAGACAAACGAAAGATCAACGAGCATAGCAAAGAGGATAACCATTCTAGGCCTCCGAAACATATCAACGCTCAAAAACATTAGTGCACATGACGACGTTAGTCCACTCAACACAAACAACAATTTACGGCAAAAACTCATTTATTTCAACCCTCACCAAGGCATGTGTGTAAAATATATATAGGATACACTCAAACTCATAAAGAAATTAAGGACGTGTATACACTCAAAGATCAATGCAATGCAACATCTTACCATAGGCTTGCCGTTTCTCTAACATCTCCACCGCGTCAAATGTGTTCAAATAAGGATCAAAGAGGTCTTTTAATAGGTTATAATGTAGGCACATTGGTTAAGGTAGGATAATATATGGCTAAGTGACTCAATTATACTCCAAGCACCACCGTTTACACATCTCGACACATATGGACTTTGTCCATTTTCCTCTTCTCTCCCAACGTGCTAAATCGACGTTTTATGCCTCATAAGGTACCTATACTTTGTTTAAAGACCCTTTATGCTCAACACTCATAGTGAACTTATCATTTTTCTTTTTTTCTTTCTTTTCTTTCTTTTCTAGAGCTTATAGGGTTTAATTTTCACTAACAAGGTACTATTCTTCACCACGTATGTATTTTTCTAAAATAAACTTTTCTCGTCATAACTTATATCAAAATTTCAACCCCTTTGATTCCCATATCCATCCTCACCTCCTATCATCCGGTTAATCGAAGAAAAGTCTAATAAAGGCTCAAAAAAGGTGACAAACGGTATATATCATCGGGTTAGTGTTTGGGTGAAAATGTGGTTAACAAAGATGGCCTTTATCCTTTCCAAATTGAAACACATATTGCAGCCTCGACACGTAAACACGGTAAGTTGTAGAAGATAATCACATGCATGATGTCACACAATTAAAAAATCAGATCAATATGTTTATACATTGAAGCTCAAGTCTCACGGGTTAAGCAATGGTGAAAACAACAAGCTAAGCCATCTCTCGTCATTCATGCGTCATTTTCTAACCTATCATGTGCACTATCATTAAATTCCACAAAAATTTCTATCGTCATCGCCACATGGATTAACACACTTCACTTAACTCGTTGATCGATGCATACCTAAAACGAAAAGAAAAAGAGACACGACAAAAGCAACACAAACGAAAACAAAAACAAAACACGAAAACAAAAAAAGAAAACGCTGGGTTACCTCCCAACAAGTGCTTATTTTAACGTCTTTAGCTAGACCATCACTAACCTCGTCAATCGGCATTTTAGTAGCACTCGACATCTTTCCCGACTTGTGGAACCTTCTAAACTTGATTCACGGATGACCACCATCGACTATGGAAGTGGCCCCCAAACTTGAATGATACACTCGGAGTTCCATGCCGAGTCCACTTTTTCTTCTCACAGACTTCCTCAATCGGTCGAGTACCCTCTAAATGCGGGACGTGGTGGCGCAGCAGTTATGATCGAGCAACAATCTTCCGACTTTCCAGCGTCGTGTTGCTTGATGGCGTCAGATATGGAAATTTTTAGCTCCTCATCGTTAACACGAAAGCGTGAGGTTTCCTTCGCACATCAATCAACGCATCGACCGGTTGCTAGAAAAGGTCTACCATGATTAGTGGTTGTTGTTTGAATTCGGAATATCAAGAATAACAAAGTCGCAGAAAAACAAAATCCCAATTCTTACCAACACGTCTTCGACTATACCTTTTGGATATGTGACTGATCGGTCAGCCATCATCAGTGAGATCTTCGTCGGCTTCATCTTTCCAAGGTGTAGCCGGTTGAAGACGTTCAATGGCATCAGATTGATGCTCGCCCCCAAATCGCATAAGACATTTGGGAAAATCTGCTCGGCGATCTCGCACTCTAACGTGAAACCGCCGGGATCCTTCTGCTTCAGAGGGAGCTTCCTTTGCAAGACGGCATCAAGACTTCTTCGGATAGGAAATTTTCTCAAATTTCCAAGTTTCTTCTTGCTTGCAAGCCGTCTTTAAGAACTTCATGTAGCAGGCATGTTTCGCAACGCTCAAAGAGAGGTAAATTTATTTCAACTTTTGAAAACCTCTTGAAACGAGCAAATTCCTCGTCATATTTCGACTTGACAAGTCGACTGGAAATGGGACGGAGGAATGTATGTGCGAGGATTAGCTCGGGTGTGCCAGGCGGTCGACCTCGCGACCACCGGGTAGGTCGCGAGGAGTCGCGCGCGCCGATCTTCGATCTTCGCGTGCGTGCTTGCGGTGTGGCTCGCAGCGCTGGGTAGCTCGCGAACTGCCGGCTGATTTCGCGATCGGGTTTGCGGTACTGGTCGCCATGAACAACTCGGGCGTCGCGGATATTCGGATGACTCATGGTCGGTCTGTGCTGGCGCGCGCGGTCGTGGTGGCGTCAGGACAAAATTCAGATGGCTCGCGATCGGGCTCGTGGTCGCGAGCTCGGCCGCGAAGTTCTCGCCGAATGTTCTCTTGCTCGCCTTCTCGTGTAGGGCTCGGGTGGCTCGCCCACCTCGCCCGAATGGCGAAGCATCGACTCTTGGGTTCACCAGTATTACTCGGAAATTGACCCGTCTTTTGTAGTGCATTCACTTGTACGGCTATTTGACCAATTTGATTTTCCAACATCTTTATGTGCTTCCCCATAGCTGTCATAGTCGACTCCAGTGATTTATTTTCCGCCTGGTGTTGCCGATGAACGACTACGATTCGTGGCAATTGTTGGTTGCTTACAACCAACCGCTGCATCATATCTTGAGACTTGGCTTCTCGGCTCTTGAATCGAATTCGACTATTGAAGCTTTCTTGAAGGTTGTTGGAAATTCAATGACCTCCGATTGATGTGGTCGACGCGTTCTGCGTCTCAATCGACTTTTCAAAAGAGTGAACTTCTCATGAGGTCGTCATATTTGAATCACTCTCAAAGCAATGCTTTGAACGATGGCGTTCTCTCCGTGGCCATTGATAGCTGTTGCGCACCATCTCTTCTCAATACGGCTTGCTTCGTCGATTGGTCGGTTTAATAAGCAGCCCCACCGACGCATCTACCATGCTCCTTGTCTCGCCATGTCACCCACCGTAGAACTGTGTGATTTGTTGCTCCTCGAGAACCCATGTTGTGGACATCGCCTCAATAGACCTCAATTTCTCCCATGCCTCGAATAATGATTCGCCGTGGTTCGCAAAATGAGATTTCGCACGATCTTCCGCGCCGCGGAAAGTATTTCGAAGAAACTTCACAAAGTTTCCCATGTCGATGCCACCGGTCCAAACTCTTGAACCAATCTTTCACCGTCACATGTGAGAAACCCAACATGCGATCCGGATTGTGTCTTGTGGCACCCCATTCGCTTGATGGTGTCACAAATGTCGAGAAACGCCTCGAGATGCGATTGGGTCTTCCGTGACTCCTCCCCCAAACCGCCTCCTTGGACCATACCGATCGTACGGTTTGAGCTCGAAATTATTTGCATCTACGCAGGGCCCCAACCGCCTCCTTGGAACTGCTCGGTGGGATGTCTATACATGTGGTTTAGAGGTCTATCCTCCTGAGCAGTGGACAATGATTCCCATATTCGTCATCCGCCGATCTCTGCAAAGTCGCCTAACATGCGTGCTACTTGCTCGGGAGGAATGCCCCTGCTCATGGATTTCTTTGCCATTCTTGCCTCGCCTCTTCTCGTCCTCTTCTCCTTTGAGAACTTTCGATCTCGAGATCTAAAAATATTTCAGAGGTCCCCGAGATCTTATACGCATAAACCACCGAGAAACTAGAGAATTTAGCACCGACAAAAATAAATAAAAAAAAAATATATATATATATATAACTTGAATTAATAAATCCAAATCACAAATTATTCCTATGTGATCTTAACAATCCGAACGGCGCCAAAATTTGATCATTTCCTTTTTCACACGTAAAAGTGTAATGATAGGTGTTAAGCATCGTATCCACGAGATTGTATCACGAAACATAGAAGCTAGCTCAACGATTATTCATCATTATTCAAGCCACGATAAAGGGTGAGAGGTTTTAGGGCTTCGAAATTAATCCAAAGCAAAGGTAACCAAACGTAAATATAAATAACGCAATAAAACACGATAGAAGACTATAAAGAAAGACTAACCCTGTGGATGCACCAATCCTATCCACAACGATGTTTATCCCGCTTATTACTAACCGCTTTAATCCGCATAAGATGTAAGATCACATATATAACCAACAACTTCGCCATTTATAATTGCGGCAATTGATTACTAATTTTCCTATTACGCTTACGCCTCTAGAGGAAAATAAGCAACCCAAATGGATCACTAAGACTATGCTTCCTACGAATGTCCTATCTCGCCACGACTCAAGTTTATTCAGATCATGCATTCAAGATCGATTGACAATTAATACGCTTACGCTATTAACCGACAACTAGATATGCATCAAGATTGATTAGAAATCAACACATATAAATAAACACCAAGAATCATGAATCAATGCCTGAAGGTAAATAACAATAGCAGTGAATCACAACATATAGGATCGGATCATGCAAACCCTAGGATTAGAATAGAAAACTAGCCGACATCATAAACGGAATGAAATACGATTTAACCATAAAACAGTAAATTAAATATATAAAACCCGTAGGGAAGCCGCCGGATGAACAATGGTTGGTCTTCAATCCAATCCCAAGCAAACGAACGGAAAACAAAGGAAAACGACGACAAAACGTTCCGATCGATAACGAAACGATAAACTAAACTAGAATAACGTAAAACAATACTAGAATTAAACTAAACGAAGACTAAAGACAAAGAATTGAAAACCGAGGAAAATCAAGTAAAACTAGGTCTGGGCGTGGTTAGTCCTCTCGAGGCGCTGGTGTCTCGCCTTATTTATAGAAAGTGCGGAAACCCCACTTTCGCTCTGTCGCGCCGTCATGATCGTCCTCGCGATCGCTAGTGCGATCGCTAGGTATCTCGCGCGTTTTTCGCCGGCCGCCTTCTTGCGCCGCTTTAACTCGCGACCGACCAGCGGTCGCCAGCCATTACGAACGGTCGCGAGAAATCGTCCAAAGGAACTCGACGCCAGGCTTCGCCGCGGGCACGCAGGTCACGGCCGCTGCTCTTCCGGGTGCTCGCTGGTTTGCTCATGACAACCTAGCGACCGCTAGGCGGGTCGCTAGAAATAGGTCGCTTGCTCGCTTTGCTCGTGCTTCGCTCCTTGCTTCGATTTTCAATACATAACCCTACAAAACACCAAAATAACACCCAAGAGCAATATCTTCTAGAAGAGATGAAACATTAAGAATCGATACATAAACGCTGCGCATTAAACGAGCTAAACTCATCATTAAATATCAACTAAAAACGTAAAATGCGCTTATCACTTCCTCTTCAAGATCTTGAGGAGAGCTCCTGACTTGCCTCGCGCGAGGAACACCAGTGTCGCTTCATGCGGTGAAAGAGTATCTCACCGACCGCCCACCCCGACCGCCTCCCGGAAGAAGCGCGAGCCCTCTCTTTGTACTGGCCGCCTGACGAGGCAATCAGCGTGGTATTGGTCCGGATGAGGTCGGACGACAACTCCCCATCTACTTCGTCACCGAGCTCTCAAAGGACCAGGAGACAAGGTATACCAACCTCGAAAAGGTAGAAGATCGCCCTAGTGAACGCTAAGCGACGCCCGACCCTACTTCCAAGCCCATTCCGTCTGTGCATCGACCGACTTACCTTGAGACAAGTCTTGTCAAAACCAGAGTCATCCGACGAGCAGCAAGTGGGCACCGGAGCTCATGAGCACGACATTTCGCACTCCCCTGTGCCGCCATAAAAGCGGCAAGCCTCGCCGACTTTCTCGTGGAGGCCACCACCGAGGTCGGCTCAACCAATGAGGTCACCCCAACGCCCCTACGCCGGAGAAATCTGCCCCGCACCACCCGCTGACCGCCGGCGACGTACGTGGACGGAGCTTCATGCAAGACGGGCATGAGCAGCCTCCTCCTCGCCTGCATAAACAGGAGGGACCGCGCCCCCGTTTACCTTCCGACCACAAACAACGAGGTGAAGCACGGTTACCGATCTCCGGACTCCGCCCGCAATTGAAGGTGGACAAGATCCAAATCTTCGAGATTCCTGTGTCGCGTGAACCGGTGTTAGGAAAATACGAGGCCAAGGAAGACCGAATGAAGCAATACCGAGAAGGCCAAGGAGATGCTCGACTTTCATTCGTACTTCAAGATTCATCGTATCCCACGAGGGAAACCGCCGAGCGATATCCTCGAAGTTAGCCGCTGCCAACAAGTCCACCTGGAGGAGGTTCATGCCAGAGCATCGCCGAGGCCCACATCGGCATCATCACCGAGATAGAACCGAATCGATGTCTCCCATAAAGGCCTCACCGGAAGATGGCGATCGCTCTCAAGATCGGCTCAAGCCAAAAAGATGATGGCGAAATCCCAAAAGTACCCTACGAGGGCGCCTCTACAGAAGTCCCACCTTCAACCCTCCCGAGAGCCTCCGCCGAAGAGCCGACCACGGCTCAATGAGATTCACCGGGGTCTTGGAAGTCACATCGGTCGCGAGCTCTCTCAAAGAAGGCGCCGAGGTCGGGATATTACGGGCCCACCGCCCAAGATTCGGCCGAGCTCGTCAAAATGTCCGGGCGCCACCGACTACGCCAAAAGCTACCTGACCGATCCGAAAGCAACTGCAGAGCCCGCGGGCTTTCATGCGGGATCGACATCGCGGTCTGCTCGATCCGAGCACCGTGTCACCGATACTTAGTCATCGCCGAGATTACTTCACAAATGGGTCGAGGTCGAGCCACTTTCGAGCCTCACGAGCCGGAAGATCTGACATCTGTGGAAGAACATAGTCCGCCGCCGCATACCGCACATCTCGATCTCGGACAACGCACCCGCCTGGGACAAAATTTCAAGGAATGGTGTGAAGAGCTCCGATCGAACAGCCACCCGGTCGCACACCCGCGCCGAATGGCCGCATCGAGGGACGAACCGCACGATGTGCAAGGATTGAAGAAGAGGCTAGACCGAGCTAAGGGTGATTGGGCTGAAAATTCCCCAAGTCCTCTCGGGTCCTCACCACACCCGACTTCGCACTGAGAAACCCCTTCGCTTGGTCACGGACGAGGGCCATACCGCCGAGATCGGCATAGCCCCGACTTCCACTTCGACTGTGCCGCGAACTGATAAGACCTCGTCAACCTTGATGCTCGAGGAGAACGCGAGTCGCCTTCATAAACGGCTGCGGCCCGCACTACAACAAAGGGTCAAAGCCTCCGACTCAAGTATGCGACCTGCCCACGAAATAATGAAGCCGAGAGCGAGCGCCTTAACAAGTCGGATCCGACATGGAAGGCCCATACCGCTGCTCACGAGACCTCGCAAAGGGCTTACAAGCTAGCTCACCTATTCGTGCACTTATCCTCGAACCCGCATATCACTCATTTAAGGTACATAGCTCGATTTCGATCGGCATCATGTTAGTCCCTTTATTGTTTTGCCAAATACGATGTTGATTACATATTCAATAAAACATTTATTTTTCTCGATGAATATTTCACTGCCTCATATCTATGTGAACATCCGCTTGATACACCAATTATCCTTCACAAGGACGCCTTAAAGATGAAAACCCACTAAGTAGGGTACTCACTAAGCGACGCACTCACAGACACTCATTAAATTGAACGCCTGCAAGGCATACAGCAACTCATTAAATTGAACGCCTACATGCAAGCATACATATCACTCATTGTTGAAGTATCTACATGCAAAGACATCCGTGATCGGATCTCGCCAAATTATGCCTTTATTTGGGAAGATATACACTTCAGATAGCCTAAATATATTTACGACCAAAACGAAGTCCTAAGCTATGTTTGTACCTCTCAAGGGGAAAATATACACTTCAAACGAGTCTAAATACATTTACGACTACATACAAAGTCCTAAGCTATATACAAACTCATTCGGCCTCCGAGCTCCACCGCCAAGTCTTGCCAAGCTGCACTGCTCAACAAAATCTCCGTCGACGGTGCACTGAACGAACTCGATGCCTTCGACCCAATGACAAGGCCGACTCACCTGGCCTACCTGCGCCTGGCTGCCTGCTCTGGGATACCCCGACTGAAGTGGGACTGACCACCGCGACCCGCCTGCCACCTCGAGCCGCATAGACGGGTTCACACTCGCCTCTGGCTCCGACGCGCCAGACCACGCCCGCCGCCCGACTCCCCTCCTCCACGCCGACTGATGTCCTGGGTGCCCCGACCGCAGAAGACCGCCTCTAAATGCTCCTCTCTACCGACCCATCGACGGAGCACTTCGGGCGTGATCATTAGCGCCTCCCTTCGTGTTCTTCTATTATTGACTGGAGCCTGGCCAGACTCGTCCCTGGCTTGGGGCATACGCGCCATTTAACGACCTCGATCATCCGCATGTACTTCATGATGGAGTCGAGGCGCCTTAAACTTTTGCTATTAGGCCCCTCATCCTCAAAGACCATGCCCTCCGCCAAAGAAGCTCAACTCGATCGTCGGCTTCAGATATGGTAGTTCCACCTCCCATGGACTACATTCTCATACTCGTGATGCTCTTCCGAGATCCAGCTAGCTCATCCGTTGTCACCGAGCCGCCTCGCATTGCATCACCGCCCTGATCATATCGCGGATAAACCGCCCTGACTTCGAGTTGTGTGATTCTTAGCTTTAGCGCTGTCTTCGCCCAGAGGCGGGCCACTGATCGGGCCTCAGATCGTCTTCGTAGTCGGCGGACGATGCCGAGCCGACATCCATTCTCGCTCAAAACTAGTCTCTCGACGATCGACCTCCAAAATAGCACTCTCCTTCCACCAAGGCACCCCGACCTTTCACCTGGTCAAGAATTCATGATCAAGTCCAAGGTATCAGACGCGGAATGCTATAAAAAGAAACAACACACATTTCGTAAGTGATAAATTTTATTACTCAAAAGTGGAAGTTTATAAGGCTAAGGGTCCCATCGACCCGGAAAATTAGCCTATTACATTCGCGCCGACTGCGCCGCCTTGTCGAGTCGACGACCGCCCCCTCGCTCTTTGCCGTTGCTCCCGAGTTCGCCCCTGGAAGAAAGCTCGTGTCCTGCCCATCCTCCTCCTCTCAAGCCTCAGCCAGATCGGCAAGAAGCTCCCCGAGTTCGTGGATCTCGCCCTCCTCAGACCGGACGACGGCCTCCACCGCCGGCGAGGAGAGTTGACGCTAAAGCCTCCAACACGGAAGGACCCGACCCTGAGACCACCCCGCATCGCTTGTTCATCTCGCGAGTGGCGAATCTCGACCCAACCATGCTCGACCTTGTCAAAGTCTGCATGGTGGCCGCCAACCCTCCGTGTGCTTTACACACAATCCCCGGCTTGAGTACGGCGGCGTGCCATGGCGAGAAGGCGAGAAACCTCCGTCACGAGCTGCGAAAGCCCTCATTGCCCGGGAGCCAGCCCATCTCGAGCTCCTTCTGCGCCTGCGAGCCTCTGTCCCGGCCGCAGTCTCGGGTCGAGCCCCCTCGGCCCCGCAGAGCTCGCCCGCGCCCCTCGTTTGCGATGCCACGTGATAGTCCGCGCAGGTCCCCCAAGCCTCGGGTCAGCTCAATCAGCCAGCCTGTCACGCACGTTGCAGATCCATCACCGAGCCTTCCAATAAATAGACACATTACTCGCAGCTGTGGCATGAGAACCTTGTCCGGGCGCGAGCCTGGGGCACCCTCGCCGGTATGCCCGGTTGCCCTGCGGGCTCCGCCCTGCAGAGGCCTCCGCATCCCCAAGTACACCTCTTCGTGGCGCAGCCTCGCGCTTTTCTTCGTAGGCGCTCATGACGATCGGGCCCCTCCGCAATTTCACCGCACAAGAGAAATACTTGTCAGACAACGAGGTCGGACATGCCAGAACATACATAAAAAAGGGGACAAAGATATACGGGATGCCCTCACCCCGATCGTATCCTCTCGCCCCGATGCCTCCTCGACCTATAAACGCCAAATCAGATTATTCAGTCGCCCTCGGAAATCAATGGACAAACCTCACCAAGCGTCGCTCAAGAATCCTCCATACGGCCTGTGAGCTTGATTTTCACGCCCTTCATCGCACTGCCCCACTCATACCTCAAGGCCCTCACTCTGACAGAAATACCTATTATGCCAACGGGACACCTTCGAAGGAGCCGCCATCTTAAACTTCAGCCGAGGAGATGATAATACTACCCCACCTATGATCTCGACGCTAAAAAGATCAAGACCATGGACACCCTCCAACATCGTTGCAGAGCCTCTAGCCCACCACCGACCTAATGGAATTCGAGGTCCTTGACATATACGGGATATGAAAGTATTCTTCAAGGCTAAGGAAAATTGAGCCAAAGGAAACCTAAGGCCGCCATCAAGCTATCTACTATACAAGGATAAATCCTCCGGAGGGCCATCGCCTCTATCATCCGCCGCTAGCACCACCACGCCTCCTCCCGAATACAGATTCTTCGTTATCTCAAAAGCCCTCCAACGCCAACCTCGACCTCGCCACACCAACCCTAAGTCCGTCCCCATACCGATGATACCGCGGACCTTAGCACACAATCCTACCTGACCTACCCAGCGGTTATAAGCACATATACTCCTTACATCGATGGCGTAAGCCGTAAACCGAAGCGAGCCGTAGTTTTCGTAACTGAAGAAGACGAAGAATACACTTACTTTTTGGCTAGATATCGGGCTTCCTCAACAAGTTTGAAAGAAAGTTAGAAATTTCGCAATGTATTTCTCCGAAAACCGCCGAAGGGAAAGTGAACAGGGCCTCATTTGGGCCTATTTATAGACAAATGGCTCAAAACCGCCGCTTCAACTTTCCCACGCGTCACCCGCTATTCGAGTGGAGTTCACGCAGCACACGGTTCGAGTGCCTGCCGTCGCTCGGCGCGACGCATCAGGGAAGATAGACCGCCACCGACGGTGATGATTACGCTGACCTCTAGTGCTTGGACCTCGTGACTCGTCCGCCCACATCCTCAAAAGTCCGATGCAGTGATGATTACGTTGACCTCGTGTCCGACTCGCCTTCCTCGAAAGTCGGAATCGCCCTGATCGACCCTGGCCCTACCAACTAGACATGCCTCACGAGAACATCTCCATCCAGATCGACCCTCGCATCCCTAGAAGGGCGTCACTCAGACTAACCTCTGATCATCCAAAGATGATTTCTCCATCCGTATCCGCCCTCGTGTCGAACTCCGCATCCTCCGTAAGAGCGGGCCCGCCCGATCGGACCTGTAACCTATCGGTCGCTATCCAGGCCGGACTACTTCCTTTGCAAGACATCTTGCTTAAACGACAGCGACTCCAGCTCGGTCCCCAACAAGCGGCACAGCCCGTAACGTCAAACCGCTTCTACCTCGTCAATCCAGCGTAACCAATCACATCCCGACACCAAAGAGATCAGAAACCTCTGACAACATCGCCAGAGCAACATCCTACCTCAAAAACGGCATTTCGCTCTCACCTCAAGACGACGTTCCGACTATTCAATGGCTATGATGGATACGCCCACCCACATGTGCCCACCGACAGCCAAACGAGCTGGGTTCTACATTAGTAGCGGGCCCACGTACGTAAGCCCACGGTAGCCACGTGAGCCGAGCTGTGGCAAACCCTAATCGCCCCACAAACCCCTAGCCCCTGTGACTCGAGTCGCGCCACCTCAACGTGGCGCACGGAAGGCGTAAGCATCCCTACAGGCAGAGGAAGAGCCCCTACACGCCGAAGAGTCCCGCCAACTGGAGGAATGGTCACGCCTAGGAGCCCCCAGCGCATAGTATAAATAGGGAGTTAGATCTGAAGGTAAAAGAGTTAGCAACTTTGAATACTAGAGCTTTTAGCTATACTCACCGTGAATAAAACATAGTGAAAGTATTGATAATCATTCCTCCAGCGACAGATCTCATTAACGATCGAACCACGTGCTTGCTGTTCTTTATCGCTTTACATAAATCTCATATCTACATATTCTAGATTTATCATCCAACGGTGTATCCTTTAGAGATTTACAGATTTATAGAGTCTCTTCTTAGGTCGATTTTCATTCCGAAAGATCAAATTGGAACAACAACGTTGTTCGCCTCTGTAGGTGAGCATCGGTCGGGACCGGTACCCGCCCCGAGTCCCAAGTCCCGAATTTTGTAATTTTGGGTCCCGCCCGATTCGGGACTTCGGACTTGCCCATCCGAAAATTTATATTTTAGTCCTTGCGCCCTATTCCGGTCCCGAATGAAATCTCCTAAAATGTCCCGAAGTCCCAAGTCAATTTAAAATGTACCCGAAATTCCCGAGTCCTTAAATTACCCGAAGTCCAATTCCCGAAATTATCTCAAAATATCCCAATCTCAAGTCCCGACGTCTCCGTCCCAATTACTCCGAAATGTCCCGAAAGTCCCGAATTAAAATTAGATATATTTAAAATCGAGACTTGATTTCCGAACGGGACTCGGACTTCCCGATACCCGAAAATCGTACATTCTGTCCCTGGTCCCCCCGTCCCCGAATCCCGCCTGGGACTCGGTCGGACGGAATTTCCGAGTCCCGGTCCCAAATTCTCACCCCTAGCCTCATGGAGCTTAGCTTTCTTTCGCTTGTTATACTTTCTTTTGATTATTCACTTCACTCTATCGACAGCGGTGAAGCGGACAATTCAGACTGACAAATGAGTGGACGATTTAGAGACAATGATCAAGATTGCATGACGCCATCATCGAGATGCAATCACGCCAAGCCATATCAATACCATACCGGCAAAACTCTCGATAGCATGATTTTTCCAATGAAAGTTAACTATATGGACACAATCACAATCACAATCCTAATTCCACAAAGTTAACTATAAAGGCTAAGCAAATACGAGCCAAGAGTCATGTCGAATCGATCAATGTTGATATATATAGGATGCTAAATTACTAATATGTCGCTTATCAGACGCCTATCATGCACCTTCTATTACAATTTGCTGACATCTTCATTCTCTCTGACCGCCGTAGTCTCTTAGCCATACTTTTCGAAGATGCGCTCCACCGTAGCTTTGAACTCGCTTGGTCATCTACGTGGTCTAGTCGAGTGAAGCAACAACCTGCGAGCTTCACTTTCATACGCTTTGTTCACAAAATTTTCTCGCTTGAGCCGGAAACGCCTTCTGGTGGTGCCATTGTTTTTACTTTTCCTCAATGCATGGTTTGCAATATTCATGGCGAACACTTCACCAAAATAGCTTTGAAAATGTTTCAATCCGCAGGCTACTTCAAAGATCTTCAGCATTCCAAGCCAATAATAGTACCACTCTAAGAATCTGGCCCATCGCTCCATCCATTCGTCATTCATGTACTGTGCACCCACTTATCAAGATTGGGTCTAACACCAAGATTTGACAACTCGCTTCTCTCAGGTTCTAGTCATGTCACCATAAGTTCTGGCCTTGTGCTTCTTAATTTCTTTACACCTCAACAACTGCTTGACTTATAGTTTCGAGCACTTTTCATTTCTCGCTCTTCAGCTGATCGACCTTCTCAACATCCGTGAGCATTCTTTCCACTTCCTTGCATTCTCGCCTCCACCAGAATCGAGATTCTATGGTCAGCAAGGAACTACGATAGCGGCCAAAGATAGAAGCGCTTCAAGGAAGGCACAAGATAGCTGCTCAAGAGGAGAGTGAGCAAGAGAAGTGGATAACCCATTCTTTCATAGGAAATCTTATTTTAACCAATCTCCGAGGATCTATCTTGATGTTTAATTCACCATACATTTATTATATTTCTAGCATGCTCTATATAATTAATTGCAATACATATGTGTTTTCTCGTGTTTACCGCGAATTTCTCGGACAAGAGATCACCGCACTCCGAACTTCTGACTGCTTTTTCGATGTTTATTCTCCAATACTCGAGTAAGAGCAATCTATGGAGAATACCGCAAACTTTCACCTCCTATTTCTCTCAGGTGATTTTGAAAATCACAATAAGTCATAGGATATTTTGATTTTCTCCTACCATGTATCGATAATGCTTTCCTTAGAATCATATTTAGATACGACTCAGATATCTAATAAGCACAATAATTATCTCAATTCTCTCAAGATAATTCTTATCTAGAATAATTATCTCGTATCTAATAATATCGATAATATCTACATAGATATAGAGACGTATTAAAATAATACATAAATCGTAATGTAATCCCAATAGGACTTTTATATAGAGTCGATTTAAAATTAGCAGCTCCAGCTCACGGGCCAAATGTGTGATCAAATACAAGAAATAAAGATTTAAAATTAATTGATTATCTTATGTTCAATTTGTAACATAAATTAATTCATAAATATTTATTCATTCAACTAGAGAATAAATGCGACTTGCCCTTTATTACCAAAGATGAGTGGTTTGCACTTAGACTTATAAATCCTCGTATTTAAGATATCACACGTCCATTAATTATCTATAGCATTCGATCGCTAAAATAATTAATCTCTTTAATTTCTTAAGTAGTACCACTCAACCTTATTATTATTGTACTTGAGCTAACTCAACCTTCGTGGTTTAGTACAATAAATCTTTCAGCTTTTAAGGAACGCCATTATCCTAAATAAAGGTGTCTTCCTAGAATCATATTTAGATATGTCTTCCAACAATTTACCACTTATACTAAAGCAAAATTTTAGCATACAATGTGTCTTCCTACTAGATATTACAAGCAAGACCATCACTTTGCTTCTTCAACTTATACAAAAGTTTTCCTGTGGGTTACATGCAAGCCCAAGTCCTCGAACATGCTTGTTGTAAACTATTTATGTAGTCTTCGTGAATGGATCAAATAGGTTGTCCGTAGTACCAATCTTCTCTATAAGCACGTATCCTTATCATATGATTGCATGATATGGTATTTCTCTCTATATGTTCTCGCTTCCTCTGGGGTCCGTGGTTCCTTCTGAGTTCACATCGCACTGCAGTTATCACCAACATTGTGATAATATTAGACAAACGAGGTACCACATCTAGATCCAAGAGGTTGTTCTGAGCCATACCTCTTCCTTAGTAACCTCCGACGCGGCCACTCATTCCGCTTCCATGGTAGAGTCTCGAATGCATCGTCATTTCAGACCACGCAAGATACGCCCACCTCCCAAGGTGAACACATAGCCGAGGTGGACTTCTTCTCATCACGGTCACTTTGAAAATCGAAGTCTCGAATAACCCAAAGACATTAGAATATCTCGCTGTAAACCAGCCTATAATCTCTAGTCTTTTCAAGTATTGAAGCATCCGCCACCGCAGCCAAATGTTTGTTCAGGTTAGATCGATATCTCGCCACTATGCTCATCGCATACCGTATTTCGTGTCTCGTGCACAACATCGCATACATGAGACTTTCTACGACGAAGGTAGGGAACATGTCTCATTTCTCTATCGCTCAGCCTCTCTCGCGATCGCCATTAGATAGAAACACCATGTCCGGGTAGCAATCCTTCTCAGGTTTGTATGCTAAAACGAGTATTCATCAGATTAATGTAAGATGCTTGAGATAAACTCAATATTTTCCTTTGCGATCTCGATAAAAATTTTATCCCAAGAATCGTACACCGCATCTCCTAAGCGACGCAGCCCAAGTTTTGTGAATTTAATTTTATGCGTCATATGGGCCACGTTTTGTATCAAGATTTTCGCAGATTTTTAGCTTGATTATCTAGAGTCCTAGTCTATTAAAACTTCTTTGTAAATTAGAGTTCTACTTGATTAGAGTCCTTCTTTGATAAGGATTAGACTTCATTTTTCAAATTCTATATAAAGTGCTTGTAAGATAATGTAAAATATTCATCTTTCGATTGATCAATAAATGTGAGTTTTATTCTCTCTTCATTAGCTCTTGAATTTTCTCTTGTGTTTGCCAAGGAATTCAATTATCGCATCGATCGGAGACATTCATCCTCGCTCGTGTCATTCATCGTCCCCGAGGTCAAGGCCAATCTTCGGGATATAGGCGAACATCGAACCATATCACTCGGTGGTTAGATTCAGAGGTTTTGGATATTCCATCTTGTTCGCTCTTCCGTCACAGGTCGATAGATCCTTCGCACTGGTGATCGTATCATTTGCATCGAGCCGACCTTCACTGGCCGTGTCTCATGGTTCGCGATCGCCGACCCATACCGGGTCTTATGTATGGGATGACGCGTCCCACATTGTCTCGGAGGCTTATCCTGGTCGGATATAAGGTCGGATTCCCATATTTGGTATCTTCGAGGCTAGTGAATCAAGTAAGCAGTCCGTTTGATATGTTGATGATCAATTTGAGGACAAATCATTTTCAGAAACGACGCGTCCCAAGTTTTGTGAATTTAATTTTATGTGGCATATGGGCCACGTTTGTATCAAGATTTTCGCAGATTTTTAGGCTTGATTATCTGTAGTCCTAGTCTATTAAAACTTCTTTGTAAATTAGAGTTCTACTGACAGGAGTCCTTCTTCGATAAGGATTAGACTTCATTTTCACTATATAGCGCTTCAGAAGCATACGAAAATATTCACTTTTGATTGATCAATAAATGTGAGTTTTATCTCTCTTCATTAGCTCTCGAATTTTCTGTGTTTGCCAAGGAATTCAATTATCGACGATCGACGAGACATTCATCCTCGCTCGTGTGTCATTCATCGCCCCCGAGTTGTCGCTGGCCAACTATCTAGTGGGATTATAGGCGAACATCGACCCATATCACTGAGGGTTAGATTCGAGGTTTTGGGATATTCCATCTTGTTCGCTCTTCCGCTCGCTGGTCGATAGATCCTTCGCACCGAGGATCGATCACCAAGTCTTTCATTCGAAACCGATCGGATAACCAACTTCTTTACGTTCCGATAACAACTTCACATTGTTGCACCAAGAAGATGTCATCTACACTAAAGTGCAAGAAATACCACTGCCACTCGATCATCTCAACGATACACAGCAACTCTTTAGGCAACTGGTAAAACCATGCTTCTTACCACCTCATCAAAGCGTAAGTTCCATGATCTGGGCAAGTTTGTTAAGCCAAAATGGATCTTCTTAAGCTTCCATACTAGATGCTCCTCACTCTTCACATAACCTGTTGCGATATAGATGTTCTGACTCTCAAGGTAACCGCTTAAGAAAGCGATTTTCACATCCATTTGTCAAACCTCGCGTTCAAGTGAGTGCTATGGTTAGAAGATTTCACTGGACTTGAGCATTTCTACAGTGAAAATGTATCATCGAATGGATCCCCTCAACTGAAAGTGTACTCTTTCGCCACAAGTCCGGCTTTAAAAGTCGAAACCTCTCGCGCCTCTATCGCTCAATGCCATCGCCCACCGTCATATCGTGAGCGACACCGCTTCTCCCTGAGTGCCGAGCACATTGCGCCATGTCGCTCTGCTTTTTCATCTACCGCGCGCTCGACATGCTCCGAGCATCGGGTCCGCCTGCTGGTCAGCAGTGTGGGCAACCGCAGGCCGCTGCTGTCGAACCGTTGTTCGCCCGCACGCTCTGGCACGATGCGTCGAGCGGCGCGGCACTTGCTCACCGAAGGCATGGCTGGCCCCTCGCACCCGCCGCCTGCAGGCCTCCTGCGCACCGCCGACGGACTCATTTATCTCGCCTTGTTCTTCGCCTCGCTTCGCTTTATAGATATAATTCACAAAAATAAATTCTAATCTAACCAAGTATTTTCTCTGGTGAAAAACGATTCCAATGGAAAACAAAATACTCGAGCTACGATGAACGATTTGATCCATAATTAATTATGTTGCATGTAATAATCAAACGTGAATTAATCCAATGTAATCAAGATAATCGACTCGCACTCGATACCAATTGTAGGAAATCTTATTTTATCCATGCTTCCAAGGATATATATCGATGTTTAATTCATCATACATCGATTATATTCCTAGATGCTCCTATAAAATTATTTGCAACACGCATGTTTTCTCTCGATTTACCGTGAATTTTGTAACAATAGATCAATCAGGACTCCAACTTGATATTCTGACCGCTTCCTAATGCCTATTCTCCAATATTTGAAAAGCAATCTATAGAAAATACAAAAATTTCACCTCCTATTTCTCTATGTGATTTTGAAAATCACAACATGTCATATGATATTTCGATTTTCTCCTACATCAGATTTATAATGTTTCCTGTAATTCTATTTAGATAGGACTCAGATATCTAATAAATATAATAATTATATCTAATCCCTTAAAATAATTTTATCTAGAATAATTACCTCGATATATAATAATATCGTATAATATATATCTAGATATGTGAGATGTGTTAAAATAATACATAAATCAAAAACAGTAATCACAACGTGACTCTATATAGGACGGATGAAAAT
The DNA here is from genome assembly GCA_036937905.1 of Salvia rosmarinus. Taxonomy (NCBI): domain Eukaryota; kingdom Viridiplantae; phylum Streptophyta; class Magnoliopsida; order Lamiales; family Lamiaceae; genus Salvia; species Salvia rosmarinus. The sequence continues at coordinate 31,943,565 of CM072816.1, read as the reverse complement.
TAATGCTTCTGAGGCCTGATGGCCAACCTGTGGATCAAATACAAGGAATAAAGATTGACCCAAATGAATTAATTATCTTATATTCAAATTTAAAACATAAATTAATTCATAAATTTATTCATTTCACTAGAGAATAAACATCGACTTACACCTTTATTACCGGTTAAATCGAGTTTGTACTTAGATTTACTAATCCCCTATTTAAGATATTGCACGCTCATTAATTCTTTATAGCACTGATCGCTAAAATAATTAATCTCTTTAATTATGTAAGTAGTATCACCTCAACCTTATTATTATACTTCAGCTATCTCAACTGCAAGATTTAGTACAATAAACCTTTAACTCCTTAAGAGGATGTCATCATCCTAAACGGATACGGTGACTCGACATGTAACTAGCACGACATACAAGCACCGCCACCTACCTGAGAATCCTCGGTATCTCATGTAACCACACCCATAACAAGTCAAAGTTATGGTCAAGAACTCATACTCACATAAAACTTATCGTGGTTTAGATCAACATAAAGTTATCGAGATCTAGGTTCTTCATAACGGGCGAAGAACTCATCTCACTTTGATCCATCAATACGCCAAGATGTACCAAAGATACAAGCAACATAGTCAAGTTACTTCTTATCTATATGCAATTTATACCGATAACTCGCTCTCAAGTTGTCTCGGCCAGATCATTTTTATATCTTAACTAGCTTAACCAATCATACAAACTTCGTGATATTCTACATATTGTATGATCTAACTTTGTATGATATAATGTGACAACATATGCAATTAAGTAAATAATTCAGATAGACTGTTGTAATTGTGGTAACAACAAACATTATATACAAGGTCAAGCATTCCACTTTTAGTATACAAATCCTACACTTTCTCGATGGTGGCAGTTTTTTTCTGGCTGGATCAACTACCTTATTTGTTCTTCGCTCAATAACTTCTACCTCTTCAGTAGTTGATATGGATCTTTCTATCTCTTCATCAACAGTTGTCTCTCAGTCTTTTCAATCTCTTACCCTTTTATATCTTCTCCATTTCCTCGCCTATCTTCTTCCTTTTTGGCATCACGTAAGGTAGAGAGAGAGAGAGGTTGCTTATATTCATGCTCAGCTCGAACTAAGTCTTGTCCAGACTCTCAAATGCTCATTTTGCACTGCATCTGTTGAGGCCAGCTGGTCTTTCAGTATCTGAACTTCAAGCTCAAGGGTAGTGAGTCAGTGGTCAGCGGCGAAGAGTAGGTGGACATGTTTTCTCTTACTTCAGCGAGCTCTGCCTGAAGAGGTTGAAGTGCTTTCGGGATACGCCTGCAGAATTCATCAGCGAAGGTAGCCTATATAATTTTCAACATCTCAGTACGGAGTGTATTGATGGCTGCTTTGGGGTTTAACTTTTTCAGCGAGTTTTCCTTCAAGTGCAATCATCATTTTTCGAGCATTTATCAGCACGCGGTCCAAGCCTAGCTGCAACTCTACTAAGATTGAGTTTACTAACTCCACTGCATCCACTTTGATTTCATTAAAGGAGTCTTGCAGTTTGGAGTAGGATCAGTTGGCCATGGTGACCTAATCAACGTAAGTCCGCTACTAGTTGTCTTCGTTAGCTCGGTGGCCTTCACTATTGCAGCTTCTGGCTGATATGCTAAGCGTTTCAACTCAGCATCAAATAAGGTAGGCATTAGCGATATCGATGACTCTGCAGTACCTGTAGGAGAAGTTGAAGAAGAGAGAATATTAGTTTGTTTAAGTCCTTCTTCACCATTTGGAGTTTCAGCAGAGAGAGCATCATTAGACTCTTTTAGTGAATGGTCATCAGTAGGGAATTCAACAACTTTTGCTCCTGATGGGCCAGCTTCAACAGCTTGGTTACCAGCAGTTGCTTTCTCCAGCACTGCGCTGTCAGCTATCAAGTCTTGAACAATTCCTTCAAAACTACAAATTGTGGACTCGATACTGAGATCTTATACATATCCTCCAACTCCGCTTTCTCGCCAATATAATTCTTTCATAAGTTTAACTTGATTAGATTATCTACCTGGCAGAAATGTGCGATTTTACCTGAATGAAGATATGGAGACGCTGTTTTGGTTAAGGTTTCAGGTATGTATGGAGGATGGGGAAATTTTATAGAAGGAAGTATCTGGATTTTGTGGAAAGAGACAAGGTATATGGATATTTTGGTTTGGAATTAGGTGTGTGGAATTATCTCGATGAATTCTTCACCAGAGGATTCAACGGATTTGAAGAGTGAGGGGTGAGCTAAAGGTGACGGTGAACTGATATCAGTTTGGTGAGGGGCAAACTAATATTAGTTTATCTAAGTGATGAGAATTGCATATTAGTTAATAAGGTGGAAGATGTGGATGTAGTATGGGCCGAGGAGTGTGAGTAAGTGATGAAGGTTTCGTTGGGGCTCTTCAAAATCTATATGTGCTACTGATGGCGCATCAGTAGCTGTTCTTCTTGGCCTCTTATAAGTTGTTCTACTCAGGTGAACTTTTTCTTCAGTGTCAACTGGCTGATCCTGCTCAGACGGGTCCGCTTCTAACTAGAAGAGACTTTTCCATTTTCTAGTAGGAACTGTCCTCCGCTTTCCGGGTCGGGTCAGAGATCACAACCTCTTGTTTTCTTTCAGTTGGGGCTTCAGTCCCCTCAACTGAAGGATTGATGCATCGACTACAATCGGTGTTTGCTGGGACTTTCTCTGAGTCAGGCCAACTTACTATCATTTTTCACGACTTCAATGATTATGAGGACACTTTTATCCCAATCAATCCTTTGATCCTTCTTAAATTCATTCTATCTCTGTAAGGAGATGCTTGATGAAGGCATGCTCCTAGTTGATGGGCTTGTCGGAGGCGATCCCAAAGATCTGTTGTTGAATGGTGGAGACTTGGTCGAAAGAGCTAAGCAGTCCAAAGAAACACATGTGCTAAGCATCAATTTGAAATTTGTTTTCAACCAGTGTGTTTTGGATTGTAGCGATTGAGGAGTTCTCTTGAGCATCTTCCTATTGATGGGATATAGCCCAACCGAATGGGCCCACTAACAGCCCAAGCGAGTCGGGCCTAACATTGGTAGTGCCCACGCTGGTCGAGCCCAAGGCGAGCCCTAATCATCGCTTAAAGCCCTAGCCTCCAACCGCTACCTCGCCAATGGAGGACGCCTGTAACCAAGGTCAGCGCCACCTCCACGTGGGCGCACGAAGACGAAGGTCCTGCCCGCCAATGGAGCATGTAGGGAAGAGTCACACCACGACCAATGGAGAGGCCTGCCGCCGTAAGCAAAGTCGGTCGATAAATAGAAGGAAAACCGATGTTAGCGGTTAGCATTTCATCAATACAAAGGCTTGTAACCAATACTGCATTTAAAGCTCTAGTAAAAAGTATTGAGGAATCATTCTCCTGGACGAGATCTCATTAACGATCGAACCACGTAAAAAGCCCGGTGTTCTTTATCGCTTTATATAAATCTCGCACACTCACATAGCTAGATTCATCATCGGCCGCTCTGGAACCTTCGAACAAGAAAGCTTCGCCTCTACCACTAAATGGCAAGAACACGCACAACCGCCGCCCACTGCAACAACCGTCCGAGGACTCACCTGTGGTCGCCTCCGGAAAGGAGATCGCAGACGCCACGAGTCACACTCGAGGGCCACATGGAAATGTCTCCATACACCCTCAGACCGCCTCCCCAACGTGGGGAAGATACGACCAACGAGGACGAGCAAACAGCTCATTCGTCCCACGAGGTCCTCGGCCGAGCCGCGACTGAAGTTCCTCCACGCCAACTTCGCTAATTCCAAAGCTTCTCAACCAGAGATCAGGGGCGGGTCCTCTAGGCCCCGGATCAACACCACGGCCTCCCGAGTACGCCGCCCCCATCCGAAACAAGCCACGCCACCCGCGTGATAGCCGAGAACGCGATCGCGCCTCGACGGCGGGAGTCGCCACCGCGGCCGAGCCGCCACCGCCGCCCGCCATTCATGGCAGCCGCTTCCACCTGGCCATGCGACCAGAGAGTCGAGCGAACAGAAGAAGAAGCTGAGTTTAACTCCTGAGGACGATAGGCGCATCGATCCCCCACCCTCCGTAGAGATGGCAACCATCTCCTGGTTCGACCGCACGGAGAATCATCTTGTAGGAAATACGATTTTAACCTCGCCCGAGGATCTATCTCGATGTTTAATTCACCATACATTGATTATATCCTAGATGCGCCTATATAATTAATCGCAACACGTGGGTGTTTCGTGTTTATCTCATCATCCAAGAGGCGATGGATACGGAGATGAACGGATCGAGACTCGCTTGACCTTCCGACGATCCGCGCCGCCCAATCTCCAACGCCGAGCTGAGGACGATCTATGGAGAATGCTCGAAAATCACCCAATCTCTCACCATAAATCCTCAAATATGAGATGGCGAAACTTCAATATAGATTAACCTGATTTATTAATGAACCTAACCTATATGATTTCATAATCCATCGAATATTACATAATTAGGATTATTTCATACTCTATATTTATAATGATTACCATAATCCATTAGAAAGGATCATGCATATCCATAAATATAATAATATCCTTATAGGATAAAGAGAATAAAATCTTGCCTAAGGATAGCGCCGATTTTTATAGCTAGGGGCCTGACCACCGTGGATCAAATGAATAAAGAGGCCTCAAATAAATTAATTATCTTATGTTCACCGTAACATAAATTAATTTATAAACATTTATTCATGCCACTAGAGAATAAATGTCGACTTACCCTTTATTACCGAAGTGAGTCCTTGCACTTAGACATTACGAATCCGATTTAAGATATCGACGTCCATTAATTATTTAGCAACTGATCGCTTAAAATAATTATACTTTAATTCTTAAGTAGTACCACTCAACCTTATTATTGTACTCGAGCTAACTCAACCTCGGGTTTAGTACAATAAACCTTGAGCTCCTTAGGGACGCCATCATCCTAAACGGATACGGTGACTCGACATGATAACTAGCATGACATAGCACCGCCACCACCCAAGAATGCGGAGAATTGGTTAGAACATATAACCTCACCCATAACAAGTCAAAGTGATGGTCAAAACTCATACTCACCTAATACCTTATCGAGGTTTAGATCATCGAAGTCACCGAGATCTGGTTCTTCACGACGGTCGATAGAAGAACTCATCTCATCGTGATCCTTCAATACGCCGTAGACGCATCAAAGATAGACAAGCAACCAAGTCAAGTCACTTATCTATACCAGCCTTAACCGACAACTCGTCCTTAAGTTGTCTCACCGTGAAACTTTTATATCTCATTTGCTCGACCAATCATACGCATTCGTGATCTTCTACACATCGTATGATCTAACTTATAGAGATAAGGGACACGATATATGCAATCAAGTATCAATATCAGATAGAGATTGTAATAGTGGTAACAGAAACATTGTATACAAGCTCAACCAAACTACTCAAAGATACAAATCCAACACACTCCCCTTCTCCGTGGAGATTCTAGACACGCCCCCAAATGGGTACCGGCACCCAATATAGCGGCTCACGATGGCCTGAGACCCTCCGACTTTTTCGCCACACCACCAACATGGCGAATCAAGGAATGGAAGATTTTCACATGTGCAAAATCTTCCCCGAGTTGTCGATCTCCAACGCACGGCGTTGGTTCACTCGCCCGCTGTAACAAGATACATCGCTCTGTGACCTCACGGATCGCCTGCCGGGCGCTCTATCGTAAGACGCCGCCCCAGAGCCTTCCTCCGACCTATTTCACAATCCGCCATGGACGAGACGATGTCAAACTTAGTCTCGAGGTTCATCAAAGAGTCGCTCAAAATTGACGACAACGATCTCTACATCATCAACGCTGTTGGAACGGATCCGACCTGCCAATAACAAAGAAATCACTGTGAGAAACCAAAGACGGCGAGTAAGCTTTGGAACCTAGTGGACAACTTTGTCAAGGGAGACGAGTCGGATCGGAAGAAGCGGGAAACTGGGACGAGCAAGTCCGAGAGAAAAGCCGGACGATCAAGTCGAGGCGCAGATCACGCGAGCGCCTTCGACCGAATCAGAGAGGTCACGAGTCTCAGCCTGACTCGCCCAACCCCGCCGGGCAGAGCGCCCCCCGCCAAATCAGGCGGAAATATTCGAGCCCACGAGCTCTTCAAGCCCCGCCTTATGAAAGGGGATCCAAGAAGAGGTCCATGCACAGTATCATGACTATCACCAAGTGGTATGGTCATGATACCGAGGACCGCAGTAAACCCGGCTCACAGACGACGAGCTCGTTAAAGGGCCTCAAAAATACCTTGACGAGCGGGTCCAAGAATGTAGCGCAGAAGGAATGGAGGCGGTAACAATCAAGGGTTCACCTCACGGTGACCCAACCCAAGACGACGGCGACGAAGGTCCCAACGCTATGGAGCAGGTTCATGTTGTTACCGATCGCCTCGGGACGACGAGGTCGCCCCGAAGAACGATGTCCCGAGGTCGCCCTCAAGATCCAAGAACAAGCGATCCGGATGGTGAGAACATAACGTTTCCAAGGGAGACCCCGCGCTCAAGATCATGCCGCACTGTCAGACGCCATCACCATACAGTCATGCATGGCAACAAAACGCCCACCGGTCTATATCGACATTGAGCCTCCACAAGATCATCTTCCGTAGTCGTCTGATAAGCTTGAGGTCGGAGGCATTCAGTGCTTCCCCGCGCCTCCCAGCCACAGTAGCTTCACTCAAGAAGCAGCCCAGCCCGGGGGGTCATTACCTTCCCCACCAGGCGGGCTCCTGTGTCGGTCACCGTGGCCATCCGATTCTTCCCGGTCCGCTACCTCCGCATAATATTATCCCTGAGAGATGGGTCAGACGCCACCAGGCCGTCTGCCTCCGGCCTACCACCCATCACAAGATTACCCCGCTGGAGTGCCAGATCCAGCGGACCAAACGTCGAAAAGAATGCCACGGCCTCAACTCAAGACGGCCTCGCCTGCATAGCACTACCGAGCCCCCTGAGGTCGACACCCGGACGACCGACCGAGGACCTCCAACTATACGACGACGATCCCTCGGTCATCCGTGTCGGCACCCAGGCCCGCTGACGTCCGCGGCACGCCATACGACTCGAAAGAATATAGGACGTGTTTGTTGGTCCCCGCCGATATGACCGGTGTCACCCGAGCTCATAACTCACCGCTCAACATCGACCCGCCACCAAGCCGCGTAAGAAAAGGATATTCACGCGGAGCGCAAATGTGTCATTGGTGACGAGGTGACTCAACTTCAAGGCCAAGATCTTGTTCGAGGTCAAATACCCGACCTGACGGGTTAATCTGGGGCCGTGGTCCCAAAGCTCCTGGCTGAGGCGGCGCGATGTGCCTCGACATACCGACCTCCCCGTACCACTCAAATCCTCGGGACAGCCCTGAGTGATGCACCAAAGATCAAGATTCATCACCGACTTCTGGCTGGCTCACAGACGAAGACGCCCTACGCCTCAAGAACGCCGGGCTACTTACCAGAGGATGGTGGACAACATTCAAAGACCACATCGGAGATCGCCGAGGTCTACGCCGACATAGTAGTCAAAGTCGAACGGAGAGTCGCGCGACGACCTCGGACCATCCTCCAACTCCTCGTGTCGGCCAACCTCAAACTTAACCCCAAAAATGCACGCTCATGGTAAAACGGGAAATTGGGTGTTGGGTTTCCCAAGAAGGCTCAGGCGAACCCCACCAAGGTAAAGACGGTGCTCGACATGCAAGTGCCAAAACCATTCATGCGAGGTCCACAACCACGGTGCCCGCCGCCTCAAGAGGGTTCCTCTCCGGCTGCCGAGTAGTAGCCCCTTCTTTAAAATCTCGAGGAGGCCTGACTCGCGCGGCTGGAAGAGACCACCTCGCCTTTCACACACCAAGGAGTACTCGCCGACCGCCCACCCGACCGCCCAAAAAGAGGCGAATCTCTCTCAGATTGCCGCCTTGACGAGGCAATCGTGCGGTATCGGGTGCGGACGAGGTCGGACGCAGCTTCCTATCTACTTCATCACCGAGCACTCAAAGGACCGAGACAAGGTACGCCTACTAAAAGGTAAAGATCGCACCGTGAATGCTGTCGACCTGGCCCGACCCTACTTTCAGTGTTTCACTCCATCTGTGTACCGACCGACCTACCCCCGAGGCAAGTCTGTCAAAACCTGAATCATCCTGACGACAGCTGTGGGCCTCGAGCTTGGCGAGCACGATATCTCGACCCCCGCATCGCCATAAAAGCGGCAAGCTCACGATTTCCGGTAAGCCAAGTTTATCGAGCTCGGTCCGACCGCCAAGATTAGCTCCTCCAACGCTTCCACCTGTCATCCCAAACCGCACGGATGAACCGGACCCTCACCCACCGATGGTTGTCGGCGATGACGGACGAGCCTCGCGCAAAACGGGCAATGAGCTGGCATTCTTCCCTGCCCAGCAAAGCGAAGTCACCCACGCACCCGGTTTACCTTCCCACCACCAACAACGAGGTGGAGTACGAGGCCCTAATCTCCTGACTACCGCTAAGGAGCCGAGGTGGATGAGATCCAAATCTTCACGATTCCCGTGTCGCCGTGAACTGTGTGTTAGTAAATACGAGGCCAGGAGGAGACCGAATGAAACAATACTCGAGAGCGCAAAGAGACAAGTTGACTCGCTCAGTACTCAAGATCCACCGAATCCCCGAGGGAAAATGGGTCGACGCCTCAAGAAGCTAGTCACGTCAACAAGTCCACCAAGGAGAGATCCGCCCTACATAGCTGAGTCCCACGCAAGATCATCACCGAGATAGAGCCGAATCGATGTCTCCCAAGGCCCACCGAACACGGCAAGACTACCTTCTGATCGCTCAAGCCAAAAAGACGATGGCAAATCCTGTATATCTCATGCACGAGGGCCTCACCTGAAGTCTTACCTTCAACCCCTTCGAGATGCCTTGCCGTAAGGAATGACTACGTGCTCAACGAAATTCACCGGTGGTCTCTGCGGAAGCCACATCGGGTCGCGAGCACTTTCAAAGAAGACGCCGAGGTCGATACCACTCGCCCACTGCAAGATTCGCCGAGCTCAAGAAGTGCCCAAAGTGCCAAATCCACCCACAACCAAAAGTCACCAGATCGACGGAGCCGCAGTAGTTCGGGGCCTTCATGCATGATCGACATCGCTGCCCATTCGACCGAGCACCGTGTCACTCTTCGAGATTTAGTCGTAGCCATAGACTACTTCACAAACGGGTCGAGGCCGAGCCACTTTCGAGCCCTCACGAGCGTATGATTCAAACCTTGTGTGGAAAATATACCGCCGCTCGATACCGCACATCCCGGTCTCTGACAACGGCACCCACCATTCGGCCAAAACTTCAAGAGGCGCCAAGAGCTTCAGATCGATCAACGCTTCACCTCGGTCGCACACCCAAGCAAATGGTCGACCGAGGTGACGAACCGCACGATCATACAAGCGATTGTGCTAAGAGGCCGGATCGAGCTAAAGCGCGACCGGGCTGAAAATCTCCTCAAGTCCTCTCGTCCCACAGACCACACCGGACGGCAGACGGTAAACCCCTTTACCGGGTTCACGGTACCGGTGTCACATACCGGGCCGAGATCGGCGCCGCCCCTCGACTCCACTTCGACTGTGCCGAACGGTAAGCACTCCTGGCCAACCTTGACGCCCCCTCGAGTAGCCCGCTTCATAAACGGTTAAGTACAAAGAGCTGTCGCACGCTACTACAACAAGAGAGTAAAGGCCTCCACACTCCGAGTGCAGCGACTGGCCCTACTGAATAATGAAGCGTTTGAGCCGAGCGCCTTAACAAGCTTGATCCGACATAGAGGACCCTACCGCTCACGAGGACCTCGGCAAAGGGGCCTATAAGTCGCCCACCGTCCGGGCACTTATTCTCCTAACCTCGCACATAACTCATCTAAGAAGGTATTTTACATAGCTTTGATTTTAGATCGGGCGACATGTCGCCTCCTATTGTTTTCATCGATGTGCGATGTCGCTTACTTGTTTAATAAAACGCTTGTTTTTCTAATGAGTATTTCACTGTTATTGCCTTACATCTATGTGAACATCCATTCTGATATACCACATCTAAACCTTCACAGGGACGCCCACTAAGATGAAAATCCCACCAAGTGGGTAAGCGCATGATTACCCATTAAGTCGACGCCTACACGCAAAGCGCATGTGATTACCCATTGTTGGACGCCTACAAGCAAAGCGCATGATTACCCATTGTTGGACGCCTACACGCAGCACAATGACCCATTGTTGACGCCTACATGCAAGTCGACATCCAAACCGATCTCGCCATCTCATACCCCTTTATTTGGGAAGATATGCACTCCCAGACAAAGTCTAAATGCATTAACGACTACAAACAAAGTACCAAGCCATATACAAGACAACCGGCTTCAGAGCTCGCTTATATCCCTTTATTTGGGAAAATACACACCTATGTATATACAGATAAATACATTTACGACCAAAACGAAGTCCTAAGTTATGTTTGTACCTCTGGTAAAATACACTCTCAAACGAGTCTAAATACATTTATATCTACATACAAGGTCCTATACTATACATAGCCTCATTCTGGCTTCCGGCTCCACACGCCAGACTGCCGCACCACCTCTACAAAATCTCCAGCCGACGATGTATGCCTCGAACGAACTCGTGCCTTCGACCCACCGATAGGCCGGAATCACCACGCCCGCCTCCCGGCATCTCGCGCTGGCTCTGAGGCAGCCCGAATCAGGCAATGACTCCCAGTCATCTTCACCCGCCTCCCGACACTGGCGGCGGCGTTAGCATGGCATTCCAGTGGGGGACGCACCGAGGTCACACCCGACCCCCCGACCGACACACCGGCCGTGTGTGCGACTCGCCCCCACCCGGCTCTCCCCTCACGACTGAGGTCCTCGCCGTCCGCCTCCCAGAGGATCCCCTCGACGATCCGCCCGCCGGACCCATCAACCTCAAGACTTCGGCATGATCGGAGTAGCCCCTCCTCGGGTTCTTCTATGATCGGGTCGGCAGAAGCCTGGCCGCTTTCTCGCTGCCTCGCGGGCATGCGACGCTGGACGATGTCATACATCTCCATAAACTTCACCACTCGAGTCGACAAGAAGCCAACTTTGCCGTTGGGCCCTCCTCATCCTCAAAGACCATGCCCTCCGCCAGCAAGCTCGACTCGTCGCCGACTTCGATATGGTAGTCCCACCACCAAGCGGATCGCCTCTCAGACTGAGATGCTCCTCCGACAACCAAGCGAGCTCTCTCAGCCAATAAGTTGTTCTCGTGATCGCATCAAACGTCCGATAGCGCCGTATATGTCCGCCTCGACTCCGCGACCTTCTTCAAGGGGCCACTTCCGATCAGCCTCTGGCCCAACTTCTTCTTCAGACAGCGCACGGCCGAGCCGACTTCCATCAGTGGCCAAACTTGGGTCGCCGGGCACACCGGCCTTCCAGAAAGCACCCTTCGTCTTCTCTTACCACGCCAACCCAACCATTTAAAGCGCGAGTAATCAAAATAAATGAGACAACACAAATCTTCAAAATATCATGCTTATTACTCAAAAAGGGAAAATTATTACAGCGCCTGTGGTCCCATCGACCCCTAGCTTCACGCTATTACATCAGTCCATCGACCTCAGCCTACGGCCGGTCTCGACGATCCCTCGATGCTCCCCTGGCGGCGCTCACCTCCGGCCAGACCTCCGACCCGCCTCCTCCCGCCCGCCTCCTCCTCCCTCCTCGCCCAACCGACCTCAGTGAGCTTCAAGCTCGCGATCCTCGTCCACCTTACACTGGGCGACGACCTCAAAGACGCAGGGTAGCTGACGCGAGCCTCCAAGATCGGGAGCGAGTCCACCCGAGATCACCCCGGCAAGCTTTGTCCACCTCTGGTCGACCTCGTCCACCCATGCTCGACCTTGTCAAATCGTGCATGGCGCCGCCAGCTTCCCTGTGTGATCCGACACCACCTTCTGGCTTCAGCACGGCGGCGATCGGGCAAAGTGAGAGCTCTCCGACTGACGAGCCGGCCGGGTGCGGCCCTCAACAACGGTCCCCGGTCGGCGCACCAGCACCTCCTCGCCGGGCGAAGTTCCTTCTTCGCCTGCCAGCTCCCTCCACCCCGACCTCCCTGGCGGCCTCCTGCCTAGTGCCTCTTCTTTCGCCAAGTCAGCAGCCCTCCCGCCTCAAGCCCCGGGCGGCTCTGGCCCGCCCTCAGCTGACGGCGGTCTCAGCTCGCTCACAGCAATGGGCAAGCTCCCTGCCAGCTCTTGCCTGGCCGAGCTCACTGCAGCTCGGCGCTGACTAGCCTCCCTCAAGAATACACAGGCCCCCATCATCGAGCTCCCACCCTAAAAGAGATGCATGTCAATCACCGATCATGGCAAACAAATCTAAATATGAAGAAGCCTACGCACTCGGGAAGGATGCGACTAAGCTTGGGGGCTGTGACCAGACTCCCCGAGGTCGGGATTGAGGCCGGGCCGACCTCGGCTCAGCCCACTCATCACCGCCCATGTCTGCTCCACCCTTCGGCCCCTACTAGGTCCAGCCTCGCCCGCCCCCGCCCTGGCCGATGGCGAGCCCACTCATCCCTCAACTTCATCGCACAAAGAGAAAGCACATTAGCACAGCAAAATAAACGAATAAGGACTAAGAAAGTGATGCCTCACCCCGTCTGCACTCGGTCCCGACGCTCCGGACCAAAACACTCAGCCTTCTTTCAGATCGCCCCTGTAACTTATGGATAAGATCTCACCAAGGCTGCTCAACAATTCCTCCATACGGCCCAAGTGGCTTGATTTTCGGTCCACCAGGCCGATACCCAGCACTCATACTCGGTTGCCCCTCACCAAGCAGAAAAGAAATACCTATTCTGCCAATGGGACACCTCGAGGGGACGGCTACCTTAATTTCAGCCGGGTGATGAGAACACCCCTCCTATGGTCTTCACGCTAAAGACATCAATACCTCAAGGACAACCTCGGCAATGCCATAACAAGAGAGCCCCATTTCCACCAACGACTCTAACTGAATTGGGTCAATCGACAAACGGGATCCGAAATACTGAAGGCTAAGATAAATGGGGACAGAGGGTACCTAAGTCCTCGCCTCAAACCGTCACATGTGACAAGAATAAACCCTCCGAGGGCTATCGCCTATCGTCCGGATGCGTGCAGACACCACCACGCCTCCCCGAACTGCACTCCTCACAACCTCAAAAAGTTCCTCCAACGCCAACCGACTCCGCCGCGCCCACCTTCGCACTATCCCATACAGAGATACCGCGAATACTAGAACTCACCATGCACCTACCCAAACCGCTGTAGCACATATAGTCTCTACACCGGCAACTCACGCCTGTAACCCGACGCGAAAGCGAACTTTGTTTGCAGTTAAGATTAAGAAACATACTACTTTTCAAAGTATACGGCCTCAGCGAAAATCGATCAACTCAAAATCTCTCGTAAATTCTCTCGTAATTTTTATGTCAAGAAGAAGAAGTGAACAAAGGCTCTTTTTGCGCCCTATTTATAAGATTCTGGGCGCCAAATCACAGCTTCAAATTAAACACGCCACATCGTGATTGACGTATAGCATACGCCAAGACGTGGTTCGAGTGCTAACACCGCCTCGGGCGCTAGATGACGCCAGATAGGACGGGCCACCGACCTAGTAATCATCATACGGACCCCTGCCCCTCCGACATGGGCGCCGTGTCGCACCCGCCCTTCCCACAAATGCAAGGAATCCACATCGACCGCCGCCTCGCCACCGGCTTCAGCCCTACGGAAAGCCTACAACCAGATCGGACTCAACCTGTGCCGGCAGAGTCTCGGGCGCCCGAGACACACCACGGCATCCCCGAGCCAGCGGTCGCCTGTCCGACACCGAGCCACCACAGTGAGTAATACCACTTCGCATCAAGACTCGGCATAACCAACGCAGGCGCGCTGCTATCCGTGTCGACTCGACTTCCTTCGTGCCACATCTTCTCCAAGCGACGGACAATAAACAACCCAACTCAGATCGCACTGTACCCTCACATCCAAGAAACAACTCACCAAGCCACACACCTCACCCGGCGGTCACTGCCTCACTTCCACCTCGCCTACGCCCTCGGCTATTCGGGGCTATGATGGGATATAGCCCAACCGAATGGGCCCACTCAATTGCCAGCCGGGCCTAACATTGGTAGCAGCCCACGCTGGCCGAGCCCAAGGCGAGCCCTAATCATCGCTTAAAGCCCTCAGCCTCCGAACCGCTACCCCGGCCAATGAGAGTGACGCCCTTAACCAAGGTCGCGCCACCTCCACGTGGCGCACGTGAAGATCTAAAGGTCCCATCCGCCAATGGAGTGGCACGCCGTAGGAAGAGTCACACCACCCACCAATGGAGCTTCTGCCTGTGGGCAAAGTCGGTTTATAAACAGCGAAACTGACAAGAAGCGGTTAGCAATTTATCAATACAAAGTGCAGAACCAATACTCCGTATTTAAAAGCCTTAGTAAAAGTATTGAGGAATCATTCTCCGTGGACGAGATCTCATTAACGATCGAACCACGTAAAAGCCCGGGTGTTCTTTATCGCTTATATAATTCGCACACACACATAGTTAGATTCATCACTCATCATTTCTTCGATGAATGAGTGCTCTAGGTCTATGTAGAAGGTTGCTCTCACAGGCAAACGAAAAGGTTGATGAACGACGAAACCATATCGATGTTAATCGCTTTAGATTCCTTGGTGGTTTCCATCTATTCCAAAATGGGCGACCGAGGCGTGACGTAAGTCATCATCCTTGTTGAGAATTTAGACGGAGATCTCATTATCCGGGTTGTCGACGAGCATTATAGTTGATGGTTACGAAGCTTCCATCCTGGGCCTCGAACATCTCAAGATCCGAGTACATCTCGCTGGTATTCTCTTAAAAGATCAGATATTCAGGATTCACCCACGGAGACTTTAAATCAGGGTCTGTTGTTTCTTTCGTGCCTTTTCTCCTATATACTTGAGGAATTTATGAGAAGAGTATAGAAGTGTGAAATAACTGAAAAGAGTCATGTTTTAAGAAACGCAGAGTAACGATGGTTCGAAAGTTAGAAAGGCGAACGAGGGTAGTTTCCTTTAAATGTATTTCGAGACATTCACGCCGCTATCGCTTCAAAAATAAACTATTGACCGCCTACGTGCGCATTACAACTGCAGTAAAAGTTCTTTACTTTATCATTTTTAGACATATTTTCTTACACGACATTAAATGCGAGAGAATATCTACGATAGAGGGGGCACGATAATTTGAGAGAAATAAATTCAAATTATTGGTAATAAATGATGAAATAAATTATAAGTGTTGCATGCTTCAAGCTAGAGTCATAATTTCAAGACAATAAATCAATAAGGTAAATCAAGAAGAGATATCATAAGATATCGAAGCTTACCGGTCACCAATATTGTGGTCATATGATAACTCCGTCAGAGTACTAAAATTGTCGATAATCGATAGATGGTATTAATAATTGATCAATTGATGTCAACGGATGATGACTAATACCGATTGATGTTGATACCTGAGGGATGACGATTGTTGTTCAACAATAAGTCTCAATAGACATATCAAGAGGATTTCTCAATCAACATTATCGATATTTGGTCACCGTTGTCTCATTAATAGATGATTCAACATTGATTCCTCTCAATCAAAGATGTTGTCCTTTATCCGCAGAGCATTATCAACTTTAGTTTCACTATTCGTGGTTCAATCTCTAGCTTTCCACGTAAAGTTAAACCTTTCTACGTGTGTCGGCTTTCAGGAGAATGCCTTTTGGTTGCCTGTGAATTTTCAACAATGATGTCCTTCTTTCGATGTGGTTGTGAATGAAGTGATGTCGACATCAACGCATTTTACATCTTCGTGTGTGTGACTAGATTTAGAGTGAATGTTATTACAAGTATTTAGTCACACAAGAGATAAGTATTTCACTTGTCAGAATTTAACCTCTCGCTTGTCGCTCACAGAGAATTTGAGAACAACAAATTAACAACAACCATGCATCCGCTTTAATAGTGGGATACGGTTATTAATGTGTGTTTCGAAACCAAGAAACCGCTTGTTTCATAGAAATCGGCACGTCCCTCAAGTTAATTTACTTTCTATTCGCGCAACCCAAAATCGAGCTAGAATAACCTAAAAGCTCAAACTTATCGCCGAAGGATACCATAAACCGATGTTCGACGCTTCTTTGAGATATCTCAATATTCTTTTGTTTCTTCCAAGTGAGCTTCCTTTCGATCACTGATATCCGTGCATACCCTATCATATGATATGTCCGATCCGCTTTCAAGAAGATAGAGAATGATCCAACGATTCCTCCGATTTGGTATGACCCACGGGTTTTTCTTCGCAGGTTCCACCTTCCAATTTTTGTTTATATAATTCACAGTTTGAATTGTTGAACCTAATTTGCTTATCAACTCCTTTGTGATACTCGACTAACTTACGAAGATGCCTTAAGTCGACAGATCACTTAAAGTCATAGGAAGAAATTTATTTCTCCCATCATGTACATTTCAAACTTTTTATTCATTACTCAGCAAGCATCTTGCATAAGTTGTCAAACTTTGATTCAAAATGACTTCATCAACGAGATCCGACCATGAGAATGTCATGTCCATCCTTGAGTGAATAGAGTCCCGCTCTACCGAATCTTTCAAACTTCTAAGTATAATGAAGTAGGTCATACCAAGCCTCGGAGCTTGGTTGAGTCCGTATAGGACTTTCTTTAGTTTGTGACCTTGTGAGGACCTTCGCTTCAAAATTAGCGGTTGTTCCATATAAACTTCATCGCTAGAATTCCATTCAAGAATGCATAGCTCACGTCCATTTGATAAAATTTGAATCTCAGGTCCAAGGACTAGAATAATAAATGGTTTCAATCTTACAACTTGAGCAAAGTTTTCATCATAATCTATTTTTTCTACTTGGTTGTACCTTTAGTCACTAGCTTTTGCCTTTTTATGACAATTCCATTTTCGCTTTATTGTTCTTGAAAATCCACTTCAATCTGATCACATTTGATCGTCTGGTCTGCCTACTAAGTCACTACGCTTCTTAAGAACTTATTTAGTTCTTCTTGATATCGCTTTCTCCAACCTGACGTTGTTTAGCGCTCGAGAACATCCTCGTTTCCACTTGAGAATAGAATTAACAAGCGCCGATTATGTGCTAGTTAGTGCTCTATAATTTGTATTTAGCCGAAGCTGACTTATTAGTAGGATCACCTTCATCTATAATTTATTAGTAGGATCACATTCAATCTATCTTTGATATTTTCAATTTCTTCGGTGTTTCAACCAGATCAACAATAGGTCGATCAAGAAACGGACGATCAAATATTTTCGATATCGCGCGGTAATGATAGATTAACTTGTCGCCAGCGCATGTACTTCATCAACAATAGATCTTCACCGTGTGGTTCCTCGATTTATGACTGTTCTCAATAAAGGAGGAATTTTCAATTGTGCCGAGTCCTTTATACGGGCTTGCCGATCATTACGCTTCTTCTCTCGGTCCCAAAGTAAAGACTTTTACAGGTTGATGCACCTTCCATGTTGGTCTCGATATATGTATTCAATAGTAGATTCATAAAATAACATGAGGTTTTACTCCACAATATAAGATTGTTTTAAAGACTCGATAAGTTTTTCTAGATTCTTCAACATGAATATCCAAGCAAGATTCTTTGTTCACCTTTTGTCGTCGAAGGTCTTTAACTGCACTTATAATTTTTATGAATATAACACTAACAACTAAAAGTGCAAAATGAGAAATAGAAAACTTCATGTTATTCCACATTTCGTATGGTATTTTCTCACGCCTCAAAGTGCGAAACGATCTGTTTGCGAATATGTCGTATTGATTGCCACTTATTTGGAAGAGCTTTAAGCCAGCAAGTATAGTCATTATCGCTTCTTTCGAGTGTTCTGCTTCCGCTCATCTACTCCATTTTGTTGAGACGCTCGAGTAGTAGACATTTGATGGTCGATGTCTTTCTTCCTCACAAAGATTTGGCATCACAACATTTAGAAATATGTTACTGGATCCGATTCGATTGAGATTATGTTAGTTTGCTTCGTGCCGAGTCTCTCTTCAAAGGCAAAAGAAGTTTCTCCAAAGATTTCACTTTTCTTATACAAAATACAACTTACATAAATCTAGAATAATCATCAATAACAACGAGGGTATATTTTCACCATTATAGCTAATGAGTTACCGATCCAATGATCACCGAGGAATAATTTTTCTAACGATCAGAATGTTCTTAAATCCTAAGCACGATTTAAGAGTGATTATTACTCTAAACATGTGGATGAATAAACAGAGATCCATTTAACATTAAACCAGTAATACATATATCAAGTATGTTTTTGGACTTTACTATATAACTTATGTTCTCAAGAAATAAAACATGTGATATGTACATACGACGATGTACTATCAAGGTATAAACTTTTCAATGACAACATTCCTATTGCTCAACACCGCTCCATCGCATCACTACCACCGCATTATTTAAAACAATATGTGTATCGAGTACAAGAATGCACTCCGCTGACTCATGCCAAAACATTTTACAATCTTTAAATTACACTCGCCCCATCATGGTAAGACACGGTTTTATTTAAAAGTGCCTCAGGCTTACTAAACATTTTCATCATTTTCATAAACGTCACTCGCCGTGCATTTTCCTTGTATGTATGATCCATATCCATTTCCTTTCATTTCTCATATCTCATCTCATAAATTCATCCCGCACGGAGAGGCTCCTCCCACCGGACGCCGTGGATCGGCCGAGCACCTCTTCAAAGACACAAATACAAAATAAGTGCCCCACGCAGCTTTTAATTCGCTTTCACGCCAACGATCGTATCCGCCTTCACCTTTACGTAAAAACGATTTCGCACGCCTGTCACGCTGAGATTTTCAAAGTTTAAAATAAACTTTGATAATTTATACTAATATAATTTGAATTTTAACGATTCAATACGTCGTCTAATCACAGAGTCTTAACTAAACATTCCTCGTATCGACAGAGACGAGATATGTTTAACTATTTCATTTTAACCCTTGTTAAACGCTCAACGATTCTAGTTTTTTCGACATATAAAGATTTCAATTATGATCTTTTCTCACAATGAAATCTTCTTATTAAAA